>OX465263.1:15134821-15734821 GCA_949987775.1 Aproaerema taeniolella | reverse complement strand
GTCAAGCTGAAAACCAGCACTGTACAGTTTTATATACAGCACAATGCTGAGCTTAACTCCTTTTGCTTAGGTTAATCTTCCAATTCATGCCGTGTGGTGAACGGTTCAGAATAACACCAATCCATCTCTTTCTGTGAGTGTCGTAAGGAAACTCAGTGAGACCTGCCTCCTATCAATCCAGCCTAGGTAACGGCACCTCATTTTGCTCCGAATCTCAGGTATCCTCCTATAGTCTCATGCGGTGTGGTAGGCTCTGTAAAGTGCCGTCTGGTTCGCGACCACCCTCCTACCGAAGACCGACGCCAAACAGCTTGCTGTGTTCCGTCGGAGAGTGGGAGTACCAGTGCCTTAATAGGCATTTTCTGGGTTAACTCGCTTGATCGTCGACCTCATCTATGACCTTGGTCGAGATTGAGGTCAAGAGTTAACCCTTCTCACAATAAATAAAGAAAAATCGGTCCAGTAGTTTCGGAGTAGTTTCGGAACAAACAAACAAACAAACAATTAAATCTTTCCTCTTTATAATATGCATATAAGAAGATATAGATTTAACTTTTAGCAATCAAAATGATTTCATTTCATTTATTTTAGTTTGCCTTTAGTTAGCTTAATATGTCCCTATATGTATATTTAATTACATTAAAAGAGTCCAAGCCCCAGGGGGAGGGTTAGTTTTAAGTAGCGGGTAATCTGAAAAAAGCTTCTTAATTTAGTAGAGTACGCATAATACAGAGCTTTTGGTTAGAACTGTTAGAGTTAGGAAGAGTTAGAAGTTATGGAAGACTTATTGAAAAATTTAAAAGAATTTATTTGGATAAAAAAAAATACAAAAACGCATCCGCAACAGGCTTCATAATTACTAATAATAA
Organism: Aproaerema taeniolella; assembly: GCA_949987775.1. NCBI lineage: Eukaryota > Metazoa > Arthropoda > Insecta > Lepidoptera > Gelechiidae > Aproaerema > Aproaerema taeniolella. Next base: position 15,733,952 of record OX465263.1, on the reverse strand, counting down.
GACAAAAGTAGGTAATCAGCAACATGTTTCTTCAGTCTCGATCAATATTTTAACAAGATACAAAATTAGACCCTAGTCTAATAAGCTCCCCTGAAGTTTGCCCCGTCTGAGAAAATTATTTTTAGAGTGATCATCAATTATCAATTTCTGGTTCAGCTTTCTGCCAGTTTCCATGCTTCGGAGGGCACGTCATGCTATCGGTCCCAGCTGTTGTTGATTTACGGCAGTCGTAAAAATAAAGCAGAGGCCATTGTGCGGTTTGAAAACTCTGACACCAGGGTTAGCCAAGTTCGCCACACACTTGACCTACACCATAAGAAGAAGATTTGAAATAAAATATTTAAAAAAAAAGAGATTTAGATAGTTCTGAACGAAAGAAGTGGTAACCATTATCATTCTACTGCCATTGAGATGTCATTAGTTAGTGGAATAGTCACAAAGGGCGTTATCCATTCAAAATTCTAACATCTATACTAACATAAAGAGGAAAGATTTGATTGTTTGTTGTTTCCATTAAATAGACTCCGAAACTACTGGACCGATTTCAAAATTCTTTCACCATTAGAATCCTACATTAACCGTGATGAACATAGGGTACATGATTTTCCCGAATTCCCACGGGAACGAAGTCCCGGGCGGAAAGCTAGTGATGTAATAAAATTCGACTCTGGATGTTTTCAAATCTATGGTTAAACACATTTGCCTTAAGGCGTGTAGGTATCGTACACTCTGACCTTTTAATTTTAAAGCGATAATAAATATAGCTCAAAAGTATTTTAAAACCTTTGAATTAAGGGTTATGTATCTAAACCTCTTTTAGAATTTCAGGTTTCACCTGAAGGTATATTTGAATCTAAAAATAAAAGGCAAACAAGTCGATTTTTAAATTTACCTCATTTTCTATTTTTATTTTTTCCGTGAAATGAAAGTACCCATTTTTTAAATTATACTATTCTGATATTGCGCTCGAAATCCAGTTGAGCTCGCTGATCTCAACCGATCCGTGAGGTTAAGCAACGTACACAGAGGCAGGGTATCTGATGGTGAACAAAGTGGAAATTTATTACGAGCGTTTCCGTGCTTCGGAAGGCACGTTAAGCTGTCGGTCCCGGCTACTGTCGATTGACTACAGTCGTTAAAACCAAATCATTGACTTTATCTACACGATAAGAAGAAGATTCTGATATTAAAGGTTATGTTTTCCTTTGCAATCAACACCCATGTGATTAAAGATTAGATAGGTTTTACGTCTGAGTCAAAAATACTAGAGCAAAGAACTAATTTTTTCGCAGTCCAGTTTACTACAAAACTTTACCTTCTCGATTCCCGTTGCGCGTTTGTTTAGGGTCAGCTCACACCGCGACGCGACGTTATGGAAAGAGCCACTCAAAATTGAACTTTATTTATTACAAGTGAGAATTAGAACACATAGCAACACGCAGCGCCGCGCCCTGCCGCTCACCGCCGCGCGCCGCGGCGTTCTCACAATGAAATATTTATCTTTTCATGTAATAAATAAGTTCAATTTTGAGTAGTTCTATTCGCAACGTTGCGTCGCGTCGCGGTTTGAGCTGACGATACAAGTCCTGCACACACGGGTGCAAGAATCGCGCGAAGGTTTAATCAAGTTATAAAAGCCACGACTCAAATTTCTACATCTCCCCTGTGTGGTGGATACCTAGATACAAACACAAACACCTTTGACCTGAGAACAAACATCTGCTTTTTTATTTAAATATTTGCCCCGACCGGGAATCGAACCCAGAACCCGTCGATCACAAGGCAGTGTCACTACCACTTGACCAACTGGGTTAGTTATTAGTTAGTCTTAGTGGGTATCAACGTTACTAGAACGTTGGGAAAATAAATAAAAGAACAAGATTTAGTTAAAATATATTATAGCAAAATATTCAGTCACGTAAAGTTTCCATACCCTAATTCCTGTAAACCAATGGCTGTAAGTATCTCAACTCAGAGGACAGCTTGGATTCGTCTTTGGCCAGCTCCACCACCATTTCTCTTGCGCGATTGTTGGCGTATTCGTGTTCGCAGTCCTTCCGCTCCACCATCTTGGACAGTGCTAAGGATAGCTGCGCCCGCGCACCGCCGCTTGAAGACTCGATCAGGTTTTGCATTACGTCGGGGGAGAAACCCTGGAAGAAAATTGTTCATTTAATTTTAAGTTATAATGTGTATTCATATGAAAATTTTTCAAACTTTTTTTTATTTCCACGATGGACTAGAAGCGAAAGAAAAACTTAAAATGTCCCACGGCTGATAACTGTTCACAGGCATACTAATAACCCGTAATTATTTCTTGGTTATCTTTTACCAATAAGTAATGTTATCTTAAGGCGACTACAGCACCTAAATTAAAATTTTATGATGCGTAGATAAGCATGACGCACTGCATTAAATCGAAGAAAAAAATACTACGGTAATATTCAGGACATAAACTAGATAAGTAGTTTGCTGAAAACATGATTCAGCACTTTTGGTTCGATAGAAAAAGCTTACAAAGTCACCTCTAAATATCAATATTGTGTATCTTTTAAGCTGTAAAAACGATAGTAAAATGCACACAGGAACTTGAATTTGCTATCAAAATGTTCGTGATTGAACACTCTCGATAAGTAGTTAACGCATTTTTCGATTTAAGATGTTACCTTTCCATAAATCTCATTTTTCTAAGTTTCGAACATGTTTTTACGCACGCACGCTTTCATAGTCCGTAAACTTCGTGTATCGACACTGTTCGCACTGCCGGCCCAGGCCTGTAGAGAGACGGAGATGGCACTACACCTATGTGTGCTGCCTTTATCGGGTGCTGTAGTCGCCTTAAGTTATACGCGAGGGTTTTGCAGTACCGTAGGCCAATGGCTGACAATCTATCATCACTATACTCATCTTTCTCCTAATACTTCTCAAAATGTATGACAAATATGGCGTTGGTTTTAGATCCCTGCCTACCCTAATAGGGGTAGGGGAGACCGGGATTCAAAGTGCCGCGGGAAAGTTGTTCCGATGTAATTTGACAATGTACTGGACGTTGCTGACCAAACTAAGGTGGCTGCCGTTGGTGTGCTGTAGCGTTTCATTTTACGACGAACTTACTTGATATATTTATCTCTTTTTTTTATTAAGCCTTTTATAATCGGAACAAATTCCCCGCCGCACTTTGAACCCCGGTCTCTAATACTGATGCACACTCATGCCTATTATTTAAAATTATAATTTTTTATTAAAGGTAACTTTTAAAAATAGATTTAGGCCATTTCCCGTCTAAATAAATGAAATAAATAATCGTTTATTTGCTCAATGCAGTTGACACAAAATACTTACATCTAGACCAGCGGTGCCCGAATAGTGTTCCACGAACCCTAGGGTTCCGTAAGAGGCTCTCAGGGGTTCCGTGAAAATTCGATGTTTTTTTTCTAATCTATACTTAATATTATAAGGAGGAAAGATTTGTAATTTTGTATGTAACGAATAGGCTTCGAAACTACTGGACCGATTTCTTTCACCATTAGAATGCTATATTATCCCTGAGTAACATAGGCTACATAATTTTCCCGAATTTCCACGGGAACGAAAACCCGAGCGGGATGCTAGTCTAGCTATACAAGGTGTTTCAAAAAAACCCAAAAAAATAATAATTCAAAATTAATTAAAATTAAGCTTATTGCACAGCTCTATTACAAATTGACAAGTATGTCATATTAATTATATGAAACTTTCATTTTGTAAATGTCAAACCGTGCAACTGATTACTAGAGTTGCGACTATTTCACTTTTAAAATTAAATTTTGGAATTTCTTTTTTTTGGGTTTTTTTGAAACACCTTGTATTGTAAATTTGTAAATTGCTTCACCTATGATATATTTAGGAATTATAATTTTATAAATGGACGTTATTATTATTCAGTTTCAATTATTTTACTTGAGCTAGGGTTCCGCCCAAAAACGGTGAACCAAAAAGGGTTCCGTAGCCAAAAGAATTCGGGAACCGCTGATCTAGACTATAAGGTATCTTAACTAGTTATGTTAATTATGTACCAAAAGATTAAAGCGAAAAGGTATGTGCCATCAGGTCTGAAATCAACTTTTATGGACGTTGGTGCAAAAAAGGTCCACATTCCAGACCGCGACTCAGACTTTGATATATACTTAAGTAGCAGTCATCTTTGTCATTTTGATAGTGAGAGAAAGAGACAATCAATGGTTAAGTAAAGATCAAGACCTTAATGTAAGTTGAGCCAAAATCCATAAAAAAAGATATCAGGGTACCTACCACAATCGTTTAAAAGCATTTCTGTTTAGGATCCAATTTTGAACTGCTTCGCAATTGGAATGTTTTTTAAAATGGTACCATGATGGCGCTGCTTTTGAACTGCTCGGTTGTCTATGGTTCATTTTAAATGTCTACATAAATTGTCGCTGGTCTGCCTTTGAATCGCAACAGCGCCAAAATTGAATCGCTTATAAGCCATCATGGTACGAAAAAGCGTTGCTGACTTGTTTAGGTCTTAAAGTGGATCGCGCTAAGCGATCATGGTAAACCTCCTGACCATAATTTTCGTCTAAGTCCTAAAATATTGATTCAGAAAATCCAAAGCCTTTGCCAACCAAGCCATAAACTCTCAATGTCAAAGTGCCGTCGTAATCATTCAGGGAAAGGGGTGAATTTCCCCTAAACAGGGGTGAAAGTAGGACCCACGATTTAGATCTCAATAAAATAGAACATTTCGATCTTACATAAAATGGCTGTTAAATTTTACGACTAACACAATTTTTTCATCGTCAGTTATGTTAGGAAGAATTTTCGGTGTTAAAACTCGATAAAATACAAATAAGAATATAAAATACATACTTAAATGAACGAAAACATATTCACGCAAACCACCATGTTTACACAAATTGATTGATTGATTGTTTAGAAACGAGCACTTCATAATAGCGTGACAGCTCTTGGAAACAAAAGGGAATCTTTAGCCCTGGATTCTTGTTATATTTATTTTGTTTGCCAACTAGACCTCATTGCTGAGTAAAGGCCTCAATGTAATCAGACATTACAAGAAAAAATATTAAGTCATGCATCAAACTTTTAGGCCTTTGTAACCAAAAAACTAAAATTTGATTACCTGAAAAGGAACTTCGAAATTTAAGATAGGAAATTTAAAGTGGAGAAATATGTTAAATAATTTATTTAAACTGTCAACTTATGGTAACATCTATACGATTTTGTTACTTTTTCTCCACACCCAAAGGTTACCGATAAAATATTGCTTCTTAGCAATGGGGTCGCTTTTTGTACCCTGACGTAACTTTTTGTTTTAAATATAACTGTACCTTATTTGTGTTGGAGTGCATAAAGTACATTGTACTGTATTTTATCAAGTGGTCATAAAACCATGTCAAAAGAAGCCGGATCTAAAAACTAGTGCAGCTATAAACGCAGACCCATCTAAATTCAGCGTCGGAAGAAACGTTAAGCCCAGCAGTAAAACAACGTTTTATGCCGTTGTTGTTAAACTTTTATCACTTCTATTCAGTCAGCGGACTTGTTCACAGTGACAGGATCTTAATCGGGCCAACTTTTTGACGAAAATGTCTTACACCCATATTTTTAGAAGTTAATTCGAGATTTCCTCGACTCCACTCAAGCTCTGTCAAGGATTTTGACGTTTTTAATTGATACTACCGTCCTCGACTTTACAATTTTCCTCAGTGGAGTCGAGGATGATTTGAGTAATCAATTGTCAAAGGTAAGGTACCTCGCGACCTACCTTAAGATTTTCTTAACGCTTTATTCGATGCTTGAACTTGTTGTATGCTACATTTTCATATGAAAAATGAATTATTTTGAAGATTTCGTGGATTATCTTTATGATAATATATCGTTAAAGATTAATATGGAATAAAGATTTACGCTAGCTAGTGCCATCTATCGTCGAGTAGCTGTATGCCACATTCAAGGAATCTTGAGGTGACAACTAAGAATACCAAATTCGAGGTCGTTTCGAGGATTTCCTTAGCTGAAGTTGAGTGGAGGAAGTTTCGAGTTAACTTCTAACACCCGTTTTCTAAGATAATGGGTGTTCGAATACGGGTGTTAGAAGACGTATCAAGAAATCTTGGAGTGTCATTACGGGCATCTACGACAAACATATGCCAAACTATTACGCCCGTTGTCGAGACGTCCGTTAAAGTCAATACTACTTTGATTTTCATACTGTAATTTTTCGGCTTGTTGACGTGAATTACTTACATTTAAAGGAGATTTAATCTAAAGATTGCATCTAAAGACCAAGGTTTTTAATCAATGCGTCCTACCAGTCATGACCTACGGAGCCGAAACTTGGAACATGACACTGAGGTTGGCCCACCGATTGCACGTCGCTATGGAACGCTCCATGCTCGGGATCTCGCTAAGGGATAGCATCCGAAACGAGGTCATCCTGTCGGAAAACCGGAGTGACGGATATAATCCAAAAGTGTAGCAAGCTGAAGTGGCAGTGGGCTGGCTATGTCTGTCGCAGAACCGACGAGCGTTGGAGTAGACAGGTTCTCGAATGGAGACCACGTCTTGGCAAACGTAGTGTAGGACGCCCCCCAGCCAGATGGATGAAAAAAGCGGAGGATCATGCAAAGTGGCGCACCTTGGGGGAGGCCTATGTTCAGCAGTGGACTGATATGAAAGGAGATTTAACTATTATGATCTTTTCTGCAACTGAGTGATAGTTTCTACTAATTTCTTACTTCTCTACCCTTTGGATTTGTTGCAAATTAACACATAGAAAAATGGAAACAAATTTTGTAAAAAAAAATACAATTAACTATAGAAGTAATAATTTGAGAAGAAAAAAATAAAAAAAGAGAAGAATTTACGAGAATAAAAAAAAAGTATTTGAGAAAATTTTCTCTTGTTTCTTGTTTATTTCTAGTGTCGTCTTTTACAATGGAAACGGGTACCTTCTTATTTATTCCAAGTACCGAGTCGTCATTCCCGAGCACTTCAGCACCAAACTAAATAGCCACGGATTTCAAACTACTTTCAGGCCTCACATAAAAAGAAATACTTGGAAGTGACCCTCTCGTTCGTTTTATGTTTTACTGGATTAGTTTTACTGCTGTAGGTAGCACCCCGCGACCCCGCACTTTGGTTATTTTAAAGTTGTTTCTGACTGGACCTATAAAGCCGAGAAAGGTAACTGCCCACACATATAGTTTGTCCCGTTTAGCCGTTTGTCCCGCTCTCGGAACGTCTTTCACCTGCAGCTCCTTTGTCGAAAAGTCAACGTTGACAACAGTAGGGTATTATTGGGCATTCTAATTCACTTTTTTCAAAAACCAGTTCACTTCACTCCGTTTGCTCCACTTCGTTCCGCACTCCGTTTCGTGAACTGGTGTTTTAAAAAAAGTGAATTAGAAAGCCCAATAATACAATTATGAAATGAACCTATGCTAACACTTACCACATCAAACGGCAGCGAATGCGTTTCCTCCCGGCGGCCCGTTCCCATTTCCCATACAGCAGCAACAACAATAATTGTCTATTTCTATGTCTTATCACTAATTTTGCGAGAACACTTTTTGCGGAATCGTTATTTTCATAAAAACTGGAAATATTAGGTTTTAGTCACAAATTTCGCGAGATGTATGACTATAAAATTTAAAATGATAATTTTCATTAGAGAAACCAACTAAATCGTATTACACATTTACGAGATTTTCATACTTGAATGAGGGTTTCTGATCAATCAAAACTGGATCCTAACGTTAATTGTTGAGGCTTTTCAACTGACCAGAACTGGTTCCTCTCAAATCAAAACCCCATGCTTTCCTCTCAATTTTAGTTGGTTTTTCTAAGGAAAACTGAATTACGTAAATACCTTCTATGTCAGGTACTAAGCACATTTTCAAGGTTTACATAATTGAATGAGGGTCTCCCACCAGTTGAAACTGGATCCCAACTTTACATGTTTAGGCTTTTCAACTGACTAGAGCTGTTTCCTCTCAATAAAAACCTTGTGCTTTTCCCACCCTAGACAAGTACTTACGCGTAAATATTAGGTTTTAGTCACAAATTTCGCGAGATGTATGACCATAAAATTTAAAATCATAACTTTCATTAGAAATACCAACTAAATCGTATTACACATTTACGAGATTTTCATACTTGAATGAGGGTTTCTGATCAATCTAAACTGGATCCTAACGTTAATTGTTGAGGGTTTTCAACTGACCAGAACTGGTTCCTCTCAAATCAAAACCCCATGCTTTCCTCTCAATTTTAGTTGGTTTTTCTAAGGAAAACTGAATTACGTAAATACCTTCTATGTCAGGTACTAAGCACATTTTCAAGGTTTACATAATTGAATGAGGGTCTCCCACCAGTTGAAACTGGATCCCAACTTTACATGTTTAGGCTTTTCAACTGACTAGAGCTGTTTCCTCTCAATAAAAACCTTGTGCTTTTCCCACCCTAGACAAGTACTTACGCGTAAATATTAAATTACACAATCACAAATTTCGCGAGATTTCACGTAACTCCACAATCATGATTTTCTTGAAAATGCAAATCAAAAACGATATCGGCACACATTACAAAGATTTTTAATATTGAATGAGGGTTTCCGGTCAATCAAAACTGGATCCTAACATCAATTGTTGAGGCTTTTCAACCGACCAGAACTGGTTCCTCTCAAATCTAAAACCTGGTGCTTTTCCCACGCTTTTGACTGTGTTTTCAAACGAAAACGAAATGTAGAAACCGACGCGGTTGGAGTTACGAATACACTAACGCTTTGCAGCTATGCTTCCCGAATCTGATTAGTAAGCATTTGAGTTACTATTTACAATAAAGGTTGTCACACACCACATGCGAGCGATAATTTATCTTCTTCACGCTTTTGTTTCACAGATTTTCATTATTTCTGTTTATTTTCTACTAAAATTGAATTTGTGTAAACACTATAATCGTATATTAACATGTTCAATAATAGTTATTTTTAACAATTCAGTGGATTATCATTAGATAACAAACATTATTTAAAATCTCTTAATCAAATAATACCATTTATTGTCTTACGTAATATCAACAAAATAATCTCTAGATGTTTAACTACCTATTTATGATAATTGTATAAAAAATAAATGTCACTAGTATTTTAAACATTTTCAATCAAACCCCCACTAAACCTTTTTTAAATATATACTAATAAAATAATTATTTTTTTCCTAATCATGATGAATATAAAAAATATATTAAAAAATAGCTTTATCTTAGTGTATCCCAGCTTTATCTCACAATTTAGTTCCCAAGAGTCACCGAGAGTTCCACATACTCGTAAGTATTATAGCTTTACCTGTAGATTAAATTACTAAGACGTTGCAGTTAGTCTACAAACCCGCAGGTGGACAAATAAATAATAAGACTCAGTTCACATAAGTAGTGAATACAGATATTTCAAAGAGGGTAGGCAGGGAAATTTAAGACAAGAGAACATTTTATTTTTGTATGTAGTTTTATTCAACTAGTAAAAGGGTATGTTAATGGAATTTACACGTTTGAAGATAATGAAATTAGTAAAACAACCACGCATACAGATATTTTGAAAAGGGTAGGTAGAGAAATTTAAGACAAGAATACATTTTATTTTTAATTTTATTTTTAATAGTTTTATTAAACTAATAAAAGTCGAATTTACTTTTCACAAATCGAAAATATTTTTTTTCTTACGAACTTATTATAATGTATATTGTATCCTACTGTCAGCTACTGTTTACTGTTGTCATCTAATGTCCACTATTGTCAAGTATTGTCTTGTTTTCTCCGAAATGCATGATGTCAAAATAATTCTCTGAATCAAACTCATGGAAATATCTTTTTGAAATAGGTATATAAAGTTATGTATACGTAAAGGTTAAATGTAATGCAGAACGTTTTTTGTAAGTTTCATAATTGTCATTATAGGATGAACGTGCCCTAAGTCGTATTAGTCGAATGAGAACTAAGTATCAGATTCTTTTCCACGGTTCATGGGAAAGTAGTGATTTGCTGTCGCAAACTATTTCTAACAGCAGAAGTTACTTTTGCTGACTTTAGTAATTTTCAGGGATAGTAAACATTACACGGTTTTATAAATTTTAAAAACCTAACATTTTGTTCTAACATAATGTTTGCATATTAATTATTTATTAAAGACATTTTTAAATACGTAAGATACCAAAATTTACTAATATCTATCTATCTATATAATACAAGAAATTTATAAAAAAAAATTGTTTTATTTTTTCACTGCAAAACATGTAACTTTTTAATTTTTAGGTTTCCCGTAAATACTTACTAGTAAATACATACTATTAAGTTTGGTACCTGTACAACCAATAAAATGTAGCAATATTATTATTTTTTTCCATGAGTTTGCGATCCCTGACAAATTTTGCTTACTACGGAGAAATTACAGGATAAATACCACAAATTAATTTCTTAAATTCATTCACTTTGTGTAAAGCTGTTCGTGCTTCCGAACCTTTCGCTCGTGCTTATCAAGTGTCGTTTAATTTCAAGAATACTGTGCTGTGGTGCTGTGCGCTAATTTCAACAAAACTTCATTTTATGCGGATCCCGTGCATCAGAATAATGTATGTAAGTTCGAATTAACTTAATTTTCAAAATACCTTCCTAATTTTATTTAAATGTTGAGTAAAGTGATTTAGTTTCATTTTCTTTTTTTAACCCTGTCATAACCGATATTTTCAATTTGTTTTTTTCTATTACAGGTCTGAATCAAACTACAAACGTACCAAACACGAGAAGGCTGAGACCGACTTCTTCGATTCAGAAGACGAGGGTGCAAGGTAAATATTTTACTCTACTTAAAGCAAATTAATGTTTTAGTTTATACGATATTTCCCTTTACCTTAATGTTTTTTTAGTTGTCTCTCTTATTTTCTAAACACCTTCATAAACCGTGATCACAAATTACTTATGTTGAAATTTTTTAAATTATAAATCGACTTTTCTAAGTTTAAAGACTAATATATATATTTTTTTTTTTTTCTCAGTGCTAAGAAGAAAAACAAGCCAGGCCCGAAGCCCCGTGCTTCCAAAGCAGCTACCCCGTCACGCGCACCGTCCAAGTCGCAGTCAGAAGATCCGGCTAGCTGGCTGTCGGACAGCGAGGACGAGACACAAGCACGACAGAAGGCGCAGCAGACGCCGTCCATTTACTCAAAGCGCGTGGCTGATGGTACGATACGGAGAAAAGCGTTCCTTAGTGGTAGTTTAATTGCGGAGTTACGACTCTACAACTGCGCAGAAATAAAAGATCTCGAGGGATTGGATAGGTGCGAGAAAGCGTTCGTATGGCTCCGCTATCAGGGCGATCAACAAGATCCCGAGTTTTTATTATTGAAAAAGTTTATTAAGGGGGCTAAAGAAAAGTTTACTGAAGAAGGAACGTTTTACCAAGCAAAAAAGAAAAAGTAGGTAAAAGTTACACCTTGTTCGATTCGAAAATACTTTCTTACTAGATTTAATTTTTTATTTTCTGGATTTAAGATTTGCGTGGTAAAGCGTTCTTTTCTTTATTTTAATTTTATGGTTAAATATTATTACGTATGCGGGTATATTCTTATTTTAGTACATTTTATTTAGTAGTGTAGGTATTTTGTGTTAGGATTAGGATATATTACTTGTGCGTTGCTTATAATAGTCTTAAGGTTTTGGTCAATAAATCAATATTTTAATCGTTTTAAGTTTATAATTTACAGTCTAATTCTGTTAGATAGGTAACTAAAACAATCTTCACCCGCTTGTTCAGACAATTCTTATAATGACACATTCAATATTTTGTTCAGTTTGCGATATTTCGATTAAAAGTAAAGTGTTCTCTGCTCACCTTAAAAGTATTTTGCATAAAGATAATAGTTCAATCAATGAAAGTGATGGCATTGACAAAATTAGTAGCGCTTTCCGTGCACGTATTGCATCATATCGTGTACGAGGTGACGAAGCGAACCAACCGCTACCACCAAATGAATTTTTGTTTAATATTCGTAGACATGTACGCAAACTCCTTACTACTCGCGTACAAACTCATACAAACTTGAAAGTCAATTTTGAATTGTTCGCTGAATTTTCTTTACCCAAAATTCAAGACAAGGTTTCGATTAAATCTTTTGCCACAGAAAATATAATTTTGCATCGAAATTTCGACTTTAAAACCTTATATTATAAAGTTATTGAAAACATTAGTAGAAAAGTGGAAGAGTTTGAAGAAAAAGATAGTGGCTGGGCCTTTATTCGAAACCTTTACCTTGAAGTGAATATGAACAAATACAATCCGATGAGAGCTTCCAGCTTTATCGATTTGCCTAAAAATATAAAGAACAAACGTGCTTGCATTAATATTAGAAACGCTGACAACTTTTGTTTCCTATGGTCGATAATGGCTGCGTTATTTCCAGTTAAGAACAACGGTCACCGTACGTCTTCGTATCCACACTTTGAAACCGTTCTTAATACGAGAAACATGTCTTTCCCTGTAGGATTCTCAGATATAAAAGTATTTGAAAAAAATAATCCAAAGATAAGTGTGAATGTTTACGGTCTCAAAAATAATAAAAATATAGTAGGTCCCTTGTACAGAAGTGAATCTCGAAAAAAACATCACATTAATCTTCTGTTTTTAGAAGACAATAATCGTTCTCATTACTGTCTTATTAAAGATTTGCCTAAATTGCTTCGTCAACAAGTAACAAATCACCATGCAAAGTTATATTTTTGTGATGATTGCATTTTATTTTTTGATACTTTAAAAAAATTTAAATCTCATACTTGTGGGCAAGTGAAAACCATTCTGCCTGAGGCAGGAAGTTTTATTCAATTCAAAAACTATGAACGAATGCAGGATATGCCCTTCGTTATCTATGCTGACTTCGAATCTCTGCTGAAGCCCGTTGAAAACAATGCTGATAACACATCTAGTTGTACAACATCTTTACAGCAACACGTGCCAGCTGCTTTTGCTTATTATATAGTTTGTTCATATGATAGTTCACTTAACAGGTATGTTACTTATCGAGGACCAGATTGTGTTGCAAAGTTTTTACATTCACTTCAATCCGATGTTACGAAAATCTATGAAATATTACAAACCCCTGTGCCAATGACATTCACGGAAGAGGATTTGATTAATCATACTAACGCTGACTTATGTTTCCTTTGCGATAAAATACTATTTGACGATAAGGTTCGAGACCATTGCCATCTTACGGGACGTTATCGCGGAGCTGCTCATTCGTATTGTAATATCCGATTTCGCTTGCCTAAACTGATCCCAGTATTTTTCCACAACTTGTCAGGATACGACTGTCACTTATTTATAAGGGAATTAGGTGAGTTAGACGGTAAATTAAAGGTAATCGCGAAAAACAAAGAAAATTACATTTCATTTACAAAATTTTTTCAAGTCTATGAGGATAGAATACCTGTTCGCTTCGTAGATTCGTTTAAGTTTTTAGGTACTAGTTTAGAAAAACTTGTGTCTAATTTGAATTCAAATGATTTTATTCATTTAAAACGCTTTTTTCCCTCAAATGTACAATTTAATTTGGTGAAACGCAAAGGGGTGTATCCTTATGAGTATATGACTAGCTGGGAACTCTTTGAGGAAGTTAACCTACCACCACGTCATTGCTTTTACAGTACATTAACTAATGACATTATTTCTGAATCGGACCATGAACACGCACGAAATGTTTGGAATCAGTTTAAAATAAGGAATCTCGGAGAATACACCGATCTATACCTCAAGTCAGATGTATTATTACTTGCGGACGTATTTGAAAACTTTCGCAAAACGTGTAAAGTTAATTACAAGCTAGATCCCGCTTTTTACTTAACAGCTCCTAGTTTGAGTTTCGATGCTATGCTTTTAAAAACCGGAGTGCAATTAGAGCTTATTAATGATTTGGAAATTATAAGATTAATTCAAAAAGGTATTCGTGGTGGGATTTGTTTATGTTCCACTAGGCATTCAAAAGCAAATAATAAATATTTGCCTGAGTACAATAGCTCACAAAAAAACAATTATCTGATTTACATCGATTGCAACAATCTATACGGGTACGCTATGTGTGCTTATCTACCATATTCCGATTTCAAATTGCTCAACGAAGAAGAAATTAATCGTATAAATTTTTGCAATATTTCTTTAGATGGTGACTATGGTTACATATTGGAGGTTGACATAGAATACCCAGAACATTTACATGACCTTCATAACGATATACCATTTTGCGCACAAAAGTTTGCACCACCAGGTTCCAAAACTCAAAAATTAATACCAAATTTGTACGACAAGTTCCACTACGTAATTCATTTCGTTCATTTGCAGACTTGTTTGAAACACGGGTTGAAATTAGTGAAAGTGCATAAGGTGATTGAATTCAAACAAGGACCATATCTAAAAGAATATATAGACATGAATACAGAATTGCGTAAAAAAGCTAAATCTACGTTTGAGCAGGACTTTTTCAAATTATTAAATAATAGCATTTTTGGTAAAACTTTAGAGGACACAGAAAAACGAGTTGATATAAAATTAGTTAATCAGTGGACTGATACTAGGAACAAAACAAAAAAAAAATATTACTGCAGAGCAACTAATCGCACGTCCTAATTTCCATAGTGTTTCAATTTTTACAGAGAATTTTGTAGCTATTCAAATGAAACCTGAAACTGTTACCTTAAATAAACCTATCTATATAGGTTTTGCGGTTCTCGAAATTTCTAAAAGTCACATGTTCGATTTCCATTACTCTGTCATGAAACCTTTTTATGGCGAAAGACTGAGATTGTGTTATACAGACACAGACAGTTTTCTTTATACTATAGATACGGAAGATTTTTATAAAGATTTGAAAAGTCATTTTTTACAATATTTCGATACTAGTAATTATGATATAAACAATTGTTACAATATACCTTTATTGAATAAAAAGGTACCAGGTCTCTTTAAAGACGAATTGGGTGGGACCGTTATTTCGGAGTTTGTGGGGTTAAGGTCAAAGCTCTATTGCATTAAAACACAACAAGACGAATTAAAAAAAGCAAAAGGTGTACAAAAGAACGTTATAAAACATGTTCATTTTTCAGATTATAGCAAAGTTTTAATGGAGAATAAGCTGATTCGTAAGAAAAATATAATTTTCAAATCACTTAAACATAAAATATTTACACAAGAACAGAATAAGATTGCATTGTCAGCAAACGACGACAAGCGCATTATTTTGAAAGACCGCATTTCAACTGTTTCTTGGGGACACTGTGATACTTTATCCTAAAAATGACAACTGTAACGAAACTTTATAATTCACCATGGCCGAGAGCTACCTGACTGATTGTGTCATTTCAATGCGAGTGTATACACACGACAACGGTATTAATATAAAATCTGGACTTTGGGTTTTAAATGATTTCATGCCTCAACTTCATATTTTCAACGAGGAAGAAAGTCTATTTTTCTCTATTAATGAGTGGAATCTAGTGTGTGAGATGTTAAATAATGGTTATTCTTTTGGCACGGTGAAATTTACAGATAAAAAGGCAGCGTTACAAACTTTAACCGTGTTAATATATAGTGATAAACGTTGTTCTTTACAATTTGGTCATCTCGTAAGCGAAGCGATTTATCATTTTATTGACTGTATTAAATTGAGAGTATTCCAACTTGAAAACGAATATGTTGAAGCAATTAATTTTGTTAAAAAGGTAGAAAGCAATTTGGATTTTAACTGTTTGTCAGCTTTTCAAAATATAAATAATTATTTAATTTGTTTCGCCAACCCCCTTTCCTTAATCGAGCTAGAAATTGTAGCTACAGCCAGTGCATATTTTATAAGGATTTTGTAACAACTAAGTATGTTAGATAGTAAGTTAAGAAATAAGTATTAGTTTTAGGTACTAAGTTTAATGTATTGATTTTATTTTTATATCAATAAATGTAGCTAAACTAAATGTTTTATTTATTTTATTTAAATACAATTACCTACCATTATTTGACTAGAAATACAAAATAATGTACCTGCATACTAGTAATTTAACATGAACGTGTTTGAACATGTTCTAACAAATTCTGACATCTACTAACAATAACAATGAGGTGTTATGTTCTCTAGTTTTAAATTACTGGTAAGTAATACTAGCACAGCAAAAACGAATCGAAACGTGAGATGAAAAATTGAACAAGTTTCAACATGTTCAAATAAATATCAGGAACAAAGGAGGTGTTATATTACATGACTCCGTTTTATCTATTGTGTTGTTCATTTACGTTTAGTTCTTCAAGCAAAGCAGTGCATAGCTTTAAACATGAGTGAAAAAGTCGATCTCACATCCTTCTTGTGCGTGTATCGAGACGATAAGACTCCACGTTTTGGAGTTAAGGTGGAGTTATCTCAATTTGAAGACGATGAGAAAATTTGCCGTACAATTTTGAAGAGCAATTACATCGTGCACGATGAAGACGATCCGGTGCTCAGACAGTTGGTGCAGCTGCTTTATCACGTGTGCAAGGAGTTGGGAGAGCGATCGGAGTTTGGACTATAAGCTGGTAAGTATATAAATATATTTTGATTTTGTGTTGTCCGTTTCGAACCTCATAGTACAAGTTAATTAAAATCTTATTTTCTCTTTTCCAGAAACTGCAGTGCTACAGGAAACAACCTCTGTTGCAGCCTCTATAGTATTAAGTTAGTTCTACTATTTGTAATTTCTTAAGTTATTAAAATTGTTTAGATTGTAAATAAATAGTATCTACTTAGGAATAATTATACTTTTTTATTGTTTCATCGTATCAAATGATAGTAAATACAATAAAATATGCATTTTGACGTTATGTAACTATTAAGAGTAGTTTTGTTAAGATGAGTTAAAATAAATAAAAGGCTATTGTTTTATAAGTACGTAATTTATTAAACTTAAAAATAAAAACTAGTTAAAAAAATTAAATTGATCTATATTATTATCTTCATACCACTTTTTAATACATAATACATTTTTTAAAGAACATTCTTTTAAATGAATTATACAATTAAATTTTGTAATATCTTTGCAGTACTTATTATGAAGACTTGCAATATTAGGACAGCCTTTACTACCTATATCGATTATGTTACAATTTTCGCATATACATTTTATCCATTTTATTTTTTCTTCTCCTTTAACAATAATATTTTTGTTTTGTAAATGAGGTTTTATCACTCTTTCAAATTCCCTAAAGTCGATGTATCCTTCACTCCAATAAATACCACGGTTCTTTTCTAACCACAACACACGTTTCTTTTCTTCTTTTGTTAATTTGACATATGGATATGGAGGTTTTATTAAAAATACTTGAGTGTGTTCTTCAGTGGCAATAGCACATTCTTTAATAATGAATTCATTTTTTAAGTTTTTAAAACCTTGTACATCCACAATTATTGCATTCATGATATCTTTTTAACTATACTGCTCAAAGGTTTGTATTCTATCAAGCAATCGTTAAAAATAAGACAATATGCAGAAGTTTGATCAGGAATTTCAGTATCACACTCTATTTCAATGCGCACGTTGACAACAGGTCCTGTTTTTATGTTATCGTTTTGCCTGGAGCAGTCAATTACAAATAGAGGTGCTATATCTTTAAATTGTTGTACCGTTAGAAGCGGTTCTACTCTTTCACGACCGTAGTACGACTGCTGAAATCTCGCATACTGTTCATATAATAATGCAATTCTGTCTCCTACAAAACTAATGTCAAGACTTTCGTACGGAAAGTATGTAGAATTTAGATACACCTTTACATCTCGTAAGTAACAGTGATCAAATCTTGACATATCAGCACTTGCATTATTTTTCCGGTTAGTTTGCAATGCTAAGACTACAAACCGTGGCTTTTCAATTTGAGAAGATGTTTTAATAGACCAAGTATGCTTTGTTGTTTTAGGTAATAAAGGATACTCATATAAATCCCAATTTCTAAAGGCTAGTTGAATTGGGCGATCTTTATCCAACAAGCGCAGTAAATTGACTTTTTCCTTATCAGACACCTTGACATGTGGAACTCGCCATACAATTTTATTCATAACAATATCACTCACTACTTCACCGGTGTTAAGTTTCAGAGCATTTAAGTTGGTGTTACTGCGTAGAAGAATAAGTTCATGCTTACAGTTTATTATTACTTTCTTATAATCTTCAGCGAATCCTAGTATGTTACTTAGCGGAATAGATGCTGAAAAGTTTCCATGGTGAATATTTTTGTTACCCTCTATATCCCACCCCCATGCTTTAGACATCCGAGACTCGCTATCGTTCATTGACAGAATGGATTTCAAAGTTGTAGTAATACCTGCATTTTTAATTTTATCAATTTCAATCCCATTCAATTCGTATCGTATATCTTGAAAAAGATACATTAACGGATTGTTAGTAAAATGTACAGTATCAAGACTCTTCTGTGTATCACCTTTAACAACTCTAACAATGCCTTCTAAATAAAGAGTGCTGGCTGATGGTAAAACATATAAATCCTGCTGATTGATTGCAATCCGAATTTCATCATTTCTGTTAAAACTAGTAACATACGGTTTGTATGAATGAAACTCGATACCTTCAATTGAGTTATCATAGTTAGGTGTGCTAGTAAGATTTAATATGTTCATTTTAGTAGACCTAGTAATTGAAGAAATTTCCTGTTTTCTTTAGTTAACTTATGCTTCGTTTTTGATGTTTTCTTTTGGATAGCACAAACCGTACTGGGGTTTCTGAGTTGCGGTGGCAAGTATTTATTATTGTAATCAATCATTTCTTCTAAATTGGATATATAGTTGAACTTCTTCACCACGCAGATTAACCAAGTTATTGTTAGCGTCTAATATCCTTATGTTAATGCAACTAATATTTTTCTGGTTCACTGGATAGTAAATAATATTTTTTGGTATTTCAACAACTCTGTAACCAGGCGGCACGTTAGGAGCAAACTCGTGAATTATATGGCTCGGTTTCCCGTTAATAAATGATCCACTCACAATATCACATTCGATTCGTACGACTGTTGTAGACAAAATGTTGACTGGTAGCTGTGATGTGTGCAATATATTCGCTTTAAGAACTTTTTTCTCAAAACCTAGCAAATTACCCAGAGCATTAGGTTTACTGAAATCAATGTCTTTCGTACAAAAGATCGATAGTTTCAAAGTATTATTATTACATAACATGTCAAAAGATGTATCCTTTACATTACTTTTTAAAAATTCCTCGATATCTTGAAGTTCGTAAGTTCCTTCGGGTATCTCTATCACTTCGTTATTACCATAATAAAACTTGTTATTGTTGCTATCAATATTGGGAAATGAATTAAATGTGCAAAAATGTAATAAAGCACACTCATATTGACCTTGTAATTCTAAAGGAGGTGAGTAAATAGTTGATAATGTTGGTTGGTTACCGGTTATTGACAATGTGAAAGACATATTGCAAATGATGGAATTAAAAAACAGTTCCAGTATTTTATAAGGTTTCTTTATTTTTCCAAAAATCTCTTAAAAACTTTAGACAAAGATGACCACAGTTTACTGTATTATACGTTTGATGTTTTGTATAATTATAAAATATATTAAAACACTTGAGATATTCTAAGAACTCGAGCGGCGGCTTCAAATCACCAAAACTATCAAAATATTCGCAATAATCATTATATTTCACATAGGCTACCCAATGGGTTCCTTCGCTAGTAGACTCGTCTAGATTAATAATACCACACTCATTCTTTTTAGGCTTTTTCGGTAATGTGTCTCTCATAAAAACACCTCTAAAAAATGGTATATCTCTAGCATTCTCTAAAATATCATAATTTGTAAGAGCTCTCCTTGGTAGCCTTTTCTTCAGTTTTTTGAATTTGTTATGTATAATCCAGCCCCTTTCTTATAAGGTTTAACATATAAACCTTTTCCTATTGACATTGATTCCATAGCTCTATTATGTCGCTCAGTTTCTCGTAAACTTTGTTGGGCTGTTTTGTAATCATTTACAGTTTTCGCAATACCAGCAGCACCTCCAGCTAAGGCTCCTAAAGCAGATAGCCCAGCAAAAATTGGGATCAAGGGAAGGATGCCTCCGGTTTTAGGTAAAGGTATAACACGAGGCAACCTGACTTTATTTTCTTTAAGTAGTTTCTTTGCAGCACCGTACGCATATTTAATTGCAGACTTATTGTTACTTGGCTTTCGTTTTTTCAGATCAGAACGTATTTTAGAAATAATAGCTTTAAAAGTTTTGGATCCAGCACCTGATTTCACTTTAGCTTTCATAGCTTTCCCTACTAACCAGGAAGCAAGCCTTTCACCTTTTCCTGCATCTTTTGATTTGAGTCTTTGCTTGCTCATCTTCAATAATTCTAAGTCAGCTTTATGACGATTGTCTAGATCTGAGTAATTAGAATAAGCAATATCGTGGTGCTTACAAGCTTCGTCTAACCCGTTGACACCTTTGTCTCCTCTTAATAATCGTTTTTTTAATTTTGTGCCCGGACCACAATAGTTATATCCAGGTAAATGTAACTCAAAAGGTAAATTATTGATTAAACTATTAATAAGTCCTTCTCCTTTCATTACTATCAAATATATGATAACATTATCTATAGTACTTCCTTTATATCAATCCAACTATTTTCAGTAGTAGGAAGGCCTAACCATTTCACGAAGAGTTTATTTTTCTTTTTTCTTAGTACTTTTTCTATTAAGTAAACATTTGGATATGCTGTCTTTTGCAGTTCTTGTTCATAAAAAGACCCTAATATAGGTTGTTTCTTAAGGTCTACAATATTATACGTTATGGGAGATGTATTATTAACACTTCCCACTTGAAATAATTCTGTGGACCAATTAGGAGTATAGCCTTTGTCAAAACAACTTTTATGTTTGCTTATTCTTACATAATCACCGGAATTAAATTTAACTTTTTTAATAACATTTTTGTTTCTTTGCATGCAATTTAAATTTTGCAAGACCAATTTTTCTTTTAATTTATTAACATCTTTGGGTTTGAATTGTGTACTGCGATGTTTGCTGTTATTGTAAGTCTTCACAACTACATTGAGAGGTTCTCCCAACCATCTGTAACTACCATGTAAATTAAAATACCTAAAAAGCCAAGACTTTATTGTTCTGATAACTCTTTCAACAATAGAAGCTTTTTTAATAGAATATGTAGAGTAATGGTTAATTTTATGGAAATCCATAATTTTTTTGAAACTTTCATTATAAAATTCTGTTCCCATATCAGTTTGTAAATTATGAGGACATCTTTTAGATGTAGAAAGCACATGTTTAAATGCAAACATTACATCTAATTTATTTTTTGTTTTAATTGGTACAGTCCACACAAATTTTGAAAAACAGTCAATAACGACTAAGATGAATTTAAATCCTTTATTGAACTGTTTCAAATTTCGGAAATCTATTAAATCTGCTTGCCATAAATCATCAATCCCTTTAAGTATAACATGTCTTCTGTCAAAATTTCTTCTTGCTGCTTTATGAATTTCATTAACGATTTTTTGTTTTTCCATTTTTTAGTTTCAAAATTTCATCTATAGCCTCTTTTGTGTAAAATTCATGTAATAACTGAGTCTTGAAGTCAAGTAGCAAACGTTTTATAGCTGTTTCAATTAATTCTTCCACTCTTTTTTCACTACACAACTTATTATAAACTGTATCAACATATTCTTTATTTACAGCATCATCAGGTGAAGAAGGATATTTTACGCCTTTCAATCGTTTCAACTGTAAATCAAAATCTCCATCTTCGGTTGTTAACATTTTTTTATTAGAAAAATTAAAGATATCTGATAATCGTAACCTTTTATGTACATTATGACCGAATTTATCCACATTCATTTTAAACGACTATTATATGCGAGAATTTCAACTTAAATGAAAAAATGTGAAGACAACACAAACTTATTATGTAATTATACCTCCCTCTTTCAACTCCTCTAAGATAGATATAATTTCATTTTCAACTCCAGTGTTACCAGCATCATGAGAAGCAATCAAAAGTTTGAGTCTTTCCACCAATTCATTAGGATCATCCCAGTATACATAATCTGTATTCTTTTTCCATTTTTTTAGCAACGATAAACCTTTGCCTTTAGTACTGCTGCCTGTACTTACAGAATAATTACGTTGTTGTTTAAATAATGGTTTTATAATAAAATTATATTTGGAACCTTTATTACTGTTAATAGGTTTTTTGGCATCATATCCTCGTCTATGTGCATTTGTGTCTAATAACATCATTTTGTAATATGACTTGTCCTCTTGTGTGACTAACGATAAGTCGGGTTGCTTTTTCATGAGCAATTCTGATAATCCAGGAGTTATTTTATATTTACGACCTGCTATTACTATAAAACTATTGTTTTCAGCAATATAAACATTAGTTGCACCCATCTTGAGTTTTCCTCGATCATTCCTAATACCATAAGGAACATCTTTAAAACGTTCAGGAGACAATGACCAGTTAGATACATTTTGAGAAGCAGTTGTATCAATAACTGATTTATACGACTCATTGCTAGTATTAAAACTTTCATAATTTTTAAAATTGTTAATTTTAAAATCCTCATCTTCCTCTTCTTCCTCCTCTCCTTCCTCTTCTTCTTCCTCCCTCTCACTTTCAGTGTTGCTATAACTTTTTTCAGAATTTTTATCATTTTCACGATCGTTATTGTTTACAAGAGGAGGCTTATTTATGATCCTTCTCTTCTGTTGAACAATTTTATTTAAAGGGTCGGAGATCGGTTTAAAAATGGTTTTTAAAGCTCTTTCATTGTCCATTTCTATGTTTCTGATTTTGCTAACTTTTTTCTTGATAGCCTCTGCTGCATCAGCGACTTTTCTTTTCAAGTTGGTTTCCATTATAAATGAGCGTGTAAGGTTTCAATGTGAACTTTATAATAATGAGACAAATTACATTTTAAATGTGTTTAAATACTATTTGTTAATCAAAAACTATAAACGTATCAAATTTTTTTCTATAGCAACCTTTATTTTTTTCAGAGTTCTTGTCTATTACCAAGTAATTGTAAGGGTCACTCCATATTTTCGAACACATGTCTCGAAATTCAGTCCATGACATGTCCGTTGTTACATGTTCATTATAGACATGTTTCATATTTGTTTCATCCTGTTTAAATAGTATAATTAAATTTGCATTGTCTCTTATAAGTTGTTTCGGCACCTTACTGTAGGTTTGATTTAGATAAAAACAATCAACATTTCGATGTCTTCCCATTGCAAAGAAGTCTCTAATATTATTTTGATTTTCACAAGCCACATCATCAAATATTATGATGGAATCTGGTTTTGCTTTCCGGAGACTAATGACGTGTTCATTTTCTCCATATTTTGCAAATGTAACGTCTGGTACCTGATATAAGACATTTTCCAAAAAAACGTACTTAGATTGATGGAGAGTTTTAGCGTATAGGTAAACGTTTCTGTATCGCAATCCGTTTCTATGTAAAAGAAGTCCTACCATCAGATTAGTCTTTCCACAGTTGGATGGACCACAAATTATACAACGAATAGTATTTGGTAAGAGTTTCCCGTGACGGTATGTATGGGTTTTAAGATCAGGACAAATTTTCTCGACTTGTAAATTTAATGGTTGTTTCACAAATTTCATTATCTTCAAATTGAAGGAGACGCTTGATATTGAATGAGAATATTATGAAACCACAACTGTATATATATATAGACACACATTGTGAAAGATCCCACCCCATATATTTTTATCCGTAATTACTGCGTAGAACCTTTGTACTGCTGTATAGAACCGTGTTTGCTATCATTTGATGAGGTAAATGTTGACAAATTAAGTTCACTTCATAATTGTATTATTGGGCTTTCTAATTAACTTTTTTTAAAACACCAGTTCACGAAACGGAGTGCGGAACGAAGTGGAGCAAACGGAGTGAAGTGAACTGGTTTTTGAAAAAAGTGAATTAGAATGCCCAATAATACCCTACTGACAACGCCAGAGGACGAACAAGCCTTTGCGCAGAGCCCTCGCGCAATCAAAGTGAACTTTTACCGTTAGCCGAGTCACGCATCATGCTGAAACTGCTGTAATTGTTGGAAGTAGAAGTCGCCTTATCGTGTCACAATGTCTTCTTCTTCTTTTTCTTCTTAGCGCTTAGTCCCATTTCTAATTCGGGGTACGCTTGACCGTGATCCAGGATTTTGGTGGGTAAAGTCATTACAGTGGAGCGACTACCATCTGACCTCCGCGACCCTGTTACCAGGGGAACTTAACCGGATTGGACCATGGTTACACATTCAGTCTCCTGAATGTGCAGGTTTCCTCACGATGTTTTCCCTCACCGTAAGAGGTTAGTGTGCAACTAACTGCCGTACTCAGAGACGTCAATTAAAGTTAAGAACTGTTAAACTTTGATGTTGTCTCTTTCACTGATGTTGTCTAAACAAGGATAGCATGACATTTAATTACTTATTAACTTTAATTGACGTCTCTGAGTACGGCAGTAATGTACATAACTCAGAAAACGAGTCATTGGTACATGGCGGCACTGGGGTTTGAACTCGATACCTCTCGCTCGCTTACGAGTCAGACCCGCTGGCCGTTAGACCACCGACGCAGCTGTGTTTATTACAAAGATGACGTTAGCTATGCGAGTATCAAGCAAGCAAAGGTAGCAGGCAGAGAACAAATGGTCCTCAAAATAGCTATCCAAATTCGAGACATGGTCGTTATGGATGGTTTAAGGACTGGATACTATATGTATCAAGGATTCATCGCTAGCTTAGCTGTTTTTTTTAAAATATATAATCACTTATCGTTTATACATATATCAGCGTATTATGTATTAGATTTCAAAATCTGTAAGCATACCCATAGAGAGTACTATTATAATTAAAAGAAAACAAGTATTGGGTTAACTCTTAACCTCAATCTTCACCAAGGTCATAGATGAGGTTGACGATGGAGTCTATAAGGCACTGGTACTCCAATGCACCGACGGAACACAGCAAGCTGTTTGGCGTCTGACTTCGGTAGGAGGGTGGATGCGAACCAGACGGCCCTCTAGAGCTCACCACGCCACATGAGACTACAGGGCGACATCTCAGATTTAAAACAAACTAAGGTGTCGTTGCCTAAGATGGATTAATAGGGGGCAGGTCTCATTTGTGTTTCCTTAGTCGCCTCTTACGACACCCACGGAAAGAAATGGGGTGGTGTTATTCTCAACCGATCACCACACGGCAGAAACTTACAAAGGCACAGACATCATCATGTCTGTGGATGAAAATTATTACAAAACAAAGTCCCTTGCCGCGTCTGTCTGTCTGAAAGCGATAAACTCAAAAACTACATAACGGATTTCCATACGGTTTTCATCAATCGACGAAGTGATTTCAAGAGAAGGTTTATGTGTGTGATTTATTTCCGAAATTCCTACGGGAACAAAGTTACGGGCGGCAAGCTAGTCTACACTAAAATTATAAAGAGGAAAGATTTGTATTTTTGTATGTAACGAATAAACTTAAAAATTACTGGACCGATTTCAAAAATTATTTCACCATTACGGTGCTACATTATTTCTGAGTAACATAAGCTACATAATTTCCCCGAATTCCCACGGGAACGAAGTCCCAAGTGGGATGATAGTAACTTATAAAAAAAATTGACTGCGAACCCAAATTCGCCGTAGCAAAGACAATCGATTCAGGTGGGATTTCACTATACGTTATTACATAAATGAAACCAAAAATAAACGTGTCGTTTATCATTATTTACTAAGGATTTGAATGTACAACCTCTTTAAAGGGTAACAAAGCCTCAACCCAAGTAATAGAATAAATATAAGCACCGAAAGATCAACCCGAAGGGTCCCACACTCCTTTAAGGGTCTGCAAGGACCCTTAAGCTTAAGGCGGATTATTTGCCCTTAACCACATTCATGAGAGTGAACCTTAAGACGAGTGTTTCTCAAATTATAGGCCCTTATTTAAGAGTCTTTGAGAATTGATAGGATAGTGTTGCTAAATACAAAAAATGTTTGATAGCCAATATTAGAACATAATAAATACCTAGGCACATTTGTTTTTATTTTCCAGTTAAATATTCAGTTGGAAATAATTTTTTGCAAGTTAAAGATTGTTTTTATTTTGTTTTCATTTACTAATTTTTTTTGTGTTCTACTAATTTTTCTTTATTTTTAACTTCCTTTTTTTTAATCATTTAATTTTAACAGATCTGTTATAAAATCAATAGCGCATGTCGTTATCGCCTATAATTAGAGTTGCAATTAAGCTAGTTTCATGATTGTATATGTAGTTTTAAGTGTTGTTGTTTACTCTGTTGGTGATCTAATAAATAAAATAAAATAAATAAATAATTGACTGTATTGTAAAAAAATCATTAAATCATTGATAGTCGATAATAACAATTAGTAAAAGAAAAATTGTCGGCCTATACATGTCCCCACCGAAGAGCACAGGCAAAAAAGAAAATTAAAAATTAAATGTTTATTGTAATCAGCAGCTCGATCATGATGCGCGACCGGCGTGACACTTCAGCTGACTTTGAAACTTCGCTTTGATAGCGCGAGGGCCCCGCGCTGAGGCTTGCTCGCGACACTGTTGACATTTTGACATAGGACCGCGGCACGCGGAATTTCACCAAACAATTACAATAGATTTATCCATTACTTTTCAGTTACTTTTATTCTAGAAAGCGCAACAGGTGAATGTTCAAAAAGTTTGTATGTTATGTCATAATTTTCTACAATAAAAATGTTGAGAGCCGCTGTCTACCCTTGAGTTATGACAACGAGGTGGTTACAGCTATAATATTATGCTGTTTAGTCTTTTGAATTTCTGTGTTTCTATTCAGTATATTAAGATAATTTAAGGTTTAACGGGAACTCGACGTATTCCTGGCAGGACGTAATAGGGCAGCCAAAATACAACAAATTGAACCCACCTTATGTATGGCCGAAAGTTAATAGTTTTCGAGATTTCGTTAAATTAAGATTTTTTACGAAAATACCCAGATTTCCTCATCCTAACCAAAATTTGAAAATAATTACTTGTTGGATGGAATTAAATTTAACTTTTTTTCAAATCTGATTTGAAAAAAAGCTAGGAAGTTTAATAAAGCTAGGAAGTTATACCACCCAAAATTCATGTCGTCCTATGGTCTCATGCGGTGTGGTAGACTCTGTAAAGGGCCGTCTGGTTCGCGACCATCCTCCTACCGAAGTCCGACGCCAAACAGCCTGCTGTGTTCCGTCGGTGCGTGGGAGTACCAGTGCCTTTATAGGCATTTTCTGGGTTAACTCGCTCCATCGTCGACCGCATCTTTGACCTTTATGGTCAAAATTGAGGTCAAGAGTTAACCCATCATATAATAAAAAATAAAAAAAATAAAAATCGGTATTTAACCTGTTACAAAGAAAATTGAAAAAATTTGAATCTTCTTTTCGGCTCATGATTTAAAACTGTTTATGAATTTTGGATAGTAATGACTTTCCTAGCTTTATTAAACTATCAACTTTGAAAAAAGTTAAATGTAATTCAATCCTATAATTAATTATTTTCAAATTTTGGTTAAAATGAGGAAATCGGGGTATTTTCGTAAAAAACCTTAATTTAACAAAATCTCGAAAACTATTAACTTTCGGCCATACATAAGGTTAAATTTGTTGCATTTTGGCTGCCCTATCACGTCCTGTCACGTCGAGTTCCCGTTAACCCTGTATATTCAGTTTTAGTAAAGATTTAGTAAGCTATCATATACCACCAATGTACTGTACCACATTTATTGCAAATAAAGAATATTTCATTTCATTTCATTTCAAATATTCAAAAATTAGAGGCTATAACAGTTAGAGGCTATACTAAAGCTGTTCCAGAGTTGGGTTAGTATTTTCATTCCTACAATCATCGTTACGAGTGTTACCTGATAAGTCACGTCAGTTTAGCTTTTCTGTACCTCAAAATAAAACTAAAATTTTATTTATTTATATTTAAAGTGTGTTCAATGTTTATAATCCTAACTATTATGTACGTATTTACGTAACATTTTCTACTCTATACCTTCAATAGAACCTGACGGGGACAAAGCCGCAGTTGAGAAATAATTGTCATCATTGGCTTATGGTGACAAAGAGTAATATTCTCAAGGAGATATCCTAAACTCGCGACACACACATACGCACAATGTATCGAATTAACTCGTCGCGTGCTTGTTTACGCTGCGTGTGATACAAATCTTGTATACCATGTGTTTAAAAAGCAGTAAGAATGTGTTATAAGTCTACTAAGTGATACATGTATGTTTACCCACAGGACGGGCGTAGCCTGGTATGGGGATCTTGGTAATCTTAAATTTTCTAAGAATAATTTGGAAATAAATTATTTTGAATTTAAAAATATATACTCCTATAAAACTTACACTGTAGTCGGAGAGTCTCTGTCTCTTGGCTTCTCGACTGAGCAGGTCGTATAGCAGCAGCAGTCGCAAGTTGGAAGAAGACAGCTTGCCTTTTGGAGTTATCTGAAAAATTAACAAATAACAAGAAAAATACAAAAAGAAAGATCACAAATTATACGAAAAAGATCTCAAGACAAGAAAAAGATTTCTCTTTGCGACAACCTTTTATATTCAGCAGCCTGTGTGCAGTATTGGGTTCCTCTATTTGGCTGTCAAGACCAGATTTTCTGCCTATAATGTTAGAAGAGTAACTGCTTCAAGTCAAGGTAGAAATCATGACAATGTTTATTAAAGTTTTAGGTCTCAACTATCATGTTAAATGCTGGTATATCCTTTTAATGAGGTCATGTTAAAAAATGTACTATTTAGTACTCTGTTCAATTTATTAATTTATCAAAAAGTTTCATGGAAACATTTTAACTTTGGTTTTGTGCAATTTGGCAAATATAAACAAATCCTTACCTCCTGATTGTTAGCTCGAACACCTTCCCAGATATCCACAACCCTTTCATCATCAGGGTCATTAGCCATCCTGATCAGATCCCTGACATTAGGGGACAGATATTGCAGGTTTTCTTCAGTCAATTCTTCAGGATCATAGGCATCAGCACGACTAGCCATATCGTCTTCTACTTCGAAGTTAGGAGGCAGTAACGTGGCGTCTTTTGCAGGTTCTACTAATGGTTTTACTTCTTCGTTCTGGATGGAGAGAAGTGGTTCTTCTGTGCGCTTCTCTTGGGGCTCAATCACTGTGTACTGGGCGTTGTGATCTAAGGGGAGGAGGACAAACCCTGGAAAATGAAAATAAGGTTTTGTAAAGGTTTGCGTTTAATTAAATTTTTATTTGATGGACATTTTAGATGTGGTCGATGAAAGTAGGCACACTTCTTAATAAGTAAAAATTTAGGTAGGTACTTAACTAGGTAGCTATTGCGATTCCATTTCGAGATACATCTTTCTGGAGGGAAGACGATCAAGAAATTTGGCGCCTTGGTAGATGCCTATGTTCAGTAGACTGATTTAGTCTGGACAATATCTTTTGAAATAAATAAATCATCAAAGCGTTACATGCAAGCTGTTCAATTTTATAAAACAGCGAGACTGAACTTTGCCACTTTTTCTTTTGAGTATTACAAGGACTCAACGCTAATAATATTTTTGACAATGACTACATAGATTCACGGTATCGTGTGTATCGTTGTGACAGGAACCTGGAGGCGGTTCAGCTGAGGGACGGGGGTGGAGTGCTGGTGGCGGTGCAGCGCGACCTGCCCGTCACCCCGTGCCCTCCGCCCCCGCCCCGCGGCTCAGCGCCGCCGATGCCTGCCTCAATTGTGGATTTTGTTATGCTGGAGTTACGGTCACGGAATTATCATTGTATTATCAGTGCCGTCTATATTCTGCCTAAAGTTAACTCTGAGATCTACACTTCATATTTCGACTACTTAACATATTTGATACAACGGTCAGGAACTTGCGAATATATTGTGGTAGGAGATTACAACTTACCTACACTTGAATGGAGTGATCACGACACTTATGTTAAGCCTATTTTAAAACATAACGACTGTACTTCTAATAAACATTTAATTAATTGTATGTCTTTAATTGGCGGTTCTCAAATAAATCGTTGTAAAAATAGTAAAAACAGATTACTTGACTTATTTATTACAAATATAAATAATTGCACATCTTTTGAGTCACCATTGCCACTTGTCTCACTAGACACTTATCACCCTGCTTTCTATGTACTTAATAATAATTTTATACCATTACAGACTAAGCTACGGCCTCATTTCAAATACAAAACTGCTAATTATACGAATATTAAAACTGAACTAGATAGCTTCTGTTGGACTGAGTTATTACGTAACACCGTAGATGTGGAATCATTATTATCTAGATTTTATGAGATTCTTTATTCAGTAATAAGAAAACATATCCCATCAAAAAACCTAAAAAATTCTCACTATCCCAGATGGTTCTCTCGCGCTCTTATACATATATATAAAAACAAAAATAAATCCTGGATTAAATGGAAAACTTATGGAAATAAATCAGATTACGATATTTACTCTATAAACAGGGATAGGTTCAAGGCGGAATCTTATAAATGTTACAAAAGGTACATGACGTCTGTTGAGGATAGCATACGAGACAACATTAAGTACTTTTGGACATATATTAATAGTAATAAAAATTGTGGTGATATACCAGATTGTGTATCATATAAAAATGAAACTTCTAACTCTCCTGAACAGATTTGCGAAATGTTTTCTTCTTTTTTTAGTTCTGTTTTTAAGCCATCTGACATTGGTGATGATTTCGATGTAGATAATATACCTGATGTTAATATTAATTCCGATCTCGTTTTGAGTAACATAAGCTTCACTAAGAATGACGTTTTCAAAGAGCTCCGGTCGCTGGATGTATCCAAAGGACCCGGAGTGGATAAGATTCCTGCAATTTTTTTCAAAAATACTGCCGAATCGCTTTTGGATCCTATTCACTTTATATTTAACCGATGCCTGCGAGATATTTTTCCCACTATTTGGAAGTCCGCCCGGATAGTACCGGTTCATAAAGGTGGTTTAAAGAGTGACGTTGAAAATTATCGTCCAATTTCAATTCTTCCTACTCTGTCGAAGGTATTCGAAAGATTAGTTCATCATAATATATACCCATCCTTACATAGATTTATCATCGAACAACAACATGGTTTCGTACAAAAGCGCTCTACTTCCACAAACTTACTCATTTATACAACTTATCTTTTTGAGGGCATAGACGCTAATAAGCAAATTGACAGCATCTATACTGACTTTCAGAAGGCCTTCGACAGAGTAGATCATAAAATTCTCCTTCAAAAACTGGCATTTAATGGAATACGAGGCAACTTATGGCGTTAGTTCAAATCTTAATATACCCAATCGTACTCAGAAATTTGTAGTAAATTGTTTTGAGTCTAACTTCGTACCGATAACATCTGGCGTACCTCAAGGCTCAATCTTGGGCCCTATATTATTCGTTTTATTTATAAATGACATTGACTTATGTTTTAAATTTTGTAATTTTCTACTCTATGCAGACGACCTCAAAATTTTTCATACCATTGATAGTATCGATAACCATTTTAAAGTACAACAAGATTTGGACCGTTTCTCGCTATATTGTACTCAAAATAAACTTGGCCTTAGTCTAAACAAGTGTAAAGCTATCACATTCACTAAAAAGAAAAAAATCATAAACATACCGTATACTTTATGTGACACTCGACTTGATACGGTCGCCTCGATTAAAGATCTCGGAATTACGCTTGACAGTAAGTTACATCTGGATACACATATTGATAAAATCATAACAAGAGCCTTCAAAATGTATGGTTTTGTAATGCGAGCTTGCTCTCAATTCACCCGATCTAGTACTTTCATATATATTTACAAAATTTTAATTCGCTCTCAGTTGGAGTATGCAGTATCGGTGTGGGACCCTTTCTATAAGAAATATATGTTGGCCCTTGAGTCAGTGCAGAAAAAAATTCTGCGTCGAGTAAATTATAAGTGTTGTCGTAGTCGTCTGGCATATGAACAACTTTTAGATAAGTTTAATTCAATGAGTCTCAAGACTAGACGCATCCAGTTACAAACTATGCTCCTGTATGATATTTGCCATGGTAAATATGATTGTATTGCTCTAAATAACAGCTTTAACTATAAAGTTCCTCTAAGGTCTCATAATCACAGAAAGTATGCAATGTTTGCGACACCATTCTGTCGCACTAACGCTGGCATGCGTTCCCCAATGTATCGTATTATGCACTTATACAATACTTACTTTAATGAAATAGATTTAATGGCGACGCATGTCAGCAGCTTCAGAAGATTACTACAGCTTAAACTTTTAGAAATTACTTTTTAGTTATTTAGTTTAGTTTGTTACCTTTCTTTTCTGTATTTTGGTTCTTTACCTGTCTTCTCTGTATTTTAGTTCTTTACCTATCTACTCTTTTATTTATTTTTAGTTCCATACCTGTCTTTTTTGTATTTTAGTTCTTTACCTATCTTCTCTGTATTTTAGTTCTTTACCTGTCTTCTCTGTAGTTTAGTTCATTACCTATAATTTCTGTATATTGATATTTATTCTAAATTTTCTCTGCTTCATTTTAATTAATTTTTCAATACTATGTCATATTATAAAACTGCTTCTTCTTCTACTGCATATGTTATGTTATATTAGATTAATCTATACTTTTTGTTATCACTATCACCCTTAGCTAAAATCTATGTACCTAGTAATTCGTGGTTATCGGTGCTGGTAACACAATTACGTGTTCTTAGTTTTAATGTTTGTTTATTCGTAAATATTGTGTTACTGTTTGATAACCCCAATAAAGTGAAAAAAAAAAAAAGGACCTAATTTTCTTACCTGACTTGGGGTTGATCCTTTCGTTTGGTTTCGGTGGCTGCGCAGGGGCAAATAGACCAGGTCTATGGAATGGAGTCGTTTGTTGTCTGGAACGTTAAAATTTTTTTATATAGTTTGATCTTAGTTTAATTTTTATAATCACCTCTGGGAGTGCTAACTGAGGATCCAAATTTTAGCGACTGCGACCTTTATTCCCGCCTAAAGATATCCATCCCTAATCAATCCTCCACAGACTTTAATTGGTCCAAATGATCAATAAGATTAGTATACATTTCCTACGAGGCTTTTTGAAATTGCGACTTCTAATTAAAACTTTACTAAAATCCGACTTTTTTCCAGAAAATTTATACTTTAAGCAGTTTTAATACTCAAGGTATCCATAGGGCCTTTTTATAATTCGAACGGCATGGCACGGCACTTCGAAATTCGAATTACCATTGCCCTCTATGTTCTCAGCTTCTAGTATTAATATTACATAAGAAGCAATGGTAATACAATTTTGCCGTGCCGTTTACGAATTATAAAAAGGCCCATACGGTTTGGCGATTGTGTGACTGGATCATGGTCAAACACAAGCTTTATGTTACGTATATTCTAGCAAGTAGCACTTATTGCAAGCAAAGTTTCTGCGTTATTAGTAAAATAAGCTGAGTAAGTTGTTGCTATTGAAAATATTAAAAAAGTTTCAAAAGAAAGAAAAATTAAAGGCGAATGTAGAATGGAGACGTCTCTTAAGAAATAGATACAACTTTTGTTATGCCAAAAAGGCTGATTCCCACTTACTTCTATTTTTGTTAAGATAAGTCGAGTGTATTAAAAGAGTAGAAAAGAAAGAAAGAAAGCAGCCATCACCTCACCAATGAACCAATGTTCATCCACCACCCATTCTGCGGAGGAGCCCAATCGAAATCGGCTAATCCAACATACGGCTTCGGCGTTGTTGGCTTTGTCGTCAAGCTAGGCCATGTCGGCTTGACCGTCGGTTTGACAGTTGGCTTAACTATTGGCTTGGGAGGATCGTTTTGTGGCTTTACAGGAACCGGCTCGTCTTTAGTTTCAAACGCCATCTGGTCCGTCAGATGGGCTATCACCTGCATCGCTACGGGAAGGTACGAGTCCGAAAGTTGGACCTGCTGCTTTGCTGCGAATACCTGGAATTAATGAATTGTCTTTTTAGAGTAATGTTTTATCTTTGGCTTGTGATTCTTAAAGGATAATCTTTTCTTCCATATGGTGTAATCAATCAAGTACATGAAAAGAGTGACTAACCCTGGTGAGACAGATTGAAACTGCTTAGGGACTGATTTTTAATTAGTGAATTCAAGTTGTGGAAACAAATCTCAAACTGAACTTCTTTTCTCTAAGAACAAACTACGAAATATTAGAAAAGCAACTCATTGTAGAGGTTATGACATAGATTGACTTATAATCTATACTAATATTATAAAGAGGAAATTTTTAATTGTTTGTTTGTTTGCATTGAATAGGCTCCGAAACTACTGGAACGATTTGAAAAAATCTTTCACTATTAGAATCCCACATTAACCGTGATGAACAAAGGGTACATGATTTTTCCGAATTCCCACGGGAAAGCTAGTATTATTATTATATTTTTTTACCACAGAAAGAGTAGCCTCAACAACGAAATACTTACACTCAATTAATATTCATTAGCAGAACACTTTCATACAAGGACTATACAATGTGACACAAATACAATACATACAATAGCAATACCGAAGTAGAATGGACTCAAATTTCACTTTCGAACAAATTTATTTTGTTGCGGGTGAAGCGGTGATAATGATCTAGTCTAGACAACAGTTTTTGGGCCAGCTATATGGTAGTTTCTAAGAATGTGAAAAAATTCATAGTGGTAGTATATACAACGAAATTAAAAGGAAAACTATCACACATAAGATGGCTCTTCAAGTTTGCGAGTAATAGTCGACCAAGTGCCAAACTTAGTTGGGATTAATAAGAATATTTTACTACTATTAGATCCTTGGTACTACAAAGCTGAAATTTGGCATGGTCACACATATTGATTGCGCCAACAGATTGAAAAAATAAAATGTTGAAAAATTTTTTTTTCGGATGTTTCCCATACACGTGAAAGGGCAATGGATTTTTTTAAATAATCCATTTTAAAAATAAAATGGTGGAAAAAAATTGTTTTTCGGGTGTTTTTACCATACACTTAAAAGGGCGATGGTTTTTTTTTCTCGCCAATATCATCAGGTGGGTTATCTAGGATAGCTTTTTAAAAAATAGAAGGGGTTCAGCAATTCAACAATTCAGTCCGTTTGGGAAACATTAATTTTTATAAAGAAAAAAAAATGTGGAATAATTCACGAGGGTATTTTATTTCCAACAATAATACTATCGCAAAAAAAAAACAAAAAAAAACTAAACAAAAATTCGCGCTCGCTTCGCTCGCGCATTAAATACTTCCATTCTGTTATATTTAGGCCAAAACTACCAATTCAACAATTCAGCAATTCGTTTGGGAAACATTACTTTTCATAATGAAAAAAAATGTGGAATAATTCACGAGGGTAGCACGTAAACGTAAACGACGAAGTGTACTAATGTACTAATCTTATCCAAAATGGCTGCCGTATAAGGTTCCACGCTAAAAGTGAGGCGAGCCGATAGCCAAGCTGATATTGATATTGATATTTCAGGTGTCGTTTAATAGGTTTTTAGGGGTGCTAATTACGAAAATGACATCAAAATTATATACGATCACCATGTGACCTGCTTTAGCAGCAGCTCGATATTATTATATAGGGTGTCATATAGGGGTTTCATTATATAGGGGTTTTCATTTTAAAATAAAAAAAAGTATTTTATGACAGAGTTGTGATATTTTTATTGTATTGTAAAAAAGACATGTTCCAATTAAGTGTGGAATAAAATATCCGGCAAATGACCCCCACGGCTCCGATGACAGACCCTTACTCTTTTCATGAAATTTTCCATGACTTTTGCACAGAGATGTGGCTGTATGTCACCGATGACGCGTTGGATTTCCGATTTGAGCTCAGGAATTGTTTTGGAGAAAATGACTTCAGGAATTGGAGAAAATGACTTTTTTCGAAAAATTGGCATCGACTTCACTTTGCTCCAGTACCCATTGAACGAATTGACGACGCTTTCCGTGGTCTGCTGGTTTGAGCTCCTGAGTTAACTGAATCTTGCACGCATGAAGGTGGAGGTCTTAAGTCAAAATTCGCTGCGTAGTGCTTCGTGAAATTTGAAGTCGTTGAGAACGATGTCGATTTGATGTTTTCGGGTTTTCGGCGACACTCTCGTTTACAGCAGCAATGTTTTCAAGAGACCGACCGGTACGTTGACGCAAAGGATTCTTATTATCCATAATTGACCCCGTTTCTTCAAATTTTTTGACCACTCTTCGAATGGTTGACAGATTAGGTGCACTTTCTCGGTTGAAAATTTGGCGAAGTTTGCGAGCGGTTTGCGCGTAACTTTCCCCATTTTTGTAATGAGTTTTCACAATTATAACGCGTTGTTCTTTCGAAAAGCGTTCCATTTTTAATAAACGGAATAAACAGAGGTGACAGCTGTCAAATTTCAGACTTGCCACTTGCATGAAAAAAAAAATCCAATTTTAAAAAGTGCACTCTTACTGAGACACCCTTTATTATTCCTAACAATAATATTATCGTAAAAAAAACACTCGCTTCGCTCACGCATTAAATACTTCCATTCTGTTTTGCTTAGCTCAAAACTACACTTATTTCTGAAATTATCAACTTTTTAATACATTTGTTTTTGATACAATAGTATTTGGGGAATTTAACATCGACTATGACAATATGTTCGTAGAATTAAGAAGCCAGCTGCATATTTGAACCATATTGCTACGGAACCCTACAATGCGCGTGACACGACACGCTCTTGGCCGGTTTTTTATATGTTGCTAAACCTCCCCAGAAGCCACAGTTGATATATTTTTGTACCTTAAATATTTTGGTATTTCGTCGCTTATTTATGAAGATTTACTTACCACAGCACAGGAAAACAGTAACACTGGCACACGAAGCATTTTGTTAATCTGGAAAAAAAAAATTGTCTGTTAGTTATACAGGGTTATTGATAATACGTCACGATGATCCCTTCAAGGGGCGATAGTAGAGATCATCGGCTATCAAATCAACGTTTTCTCGTGTAGATGGGGAAAAATTTACCAATTTCAAAAAAAAACCTATTTTTTAAGAAAAGTCAGTTGGTAAAAAAACATTTAATCGGAAATTCCTTAACATCCTTCAAGTACAGAACTAGCTTTGGATTGAAGAGCCGTCCCTGATCATCCCTTGAAGCTATTACTTCCTTCATAAAGATTTTACTGGAATCTTTGCTGATAAAAATATTGGCCAGTTTGGAGCTATGTTGCTAGCGTTAGGGCCTTTATATAATTCGAACGGCACGGCACGTTATTTCAAAATTTGAATTACCATTGTCCCCTATGTTCTCAGCTTCTAGTATTACTATTACATAGGAGGCAATGGTAATACAATTTCGCCGTGCCGTTTTCGAATTATAAAAAGGCTCATAATGCGGGATGAGTAACAAGAAAAGGTGGTCTTTTTGAGTCGGTGAATCGGTTTCTCGTGTTAATTCAGTTTAACGGGCAAATTTAGATCTTTGAGTTAATGTATGTGTGTAAATTCTTTTTTGCTCAAAAACAGTTTTACATAATACATTTAAAAGGTAACTTATTGGCAAAGACGGACTCATCCCTGAAGGGATTTCCTCCAGTCTACATTGGAGTAGTAGAGAGAAGAGACAGTGACGCGGGTTGCAATACAATAAAATAAATAAAAAAATAATAGTTATTGTTATCAGTTCTTTTCTAGATATGCGCAAAAGTATTCAATAGGTATAATTATTTTGAACTGGACTTTTTTACATTTATTTCTTATTTTCAAACATCATCAAAAATGTCGGCGTTAGCAATTTTAATAAAAGTTTCACTTCAACGCTAACCTGTGATACTGAGGCCGCAACCTATGGGCCTTTGTATTATTTATGGGGCCAATATTTATGGTGTCTGGGCCATTAAACCACTGACAGGGTCTAATGGCAATTGGGGAAAATGTTGGAGGTATTTCTTTTTAAAGTGTAAAAATAAAACTTTGTTCACTTAGTCAGTACCGCAAATCAACTTTTCTTTTGTTATTTGACAATTTTCTATTTAAAAATATTTTTTGAAATGTATCAATAGTTCTAGAACTACTTGAAGTACTGTCTACTCCTGTGTGGATCAGAATTGCCTAAAAAAGAAGTTATCGATTCGATTCCTGCCATGCTGGACTGGGAGTAAAAAAAAAAACTTCGAATGTGCCAGCTACCTACTCTTCCCAGGTATACAATACAATTCTGTAAGAGGGATACGAGGGTTTTGCTGTATAATGGGCGAAAGGCTGACCACCTCTTACCACTACACAACTTGTTCCATATGACAACCCTCATAATTTATATTAAATGTGGCATCAAGTAGTTCGCTAGAACCACTGATGCTCTGTCTACTCTGTTAGGAATTATAGGCGTGAGCTTATGTATGTATCGATTTGACCCCTATAAAATATTAAAATACAAGGTCCTAACACACTAATTCATCAATACTTAGGGACCATCCATAAATTACGTCACACGTTAAAGGGTGGGGAGGGGGTCGACAAAGTGTGACATTGTGTGACAAGGGGGTGGGAGGGGTCATAAGTTTCGTGACGTCACATTTCAAAATGTGTTATGAGTATCAAAACGTGTTAACTATTAACGACAAACTTAACTTTCTCAGTCCCTAGCACACTTTTTACGTTTTTACTTTGGTTGAGACAATGAGTTTTGAGTTCGAAAGAAAAATAACAACTCTATTAAGTAGTGATTTTATTAGAAAATTACAAAAAATGTAAAATATGCAAAATATGTTACGTCCCGCTAGGGAGAGGGGAGTCTTAAAAATGTGACCAGCTGTGACAAGGAGGGGGAGGGGGTCAAAAAATCATGAAATTCGTTTGACGTAATCTATGGATGGCCCCTTAGCCTAAACCCTTGAACCTAGAAAGCTGAAATTTTGCGCATAGGTTCCAGTGTAGGCTAGAAAAAAGCAGGGATTTTACAAAATTCTTATGGGAACAGGGCATCCTTCATCCTTGAATATGATAGCATAATTATCAAAGTAAACCTTTCCGTGTAAGCTACGTCTTACCTGATGACCTATATATCTATGGAGGGGACGCACGTCAGGCACATTTGGGACCATTTCACCCGACACTCTGACTTTTTATTATTATTATAAGATGGGTTAACTCTTGACCTCAATCTTGACCATAAGGTCAAAATGAGGTCGATGATGGAGCGGGTTAACCCAGAAAATGCCTATAACGGCACTAGTACGACGCACCGACGGAACACAGCAAGCTGTTTGGCATCGGACTTCGGTAGGAGGGTGGTCGCGAACCAGAGCGCCCTTTACAGAGCCTACCACACTGCATGAGACCAAGGACGACACCTCAGATTCAGAAAAAAATTTAATGTCGTTGCCTGGGATGGATTATTAGTAGGCTGGTCTCATTTGTGTTTCATTGATACCCACGGAAAGAGATAGGGTAGTGTTATTCTCAACCGATCACCACACGTTTACACAAGCGTGACGCGGCGACGACGTGACGCGGCGATAAAAACAACGTAAAATGAATCTTAACAGCTACGGAGCAAAGCTTTAATTGCCATATAATAAGCACGAAGAGACATCCGTCGCCTTCTGAGCGACGGACGGAAAAAAACCTTTGCTCCATAACTTTTAAGATTATTTTTAAGTTGCATTGATCGCCTAAGATTTCAATTTACTATTTGTAACTGATCCCGCCACAAATACGACAGGCAGTTTAATAAACTAGAGACATTGAAATAAAATAAAATTATCGCCTTTTATAAAAACCCAAAGCTACACCTAAACAAACCATATTTCAAAAGAAATAAGATTCTCTTTCCCATGGTAAGTTGCCACCACGTGTCGGACAGTTCTATAGCAGCAGATAGATATCTACACAAGGAATCGAACCGGCACCCGCGTAGTAAACATTCTCGCCGAATAACGGTTTTACAACGCTCCTTGTGTCTTGTTTACAATCACGACTTTGTTGCTTAGAAAAATATAAGTACCTATACTAGTTCCCGCAGGTGACATCGTTGTCGTGGAGATTTTGAAAATAATATAAATAGTCAAAGTAAAAAAATATTTATTTGGTAGGACTTAAAGTCAATTAAAAAGTCAATTTCATTTGCAGCTCTGCCTATCTGAGTTAAGTTCTGACTGAGTTTTTATGAATATAAAAAATATTTTTAACTATCTGAGTTACAAATATTTTTTTATATTCATAAAAAATAAGATAAGGTATCAGATTCATGCAATCTGATGTTTTAATATACACACATCAACACGGTCTAGGGATATTGCACGATTTTTCATACAAAAGAGGTCTGTTTGAGAAGCTATAACAGCATACTCGAGATACATGGAAGGCTATAATTTTCAGACGAGCAAGTGCTAAACTTGTATTTTCAATTCTAGTCAATAAATTTTGTTTTACTTGAAATTTGTGAAAACGTGAAACCTTGCTACAGTTTCTGCGTTTGTGTAATCATAACGAAATCTCAGTAATTAAACCTCGGCATACCAGGTGAAAATTTGTAATATGCCATACAAGGTGGGGTGTGACATACCCTAACAAAATGGTCGCTGTAATCAGATAGGAATAGGGATACTGAATTATTATTGCATATTTTCGAAATTGAACATAACCTGAGTAGCACTATGTAAGTATAAAAAATTAAATAGATTAAATGGTTTGTTGAAAAAGAGTAGCGAAAATGCCATCTTCTGACTACTAATTTAGACTTGAAATTACCCTAAGAATTGATAATTACCAATATTTATGATTAAACTGACTAAATTTAAAAAAATTGAACAACGATGATACATCTTTAAATTTTTACTTCAATCTCGAGGTAGGAGTTCTTTAGTTCGCCATAATTGCATTTTGTATATGCTCAAATAACAACAACTCTAAACAAAAACGCATCTAGAGCCCTAAAAAACGCACGCACCACTAAACTAATGGTACTTGCCAGTGTAAGAACGTCGCAACTCCAGCTACTGAGAGCTTCAAATTCCGCGCACGAAAATTTTTGAAAATATATCGATTTTTCACCGCCTGGGGTTTATTACACCCCACCTGGTATGCGGAGTGTTAAATAAAGACAACATTTACTCACAAAACCACTTATAAGTAAACATATTTGATCACGAAAGAAATGAAAAACTTTTAGCGAAAGAAAAATTTTCAGCGCTACTTTAGGACTTGAACCCACGACCTTAGGATTACATTTGGTACTCTAGTTATCTGAGCTATCGTTCCTTCAAGTCAACCGGGGAAATTTCCATAAAAATTTGTGAATATCCCTCTATGCTGGTAAGCGTTTTAAAAATACGGAATGTGTTTTTTTTTTGCTAGACTGCCGTGCCCCTGGATAAATATATTTACAAAGTTTTCATTAGAAAGTAGTGACTGCTGGTGATGATGAGAATCACTAAAATATTCAATAAAGGAGCTTACGTACTTGCGCGTTGATGTCGTTTGTAGCGCGCGCGGCCGGTGTCGTGCGCGTTCGCGTAACTACTGCCTGCGTGTGTGCAGCATCCTTCGAGGGCGCTGACCCCTTGGACATATATAGAGCTGATATTACCTTTAATCGAACCTGTTTTGCTGTGATTAGTTTATTTGTTGTTAATTGTTTTCGTCATTGGGATTTTGGTAATTGATTAAAGGATTATTAGGAAGTTATTATCTAATTAGAGAGAGCCAAGTCTAGCTTCCACCACAAATACTTAAAATTCAAAGTATTTTAAGAGCAACATACTTTTTTATTTTACTTTGATACTTAAATCATAGTTAAAAACTTATGATTCTAATGAATTTATATAAACACTAGCATTCCGCTCGGGACTTCGTTCCCGTGGGAATTCGGGAAAATTATGTAGCCTATGTCCTTTGAGGATAATGTAGCTTTCTAATGGTGATTTTTTTTTTAATCGGTCCAGTGGTTTCGGAGCCTATTCAATGCAAACAAACAAACAATCAAATCTTTTCTCTTTATCTGTATAGATATAGATTTGCCAATTACATACTTATGTAAAAAGAAGTGAAAACAGTAAACGAATCAAAAACTGAAGTAATGAATTACCTACTATACAATTCAAAAGCCATATAATTGCCTTCACACCAGTGCACTGTTGTTTTGTGCTAAAGAATGCCTGTGTTTGTGTAAGTAGATATGTATCTACCCTCATATTTGTATCGTAGGAAATATGACTACAGAACTACACTACAAAACTACAGACTACAGAAGCGTCGTAGTATGGTCCTAACAGCTTCTAAAGCTAAATAGAAAGGACATCAGGATTATAGTAGGTCTGCTCACGGGACACTGTCCTCTGATCCGACACCTAACAATATTGGGCTTTAAAAGTGATCCCACCTACCCAGAATGCGATAAGGAGGAAAGAAGTCTACACTTCCTAACTGAGTGTCCAATGTACGCGCTGGTAAGATGGGCGAAATTAGGCATGGATGAGGTAAAAGAAGAACAAATACAAGATATTAGCATAAAGGAGATAATTGGGTTCGCATAAGCTTCTGGAAGCTTCTGGGAGGTTTAGAGAGGTGGAACTGTCAGTGCAGAAGTAAAACTCATGCGCTGTTATGGGGAATTGGGTGAAATGGTCCCAAATAAGTGAACTGATCACTCACCTTTGCCTGACGGGCGTCCCCTCCATAGAAAGATATGGTCCGAACAGACGTTTTTCACCTCTTATACATAATTGTGACCTATCTTTCCTAGCCATCATCATTTTCTTAATATCAGCTCTAGAAGTATCCCACCAGGACAAACATTAGGCACGTTCATCGACACTGCATTATTTGCATACAGGTAAAATTCGTGGTCACTATACTACATATATCTTACATATTTTTGGCAGATGAGGCGGCTCAGTATCTGCCTTATACATTTCTAAATTTTGGGTAATATCTTAACTCAGTAGTTCCCAAAGTTGTCTGGGCTACGACCCATTTTATACAAGTTTACAAACTCGGGACCCACCTCTAGGAAATTTAACCATTACTAATATGAATAGAGGACTTTTCAAATAACAAACAATCGATGGGAAGGATAAAATCGCCATTACAGTTTTGATATCAACTTCAACTCGACGTTACTTTTAATCGCGGTGAGTTTGATTCGGGGTCGGTATGTGTCGTTTTACAGCAGGGTTTCCCAACCAGTGAGGCGCGCTCCCCTTGGGGGGCGTCGAGCGGTTCCAAGGGGGGCGCAGAGGTCCCTGATTTCTGCCTATTAAAAAAAATTACTAAACTCAATTGGTTAATTTTTGTTGTATCCGTTCTTCACGCTACGAGTCATAAAATAATAGAGAAGAAACGGTTCAGGTTAACTGCATATCCTCGTAAAAACAAAAGGTACATTTATTAAAATGTAGGTACCTATTCTCGCGCGACGTGAACAGACGGTGCCACCGACGCGAAGTTGGC
Organism: Aproaerema taeniolella; assembly: GCA_949987775.1. Taxonomy (NCBI): domain Eukaryota; kingdom Metazoa; phylum Arthropoda; class Insecta; order Lepidoptera; family Gelechiidae; genus Aproaerema; species Aproaerema taeniolella. The sequence goes on along the minus strand of OX465263.1, from coordinate 15,690,315 downwards.
GACAAGTTGCAACACGAACACGATCTTCGCCCCCAAATAAGCACCCTCATTTTTAAAAATAAACACCCTCATTTTTATCACTTTATCATTGTTTGTTTAATTTTCTTATATAAACTCCCAATTTCAGCCCCTAGAGGGGGCGTAGGATTTTAGCTTAACGTTAGGTGAGGCGCATAGGTTAAAACGCTGGGAACCCCTGTTCTACAGGCAGAGGCCACTCAATATTCGCTCGCGACCCACCAGTGGGTCGCGACCCATTGTTTGGGAAACCCTGTCTTAACTCATTCCAGGCGACGACGTAGTAAACAAATAATAACTATAAAAAGCGCTCGTAGCCCAGTGACGCTGATCTCAACCGATCAGTGAGATTAAGCAACGTACACAGAGGCAGAGAACCTGATGGGTGACCAAAGTGGCAATTTATCACGAGCGTTTCCGTGCTTCGGAGGGCACGTTAAGCTGTCGGTTCCGGCTGTTGTCGAACGACTACAGTCGTTAAAACCAAGTCAAAGGCTATTGTGCGGTTTGAAAACTCTGACACCAGGGTTAGCCAAATTCGCCACATATGTAACGACCCCCCCTGTTTTAAATAAATAAATCCCTTATAATCCTACCTATCTTTAAAATGATGTTCTGTTCCGTTACACATACTTGACTATACTTACACGATCAGAAGAAGACTCTAAAAATGCATCGCTTAAAACTCTTAAACTTCTGAACCAATTTTGATTTAATGTGGCTAAGAACCATCTCGATTACGTCATCTTTCAAACGCAAAAATCTGGAACAAAATAAGCCCATTCTTTTAGGAGATAAGATGCCACAGACTGAGACGCAGATAATACACACGTCAAACTTATAACACCCTTCTTCTTTAACGGGGATTAAAATGAGCCCAGCGTGGAGGATCATAATAGGTAGAGCTACAATGAACATTCCAAGAACTCTATGGAACTCATTCCTTAACTCTAATAACCTGGTCAAGATTGAGGTCAAGAGTTAACCAATCTTATATAAAAAAGAACATATGTGACAGTATTTGTTAATTTGTTTGTCCTTCCTTCCATTCATAGACTCACACCTGTTATCCCTGATGGGGTAGGCAGAGCATGACGAAGTTCTCATGACGCCACGTTTGACATATATTCTGAAGGTTATTAGATGAAACATGAAAAATTAAAATGAAAAAAATGAAAATGAAAAATTTATTTATTTTCGGTTTGCGCTTACAACATTTGAGTTGGCATCTCCTATTAAGTATTACAATGTGCCAGGAGATACCGCTCGGTGATGAACATGAGTATAGTGCTCGGTGATAGGTCATCAGCCTTTCAGCCTCGATATTACAAAACCCTCGCGTACCTATTACTGGTTTCTTCTGTATGCCTGGTAATAGTTGGCAGCTGGTACATTCTAAGTTTTTCTTTCACTCCCAGTCCAGGATATTTTATTTTTTATTTTTTTTATATGAGATTGGTTAACTCTTGCCTTCAATCTTGACCATAAGGTCAAAGATGAGGTCGACGATGGAGCTAGTTAACCCAGAAAATGCCTATAAAGGCACTGGTACTCCCACGCACCGACGGAACACAGCAAGCTGTTTGGCGTCGGACTTCGGTAGGAGGGTGGTCGCGAACCAGACGGCCCTTTACAGAGCCTACCACACCGCATGAGACCATAGGACGACACCTCAGATTTAGAAAAAATGAAGTGTCGTTGCCTGGGATGGATTACTAGGAGGCAGGTCTCATTTGTGTTTCCTTAGTCGCCTCTTACTACACTCACGGTGTACGAGCCCTTGTTAGCTCAATACATTGACTTATCTGTTTCACAGTAAAACACGGTGAATCTTGATAGTGTATTTATTTCGACTTGTTACGAAAATATATACTAATACATGAGTACACGCGATGACGCTTTAATGTGAACTAAATCGAATTACATGATTACTTATTTTATTAAAATTAGAATTGCCGACGGCAGCGAATGTGCGGTTGGACCGTACATCTTCCCGGGCCGAGAGATAAACAGGGAAATCAATTTAAAACAATAAAAAATTAAGTAAAAGGAAAACAATAAGAAATATAGCAGATATAACATAGAAATATAAAAAAGTGTAAAAACTTATCATATAAAATCTTCTACATCTTCTGGTTTCTTAAAGTAGCTTCTTTTAAAGTGGGGCGACAAACTAATGTCTCGGCTTGCGCTTGGCTCACGGCGAGCGGCGCTCGGGGCGGGGACGGCAGCGCGTGGGGGCTGCGCGGGCGCGGCGGCATGCTCCGACGGGTGCGGGCGGCTCCCTGCTTCGGTAGGAGTGCTCGATACCGACCAGTTACATTTGAATCGTCGTATTGCGATGATACTTCCCCCTAGCAGAACGACACCAAGTATGAAATAGATCATCGCATAGTGGTGTACGTCGTGAAAGGAGATGCTGCTTGACTGTATCTCGACGTTCTTCAAATGTTTAATTCTTTCTCCAAGTTTTCGCATTTCTTGACTATCCATTAAAATTTGAGTCTTGTTCTCTTCTATTTCCTCAGGTATAGTCAGGTTGAACACGTGGTTGATGGGGGCTATTATGGGTGGAATGTACATGCCCGTCTTCAACATCAGTTCACTGTGATGCTGTTTATGTGTAAAAACTGTAAATTTCTCTGACTTTACTATGCATCCATTGTCTATAGTAATAAGTCCAGATTGCGTCAGCTGATGTGCGGTAATTTGATCGCCACACATTACTCGTATTTGACACAGCTCGCAGCAGAAATAAATATACGTATTTACAGTGTAACTGTCTTGCCACATATCTTTGCACTTGTTTATTATGGGTTCACAGGATGTCTCCTTTTCGCATAGGCTTTTATCGCTCCTCATATGATGTACTGGTTTTGAAACATGACATAGGTAGATGTGAGCCGTTATGGTGCAGGATCTGACATCACTTTCCGTCATTGGAATGTATGTGTCTTTTTTCAAATTAATTGAAATTAGATCCGATACTGGGGCGAGACTAACCATTTTATCCTGTCTTATGTGAGGTATAGGGATGATTTTCATTATCTCGTAGGTGTCTCGTGGAATCAGTGGTATGGAGACTTCAAAGATCAAATATTTTTCCAATACTCTTGTTCTAACATTTAACAGACTGTATATGTTGCGAAGATTCTCTTGTAGGTTATCCACAGGTAAAGCCATATCTTGGGACAGCTGATTTGAAATGGTACTTAATTCATGTTTCAGTTGCTCTGGTGCAATTAGGTGTAAGTTGACACGTCCGTGGTAAATGTCAGTGACCGTGTCTAATAACATATTTTGCATATTTTTCAAATCATGGAGCATATTACTTGCTATTATAGCTCCTAAGGTAAGTTCATTAAAGTCGATGTTTGCTTGAACTTTTGACTTTAATGTATTAACTGCACTCTTGATTTGAAAGATATGTTGATTTATGATTTTATGTTGTCTGTTCATGACATTTTCAGTTCTTTTCAGGATATTAAACTCTGATTCGACTATGGATGTTTGATTTTTCCACAATGCCGCCATGTGTTTTTGATTATCTTGAAGTAACATGATATCCTTGCGGTATTGTTCTGCGAATCTCTCATCCAGTACGCCGAAGAGTTGATTTGCGACGTATCCCACGCCATTGATAAGCCCGCGCTTATGACGTGTGTTATAACTTGATCTTGCGTTATGTTGAGAAAGCAACAGCTGATTGTACTACTCGAGCTCTGATAAACCATGTTGTAACTGGAGCTCTATGACGTCACAGTGTGTTTGGCTTTGAGTCACTGGGTGTGATTTACACATTTCTTCTAAGGCAGTTAGGTATGTTTTGAAAGCTTTAGTACCTTGCCAATATGGATCCATGTCATAGTATACGACTAGTTTCCATGTGTCTGTTATTAGCTGCATGTTAGCGATCTTGTCAAAATACAGACTCTTGTTCTCTGAAAAACGAGTTATGTTTACAGCGCCTTGGGAGGCTGACATGATCATAACCAAAAAGAAAATAGTCGTGGCCTTGAAATTAAACCATCTTGGTTTATTTGAAAACGTGCCGCTAAGCACTATACTTTGACGTGGGTTTTCATTTGATACTTGTTTATCGTTGGAGTCGTCTTCTTCTTTTACCGGTAATATCGACAGTTTCATAACAGGACGCTTGATTATCCCATTTTTTGTTTTCAGGCTTACAACTCGGACGACACCATCCTTGCCAGGGTGAGCATCAATGACTCTACCCATAGCCCACTTGCCGGGGGGTAGGTTATCGTCGTGAATCATGACTACGTCACTGATTTCGATGTTGCGTCGTGGTCTTAGCCATTTACTTCTCGTGTTTAGTTGAGACAAGTATTCGGTATGCCATCTCTTCCAAATGTCTTGTAGGATTTTCTGAGATAGCTGCCATCTTGTTCTCATGTCCCTCTCAGTTTCTATAACTGTCAAGGCTGCTCCACTAGTAAGAAAGTGAGCGGGAGTAAGGAAATCTAAGTCTTCGGGGTCTTCGGTTATTGGACACAGAGGTCTCGAATTTAGGCATGCTTCAATTTGTGCAAGTAACGTGCTGAACTCTTCATAGGTGAGAACTTGATCACCAAGCACTCTTTTTAGGTGGAACTTAAAGCTTTTCACCGCAGCCTCCCACAGGCCTCCTGCGGTTGGCCACGCCGGTGCGTTAAAATGCCAATTGATCTCCATTTCATTGACTTGTGCCATAAATTCTTCATTGAATATTTGTTGTAGGTCTTCATATTCTTTTTTCAAGATCTTGTGGGCTCCCAAAAAGTTTCGACCATTGTCGCTGTAAATATGCTGTGGCATACCCCGACGGGCGGCCATTCGACGTAGGGCAGCAATGAACGATGACGTAGTCAGGTCTGAAACTAATTCCAGGTGCACGGCCTTGGTCACCATGCACACAAATATGGCAACGTAGCCCTTTGAGGTCTTGATACCTCGCCCTTTGTTCGATTTTACAGACACGTGCCCAGTGAAATCAACTCCGGTGTGGCTGAAAGGGCGCGATGGGTTTACTCTCGCAGTAGGTAAATCTCCCATGATTTGAGTATTGAACTCGGGTTTTTGTTTCCGGCAGGTTACACATAGACGTATTCGCCTTTTAGTCGCCCGATTTCCGCCAACTATCCAATACTTCTGACGTATCAGTGACGTAGTGAGTCGAGCGCCGCCGTGAAATGTGAGAATGTGCGCGTGATCGATGATTAAGTCAGTCAAGCGACTTTTTTGTGGCAATATGATTGGCTGTCTCATTTCAGGGCTAATATGGGCATTATTTAGCCGACCACCGACTCTTAAAATGCCACCATTATCCAAAATAGGACTTAATTTTGAAATCTTGCTTTTTGAAGTTATCTCATTATTGTTAGATAAGCAATCGATTTCTTCTTGAAAGAATTGCAATTGTACTTGTTTTACAATCACAAGTTTAGTTTCATGCATTTCTTGTAACGTGATATAAGGGACTTGTTTCCTTGTTTGTTTACTCGCTGTAAAGCGACGTATCCATGACAATATGCGCACGACTTTTGATAGAGAGCTGCACTTGTTCAGTAAGTTGTTGATTAGGTTGTCATCTTCACAGGTTGTTTGAACGGTGTTTGACTGTTTGATGATTTTTCTCTCTTCATTAGTCTCAAAAATCGGCCGATGGCTTGGTTGAGGCTTGAATCTCGGCAGCCATAGCGGCCCGTTCCACCACAAGGAATGTTGTTGTAGTTGGTTGACTGTGAGCCCGCGACTGGTACTGTCGGCTGGGTTGTCAGCTGATTTGACATAACCCCAGCTGTTAGGTGGCATCTCCTCTGTAACTTGTCGTACTCGGTTAGCAACGAATGTGTTCCAGCGGCTAGGGTCTCCTTGCAACCACCCCAATACCGCAGTAGAGTCTGTCCATCCGTAGACCTTGACCTCATGATCGGCTAGACCCTTTCGAACCTTCCCAATCAGTCGAGAGAGTAGAAGTGCCCCACAAAGCTCCAATCTAGGCAGTGTTATAGCCTTTTTTAGTGGGACTAATCTTGCCTTTCCCACCACCAACGTAACTTTAGGTACATTGTCTTGTATTATTTTACAGTATACGACGCAGCCGTAGGCCTTGGTGGATGCGTCACAGAAGCCGTGGATTTCAATCAATTTATTCGGTTTCGTGCCCAACCATCTTGGTATTTGAATTTGATGGATATTTTGGATATCATCCCTGATTTGTATCCACTCAGAGGTTATTTCTTCGGGTAATTGGTCATCCCATTGTATATCATGTAGCCATAATTTTTGGAAGATAAGTTTTAACTTAGTGGTTAGCGGTGTGAGCCACCCCAAGGGATCAAACAGCTTCGATATGTCGGATAAAAGTGTGCGCTTGGTGATTTTAGTGCAATCCGTGTCAATTCTTGTTTGAAAAGAAAACATATCCTTTGTAGGATTCCAATTCAGGCCCAAAGTTTTTGTTGATGTTACTTCCGTGCGCTTGAAATGGAAGTTATCTTGTTGGCCATCGATCCCACTATTGGTTAATTTAGGGTCATTTGAGGACCACTTCCTTAAGTTGAATCCTCCAGATTTAAGCAAATCAATTAAGTCTTGTTTTAATTTCAGTGCGGCATTTATTTCATGGGACCCATGAAGTAAGTCATCCATGTAGAAACAATTTTCAAGGACGTTAGCTGCCTCCTGGTAGTTATGGCTTTCATCCTTGGCAAGTTGCTTGAGTGTCATCATAGCCAAAAATGGCGCAGATTTTGTACCATAAGTGACAGTCGTAAGTTGTAAATTTTGTATGGGCTCAGTCGGTGTGTTACGCCAAACAATTTTTTGTAAGGGCTGATCCTCTTCATGTACCCATATCTGTCGGAACATCTTCTCTATGTCTGCTGTAAAGCCGATTCGATACTGTCGCCAGGACAAAATTAAAGTTTGCAAGTCCTTTTGTAAATTAGGACCTTTAAACATGAAATCGTTTAGACTTGTTCCATTCGACGTTTTGCCTGATGCATTGAATACTACTCTTAGTGCCGTAGTAGACGAACCCTCACGTAACACGCAATGGTGCGGTAAAAAACATTCGACTTCGTGGTGTCCAATAGCGGGTTTCATATGTCCGAGCGATAGGTATTCGTCGACGAACAACTTATATTCTTGTGCAATATTTTTTTGTTTGTGGAATTTCCGTTCCAATTGTTTTAATTGCGCAATTGCAATATGTTTAGAACTGCCGAGCTCGGTGTTTATTTCTGACTTGAGTGGCAGCCTTACTTCATATCTGCCATCCAACCTTCGTTGAGTTGATGATTGATATAATTTGATGCATTCGTCGTCTTCAGATGGGAGCGAAGTTTCTTCCAGGATATCTTCAATTTCCCAAAATTTTTGCAAGTCATTCATGTTATGTAAGACAACGTTGCAATGGAAAGTTCTTACATTTCCACATAATATCCACCCAAGCCTTGTCTGTTGGGCGATAGGTTTCGACGCGTCGACTCGGCATATTCCTTCCATAATGATATTTGAGTACACGTCGGCTCCAAATAGGATGTCAATCGGACGACTTACATAGAACTCAGGGTCAGCTAGCTCTATGTTTTCCAAATAATCCCATGTTGGCTTGGAAAATGTAAAGGAAGGTAAATTGTTTGTAAGGCTTTTCATGACTATTACATCGGTGTTAAATGTGTAAGGGCTATGTATAGAGTTACAATTTATTGTAATCATGCCTTTACAGTTGCTTGTTTTAGTTCCGATGCCTGTGATTACACCTTTACATTTGTTTCTCGGTAGGCCGAGTTGTTGGGCCGCATTCTCCGTGATGAGAGATGTTTGCGATCCTTGATCGATGAGAGCTCGCATCATACGCTGGGTACCATCCTGTCCCTGCACTTTGATCATAGCGGTAGCTAGAAGTATTTCAGGTACGTCGCCATGTGTCACGTGCGAGTTTATATTATTCGCCTGCTGGTTTGTTTCAGCGAAGTTAGTAGCATGGCTTGGTGGCGCGTTCTTTGACGTCACGCCACCCGCACCGGAAGTCGAATTACTTGTAGGTCTCGCAAATGCGTCGTGCAAAAGAGTGTTATGCGATCCATTGCAATTACGACATTTTTTTGTCGTTTTGCACTCTTTACCCTTGTGATTATGTAGACATTTGTCACATAGGCTAAGTTTTGTAACAGCCCTTAACTTGAGATTTGGGAGCATGTTAGCAAACTGGGTGCAAAAGTAGATGCCGTGGTCATCATAGCAGATAGGACAGGATATCTTGCGTTCCTTGTCCTTGTTATTGTTTGTTTTTTCTTGCGTTGTAGCATTATTTACTTGTTTTTGACTACTTGACGCTTGCGAGTTTGTCTTTTGATTGCCACTTTCTTGTTTGCGGCGGGAAGACTCCATAGTTGTAAACTTGAGTTCTATGAATTCTAAAAAGTCTTGTAGGGAAGGTAGGTCTCTCGGCTTGCTAAGAGATGACATGTAGTCTTCGTGGGTCTCGGGGTCTAGTTTTTGTGAAAGAATGTGAACTAGAAGTGGGTCCCACGTGCTGATGTCTATGCCTAAGTTGCTAATAGCGTTTAAACATTCCTTAGTCGTGTCGTGAATTTTCTTTATGTGTGCCACTGACGCTTGCTGTGCAGATGACAGGTTCAACAGGATATTCGCGTGCGACGAGAATATGAGTTTCATGTTGTTGTAGCGGTGATTGAGTATCTCCCAGCAAACAACGTAGTTGTCTGAACTTATTTTCAGGTGCTTAATCAAACGCTCAGCTTCTCCTTTCACCTTGCCTTTGAGAAACTGCATCTTTTGAGCGTTCGATAGCGATGGGTTTTTGTGAATGGTTTCTGTGAACAAGTCCTTGAAAGAAATCCATTGATGGTAATTTCCGTTGAAAACAGGAATCTCTATTTGTGGAGTAGAGGTCTCACGGTGGCCAACAGACCATAATTTGCTGTTTATAGCCTTCTTATAGGTGTTGTAATTCCTTTCTAAGGACGAAAATACTTGTTCGTATATTTGGTTGGTGCCTTCAATCTCGCCGTCAATCTCCCAATGTAGTGTGTCGATGGCTGTCCATCTCGCATTGAGAGTTTTCAACACATCTTCCATTTCCCACTTTTCTTCGATACTATCTAGGTCAATAGTTGTTATCGTTCGCTGAAAGGCCCTGAAGTTGCATGTCTGTTTCTTCATCATGTCATCTAACTTACTGTTATTTCCTTGAGTTGTCATTTTAGGAATTGTGAGGACAGGTTTCTCTCCAGTGGAAGTGGAAGGTGACTTCGGCGGATTTGAAGCGGTTTGTTGGGAAGGTAGGCCCTTTAACATGATGTATTTATACGCTTGTTCATATAAACTTGTAGTCTCTTGATAGACATTTTTTGTTATGTAATCGCAAGACTCATCCAAAACTGCGATCAATTTCTCGTGATTTGACTCAAAGTCTTTCCAGTACGATTGTAAAGTCTCCATACGGTTCTTGAAGTATGTCGTCGCTTAGGATGGAATAATAATAAATAATAATAATAATAAAAAGCATTTATTTGTCCATTGAAAACATTTAACAATTATGACGACAGAACAATATTTATAATGTTATAAGGACAAATTGGTCTAATAGGCAGCAGGTCTCATTTGTGTTTTCTTAGTCGCTTCTTACGATACTCATGGAAAGAAATAGAATAGTGTATTTATTTTCAACCGATCACCACACCACACGGTATGAATTATTATTTTCTTTACCGATTTCTATAGATTAAACCCTCTTCACTGCTTCACTGGTCCATGGCCTTGGTGGGACGATATGTACGCCGTTAATAAGTGCGGAAATTTTCAAAAGAATAAAGTAATTAAGGCTAATGACGCTGACGTCTCTAAATTATTTTGAGATAATTGGGTTATTTGATGAAAATGTAAAATATTCATTTGATTGAGTGAACGAAAATCTTACAATGTGCCAGCTGCCAACTCTTCCCTAGCAAATTGAAGAAGACAGAGTTTTGCTGTATCTTGCTTTAATAGTCGCTTTTCGATTTTATAACCATTTTGAGAATAGGGCGTTTAACGCTTATATGGTTATCCAACTCATGTTTGATATTATAATAATAATAATAATAATAAATAAAAAGCATTTATTTGTCCATTAAAAACATTTAACAATTATGACGACAGAACAATATTTATAATGTTACTAGCTGCCCGGTCCCGCGTTGCCGTGGCGCCATCTGTTAGAGATTTACGATTAATGACAACGATCAACATTGATAATCAGTTTATTGTTAATTATAAATTATTAAGGCCATGAATTGAAATAAAAACTATCCTATCTCTCAAGTTGGATCAAACTGCACACGGTGTACAAATTTGATTAAAATCAGTTAAGTAGTTTAGGAGTCTATCGCGGACAAACATCGTGACAGGAGATTTATATATATTAAGAGATAAGGACAAATTGGTCTGTGGCCTCAGACTGACTAAAACCTATGGAGGGTTTAAGTCGCTGTTATTCTGCCACAGCCTTATAATTACACAAACGGAGAAACACATCAAACGTATAGAAATAATAAAATTATAAATACCAAAATAATTAAAAATTAAAGAGTACGTGAACAGAATATCACGGAGAGCCATAAAAATTGTATTATTTAAAATGATAAGCAGCTTCCTCGGACTGCTTTAAGAGTAGCCAGCTTAAGCAATGTTTTCGGAAGGTTGACACATGCCGACACAGCCCTTCGCGCAAAGGCGGGGGAAGATCATTCCAAATTTTCGCTGAAGCGATCTTGAAGCAGCCCTCGGAACACACCAAACTCGCTTGAGGTCTAATACATGAGGTATCTATCTACCTACTTCGATAGGTATTAGGCACTGTTATAATACGAACGGCATGCTAATGTTGTATTACCATTGCTCCCTATATTCCTAGCTTTTATAGCATCACTAGGAACGTATGGAGCAATGGTAATATAACTTGGCTGCTGTTACATACCATTTGGTTTGGTTTATAAAAGCAATCATTATAGGTGTGACTTTATGTATGGATTCGGGTAAGGTTAACAGAACACTAACTGAAGCCTTGTTAAAATTCTATTTAGCTAGGTTTCTGTAACCAAAGAGGCTCTACCACTAATATCTTTTGCGCAATTTTCGGTAAGAATTGTAATACAAATAATACAAATAAAGAACTCTTCTAGTATGAATATGTTTAAGAACAAGTTACTAGCACTTCTAATAGAGTACTACAAAATTGATGAGTTTATTTGTGACAATTTTTAATATTTTAATTATTTGACATTTTACATTGCTTTGACATTTAATTGATTGACATTTTAAATTATTTTTTTATTTGGTAACTTGTTTTATTTTCGATTAATTTCTTTATTTTGACATGTTATTTATTTTAAAAAATTGACATTTAATTTTATTTTTATGCTTTTTTTGTGGTTTGACATTTACTGTACTTATAATTTTTAATTTTTCACAATTTTTTAATTATTTAGACTCATTATTATTTATAAATATTTGCATGCCAGGCAGTGACCGAATATGATAGAACCACATTTTAAAATACTCGTATTCAGCAAATAAAGATTTAATTTGATTTGATTGCGTTACAAAAACAACCATACAATAAATACGAAGTAGGATTACCAAATTCAGAACAGCACAATTATAATACCTTTGGACATAGTCAAATTCTTAACTCACCAGCTTCGATTTCAATTACCTTTACCTGTGAATGTGTGCAAATTTTTTATCAGGCGCTTATTAGCTCTAGACGGCCAAGCTGAAACTTGTGGGCCTTGAGTTTCCGTAACGTCATATCTTATCGTCTTCTTAAAACTAAAGTTTTCTAATTTTGCCAAATAAAGGATTAATTTGGAATTTTTGGAAATAAAATACATCTGAGTTTTTGACACAAAATACTGTACGTCAAAATCGTTGGTGCCGTTTTCGAAAAATTAAAACATGTACTTCCGGGAATTCAAGCCACAGAGAATTAAATTCCCCGCAGGAAATAATTAGTATAACTTGTTTGATTAAAGAAAAAACATTGACACGACTTTATTCTTACTTTAATCATACGACATAACACTTTAGCCTCTTTCAATATTATCATAGCCTAGAATATACAAAACGAGATACTGGGTAATAATCTAATAATATTAGTATTTTTTATCTAATCTTAAACAATATACAATTTTGTGTCTAAAGTACATTTGGTTAGCTTTCAATATTTACGATTTGAATGAGTAAACTTATGATTTAAAATAAAAGCATAATACTCACATCAACACGGTCTAAGGATATTGCAAAAAAGAGTTCTGTTTGAGAAGCTATACAAGCATACTCGAGATACATCGAGGGCTATAATTTTCAGACAAGCAATTGCTATACCTGAATTTTCAATTCTAGTCAATAAATTTTGTTTTACTTGTAAGTGAAAACGTGACAGAAATGAAAACGAAAATGTACTTACCTCCTTTTTGTATGAAAATGGTCAAATGTACGCGATTTTTTTTTCGTTACGTTTTCATAAATTTCAAGTAAAACAAAATTTACTGACTAGAATTGAAAATTCGGGTTTAGCACATGCTCGTTTGAAAAATTATATAAAAATTATATCTCGTGTATGCTTTTATAGCTTCTCAAACAGACCTCTTTTGTAAAATCGTGTAATATCCCTAGACCGTGTTGTTGTGTGTATCATGTATTGTATCTTCGTAGTACGCCGATAACAACGTTTTAATTTAGTTTTAGGAAACTCAAGGTTTGCTTGTTTCTAGTTCAACCTTAAATAGCAATTTGTGACTTTTTTTTATCAATAATAAAAAACCTGCTCAACCCATAGAATAAATAGACCTTTTTATAATTCGAAGACGGCACCCCAAAATTGTTCTATCATTGCCTCCTTTACTAGTAGAAGCTGTGAACATAGGAAGCAAAGGTAATACAAGTTTTGCCGTGCCATTCCGTGCCGTGAGGTTCGAATTATAAAAGGGCCCAAATGGATTAAAATTATGAAGAAAAATAATGACTAATCTTAAATTCTAACCTGCTACATGAACTGATGAATATGATAGCGGTTTTAGTTGGCATCATATTTTTAGTTATGATGTTAATCAATGAAGAAGCTCTACCAACCCCTGAAGGTTTTACGGCTACTCGGCACATTCCTATCACGAGGGGCTCTCATACACTTGGCTCTGTCCAGCCATTTCAACTTAGAGGATTTTTTGTCTCATTTCTATGAAGCGTATGATTGATTGTATTGCAATTTCATAAGTTAACTGTTTTTAGTTTTTTGTTGATTTTATTTATAAAGATCTTTCAGTTAATTGTCTGTTACTTCAGTGGAATAACAAAAGAGTTAAAGAACTACCCTAATGAATTTACATTTTTCAATCAAGCAAGAACCTTTATGGATTTTATCGTATGCTTGCTTGGTCTACAGATTATCTAGGAAGTCAGCAGATTATTTAGAGGTGAAAACTGAAAGATTTTTCCACTTTATAGGGTTCAGCCGCATAATCTGCAGAGTTCCTAGTTTATCTGCACACTAACTAATTAATACAGGATTAGTTCACCTCCGGTTTGAATTGTTCTGGACTAATCACGTGAAAACAATTTTGTTTTCACAATTATTCCTTTCTTTATAGAACTATTTTTCCGAAGTCCATTCCAAATTGCTGGAGTAGCTAACAGAATATGAGGTTTCTCACGATTATTTTCACTGTTTACTTTATTCAAACCTTCTGTAAGTTGAAGCAGAGATTCAGTAAATGCATTTACACCAAAATTATAATATTTATCAGGGAAATTGAGTTCATTTTTGATATTAAAAACACTAAAATAATTCCTCCATCTGCTAGGAGTGTTATAAATTTTTATTTCTTTATTAAAAACATTGTGGTTTGTTTTGACAAAAGCATTAGCAGGTGCTGTAACATTGTTCAAAGGCTTTTGTGGTGAAAAGTTACTGATGATAGGAACTTTGTCGAATTCTGTGTTAGGTATATCGTCAACTATTTCTGTGACTTCGTAAGTTGATTGCCGCGTTGGTATAGCTATAGGTCTAGCTGTAGTTAAATGTCTATCATTGGTTTTAGCTGGAATGTCTATTTTATGAAGATTTGTACTATGCAGTTGTTGTGATCCATTTCTTCCAAAATTCTGAGTAATATTCTTCATATATTCTTTCACTAAAAGACCCGTGTCTTTTGAATGTTCATGACTATCAAATGTTTCATCAGAGCAGGGTCTTTCAGTTCTGCCTTTTACTGTAAGATGGTCTTCTTCATTGGAAGCATCTTCAAATGATACCTCGAAAGGATGCTGGTGGTGGTGGTAGTGATGGTGATGGTGTCTGAAGAATTCGCCATGGTGTATTGGAACAGATGATGAGATTTTAAAGCAGATCTGTAAAGGAGTTTAATTTTAATTGTGTCTCTTGATGGATGGTTCAGGATTCAATGCGGGCCTAGCATAAGCGCGTAGTATAATTTTGTGTGGTCTAGTTTTACCTTTCGTTAGATAGCTTAACTTAAAAAAAAATATGTCACATGTGTCTGCTAGTACAGCTGGTAAGGCAGTTGTCCCATCGTCGGCGAGAAAACGACTAATTAATTGGCTATTTTCTCGCTCAAGAAACTTACAATAGATATACATTCCGTATAATCAAAAGAGATGCATATACAAATAGTTGATCGCTGACTGTTCAGTTCACACTGCCGGCGAGGACTCGCTTCACTAGTTTGTCGCTGGTCGACAAGGGCTAGGAAAGATAACACTCGCTCAGCGATCAGAACTCACGCCGAGAGAGCAACCAGCGGTCATTTCTTTACAGTGCGGATCTGAAAGTACACTCGCTCGTCTCACTCGCGCACTCGCTTATAGCCAAGCCATACAACTATCGGAACTACGCACTCGCTCCCCGCGGCATGCCGGCTAGTTTCTACATTTTTTCTCTGCTCGCTACTCGTTCATCGTTGCCGGTGGGACAACTGCCTATCGGTCAGAAAACATATGACAACAAACCTTGCTAAGCGTAGGCTTTTGCTTGTTTAGCGTTGTATAATAAGAATACTATAATATTCTTATTTACTATAATATACACTGGGCGTCAAAAATAAGTAGTACAGTTTTAAAATTGCGATTTCTCCCAAACTATAAAACTTAGACCTTTGAAACAAAAAAGGTTAAAAAGAAAATTTAATCTTATTCAATAAAAACTTCATGCATTATAAGAACTTATAATGCTTGACTTTAAAAAAAACGAATAAATAAAAACACTTTTTTTAAACTGTTGAAAGGTGTTGTCTTACTTAGGATTTTTGTGTTTGACACATTCGCTGCTGATAAAGCAATTGTAATTGAAAAGCATAGGTATCTTCAGAGAGTAAATTTGACTAATCATGCCTCTTTCACCAGAAGAATGTGCAAGAATCTTAGCTTTTCTCGAAGTGGGCATCAGTATGCGTCGTACTGCAAGGAGGGTGGGTGTAACTTTAAGAACGGTTCAGCGAGTAAAGCAAAGGTACGAAGAGACTGGAAACCATCTAAGGAGACGAGGTAATGGCAGACCCAGGTGCACAAGTACCCGAGAAGATCGCTTTATTGTTTCCACTGTGTTAAGAAATCGACACCTTAATGCAGTTGAGGTTCAGCAACAGCTTCTTCGGACCCGAACAGACTACATCAGTGAGAGTACAGTGAGAAGAAGACTTGCTGAAGCTAACCTGAAGCCTCTAAGACCAGCAAATGGCCCCAAACTTGAGACAGAGCATCGCGTAGCAAGACTACGCTACGCCCGTCAACACGTACAATGGGGCGAAGAAGAATGGGCTAGAGTTTTATTCACAGATGAGTCTCGATTCTCTTTATACACTTCAGATGGACGGCGGAGAGTCTACAGACGACCCGGTGAGCGATACATTCAAGCTTGTATCTCGGAAAGAGTCCAATATGGCGGGGGCTCTGTACACGTATGGGCTGGTATCTCTTCAGAGAGTCGCACAGAGCTTGTGGTAATAGAAAATGGGACTTTGACTGGTGAAAGATATGCCTCGGAGATCCTCAACGAGTATGCAGGGCCATATTTAATAAATATGGGTGATGGAGCCATCCTAATGCATGATAACGCCCGGCCACACACTGCTCACCACGTACAAGAGTACATTCAGGAGGTTGGCATCAACTTGATGGCTTGGCCATCGAGAAGCCCAGATCTCAACCCGATTGAACACGCCTGGGATGAGCTTGGGAGGCTAGTCAGAAGGCGCAGTCCACCTCCTGCCACACTCAGGGCTCTAAAACATGCGCTGATAGAAGAATGGGAAAATATTCCCCAACACCGCCTCCGAAACTTAGTGTTCAGCATGCCAAACCGGATCCAAGCTGTAATTAGAGCCCGAGGCGGCAACACAAGTTATTAAATTGTGAAAAAGTTCCAAAACGTGAAAATTAAGTGGTTGACATATCGTTAAAAATTGATACTTTTTAGTATTTATCTTAATTTTAAGTTTGAAACTTTATTCATGCCAAATAAAATATAACTTTAATAAACTTCGTTAAGTTTACTATAAACTGCTTTTTATTTCATAAGTGTAACTACTATAGTTTAGGAGTAATTGCAATTTGAAAAGTGTACTACTTATTTTTGACGCCCAGTGTATTTTTTTTACTTATCCTATTTGAAAATACAAAAAATGTTGCATTTATTTGTACACTCATGCCCAACATACAAGATGTGTGTAAGGAACAACTAAGCAAAAACTGAAAGCTTGAATTCATTATTCTGAATGATTTTTCAGTGTTTTCCTCTTTAAATTTTTTCATGTTTTTTTTTTCTTTGGCGGTTACGCAGTGCATTATTACGTAGCACCAAATTAGGTAAGTAACCATAATTCCTTATGTTGACATTTGCGGAAGAAAAAAATTACTTGCAGCCGACCAATGGTTATGGATAGATTTTACCATTTAAGTTGAGGTAAACTGAGCTTAAATTATAAATCATATTTAATTGTTTAAATATTGAATAGGCGCAGTAAAATAATTATATAATTATTAAGATCATTAAGTACAGATAATTTTATTTTAATCACCGAGCACTTAACCAGTAGAGATGCGATCTAGGGCAATCAGTTTTTCACAACACCTCAGTGATTTTGCACAGACTTTTGTAAAGCGGTGCCCGATCACGCCACTAGTTCCATTTCTCTCTCTCTTGTAAGCAACAAGCCCCCCCACCCCTCTTACCCCAGCTTACCTCAGCAACTTACACAGAGGCAAGGAACCTGATGGGTGACAAAAGTGGCAATTTATCACGAGCGTTTCCGTGCTTTAGAGTCAAGTGTGTGGCGAACTTGACTAAGCCTGGTGTCAGAGTTTTCAAACCGCAGAATGGCCTCTGACTTGGTTTTAACGACTGTAGTCAATCAGCAACAGCCGGGACCGACAGCTTAACGTACCCTCCGAAGCACAGAAACGCTCGTAATTAATTGCCACTTTGGACACCCATCTGGTTCCCTGCCTCTGTGTACGGACGGTCGCAACTCAGGTCACCACTCGCGTGCCCTTTGTGCTGTTGTTATAAGAGCGGTTTTCCAATGAAACCTGATGCGCTGATGGCCTCTGTACGTTGCTTAACCTCATTGATCGGTATAGATCAGTGAGAGCCACTGTGCTACGAGCTCGATGGTTTAAACTTACCAAGCCAATGGCAACCACTAATTTAAAGTCCATATTTGTACAATTAATAAAAACACCAATTAAACTCGAACTGTTGATGAATTGACGATCCTAATTCGACTGGCCGCGCAGTGGTTTCCCGCAAAAAAATTGGTCGGCAAAAAATGCGGGTTTTTTATCTGAAAAAACAAATTAAAACGTTTCACTTTACTTAACGTTCCGGGTCAATTATGTTTGTTTAATTTTGGAAAAGATATAAGTTGTGAAATAATTGATTAATTTCCCAAATTTACCAACCAAATAGTTGAGCCGTTCGGAAGAAAAATTGTTGAACAGTTTCTAGATGATCCATTTTATTGATCGGAGTGGAAAAACTGGTATTTAGGTATACTTATATTATAAATCATTAATATATCCTTACTTCCTTTATCCTTATTAATATGATTATGAACGCGAAAGTTTATAATTTTGGATGTATGGATCTTATTTACTCTTTCACGCTCAAACGGCTTGACCAATTTGGATAAAATTTGGTATGGAGGTAGCTGTCACCCTGGATTAACACAAAGGCTACAAAATTTTCCCAAATTCCCACGGAAACAAATTCCCGGGTGGAAAGCTTGTATTGCTAAGTCTGCTCAAAGTGTGAGGTCTATTGTAAGATTTAGATACTTAGAAATAGAAAAATGTATTCAATTTCTATGGAACTGCTCATATATTTAGGGTGTAATGTTCAGCTTCGCAAAATCTAAAATTCTGACTTCAGACCATCATTCTGAATAATTTTCCATTGACTTTTTTCTCTGTGTTTTTCATTGTTTTTTTAAATATTTTCTGATTTAATTTATTTTTTTAACCTACTGTTTTTTAATAATGTATTCTAATATAATCAATTTTGCAATAAAAAACAATGATAACAGCTAAAACACGAAAAACAGCAATGCAAACGACGTAAACTTCTTAACTTGTTGTTTTTTTTTTATTATAAGATGGGTTAGCTCTTGAACTTAATCTTGACCATAAAGGTCAAAGATGAGGTCGACGATGGAGCGAGTTAACCCAGAAAATGCCTATAAAGGCACTGGTACTTCCACGCACCGACGGAACACAGCAAGCTGTTTGGCGTCGGACTTCGGTAGGAGGGTGGTCGCGAACCAGACGGCCCTTTACAGAGCCTACCACACCGCATGAGACCATAGGACGACACTTCAGATTCAGAAAAAAATGAAGTGTCGTTACCTGGGATGGATAACTAGGAGGCAGGTCTCATTTGTGTTTCCTTAGTCGCCTCTTACGACACCCACGGAAAGAGGTGGTGTTATTCTCAACCGATCACCACAAGGCTGAAAACAAGAATTTACTTATTGCCGATCACAGTTTTGGGTAGATTCCGCCATTTAAGTATTTGCTAAGATATCCCTTATACCCTCTATATGTCTATTGCCACAAGTTAAACTATCAAGACTCGGTGGACCGCAGAGCCAGGATACTCATACTCATCAACCTAGCTCATAGACGCAAAGTAGCTTGCCTATGTGTTTTTTATAAAATTCGGGGAGTCTGCTCAGGAGCTGCATGAGCTCATTCCGCCTCCCCCATTCTTCTATCAGATCTCCAGACGCACCGATGGGTACCATCCCTATCTTGTTGATATCCCACGGATTCGCACTTCGCTTGTTGATATCATCTTTCATATTGTGCACTGTTATGGAATGGAATTCTCTGCCTGCGTCTGTATTTCCGAGTTCATATAACCCGAATCTCTTTAAAGTTCGAGTGAATAGGCTTCTTCTGGGTGAGCTTACTACATCCTCGACCGCATCTTTGCCCTTGGGCTAGATTGTGGTCAAGAGCGAACCCTTTATTAATAAAATTAAAAAAAAAAAAACTACAAATTAATGGGCCGTTTTTGTATTATATATTATATAAAAACGGCACGGCAAAATTGTATTACTATTGCCTCCTATGTAATAGTAATACTAGAAGCTGAGGACATAGGGGCAATGGTAATTCAGATTTCGAAGTGCCGTGCCGTGCCGTTCGAATTATAAAAAGGCCCAATCAAGTTTTAAAGATAGAATTAGATATTATGTGAAAGGTTGGAGGTCACAAACAATTTAAATTAAGAATCGGACTGATTAAGAACGTGCCTTAGTCCTCGCTTGACTAAATAAAGTCATTGTTAATTTATGTTCCAGCTGTCAGCTTTTCCCAGATTCACTGTAAGGTTTAATAAAGGGCTGACAACCTTCACACTATGTTAATTTTCATATTATATGCCCATTTATATTTTCTGTGTTGTAAATTGATTTATTTATTTATAAAAATTGAGGATTTGTATCAGCCAACGAAATTGGAAAACTTGCTCCAAGGACGGAATGTAAAAAAAAGTACATTGGAAATGAATATACGGAATTCGAAAAAATGTCGTTCTGACTTTTTTCAAAAAGGTTAGGCTACAGGGCAATCCCTTAACCTGGTCGTCTTTGTATTAGACTCAAATTGTAGCTGACTAAATTGTCCAGAGGAATTTTCCTCAAATGTTTCATATCATTCTTCGTTTCCAAAATATCGAGCGCCAAAATCAAAAATCAAGGAAAAAATATTTTTTTTTTCACTATTTCGGCCATAACTTTTTTCGTTTTCGACATTCTGGAATAATTATTTTTGCATCTTACAGCTCTTGTAAATACGCGTCTATTAAAATATTTTTTTTTAATATCATATCTTCACATCTCTCTGAGATATAAGGAGATCGCACTTTTTCGTGAAATCGGAGCCTACACTGGAGCGAACGAAAAGACATTTCCAATGTCAAAAAATGTTTCCTCTCTAAACAATTTGTGTAATTAGCTGATTCCTTTAGAATGGGAAGTCGAAATATTTTTTTTGGAAATCATACCCTTAAGTTTTCCTTAATTTTAATTAGTAAAAGTACTTTAAAAAAATTTAAATTGTTACTTTAAATTAGGTATGATTCCCTTAAGTATAGGCTTACAATAAAAATAAATTAAAAAACGACAGTTATTTTGTCTCACCTTTCAAGCGCCCTGTGTGGGAAATGTAAAGAAATCCCTATCGCTTTTGTGTTTTATACTCTGTTTATGACTCATATTTGACTCAGACGAAAAAAAAATCAACAACATGGGTCTTTCCTTAACCATACATAAGTTCGGAATGTCAAGTCCTGGTAGGTATCTATAGTATACCTACTTGGAGGGGATTTTGTCGCTTGGAAATCCCAAATGGTTCAATTAGATTAGTTTGGTATTTAAATAACTCTAAAATTGAAACCATCCACCGCTCGGGCTTTTATCACCAAAGTTTCACCGTGCAGACAGTGTTGATGTGGAACTCCCTCCCGGAGGAAATTAGAAGGTCCCCCAGCCGTAACTCCTTCAAACACAGAGTACGGTGTCACTTTTTGAAGTTGTTATATGATTCAAGCTGACTTCTTCATTCTTATATTATGTATTTATATATCTATTACAGTTATGTATATTCATATTGTATGTATGTATATTTATTATAATTACTTTATGTAAGTACAAGTAGGTGCATTTGATTATATATTTAGTAGGTATTACAGTTATTTTCCTTTGTTCTTAGTGTAGTTTCATAGTTATTAAAGTATTTTCATATATTTGTGATATGCACCTACCACGTACATCTCCCAATCACCCTAAGGTAGACTGGTAGATAATGCCATTAGGCATTAAGTTTACTCATGTACTCTTAGTGCATTAAGTTAAATAAATAAATTTAAAAAAAAAATTGTAGCACCCCTGGCATTCGGTTGCTTATAGCTTTTAAACAGCTGAACCAATTTTGATCTAATGTAGCTAAAAACCTTTCGATTACGTCAACTGTCAAACAAAAAAAAAACGCATCGAAGTCGGTCCATTCGTTTATGAGCTACAATGCCGCAAACAGATAAACAGAAACATAGATACATGATACGTAGATACATAATGATATAGATGAATTGTGTTCAGTAAATCAAATATCGTTCAAACGGCAAAATACAGATATACCCTGTTAGTCGAGTTAACGTCACAAACTTATAATTTTATTATTTGTTTTTTTTTTTTAGTTTTTTTTTATATTATTTTGACTTTTAATCTATCTTAATACCTAACTGTTAAGTATAAGCCGCAACTAGATGAACTGGTAATGTTATTTTGTATAAAATCACCACAAGACAGGCCTAGCCTAGTGTGGGATTTTAGGTAAATCGCTACTGGCTGCAGGGAATGTATAACAAGCAGTTTATTTAAACGTTTTCATGTAGAAATAAGTATTGTAAAATTGTAAATTGCCTGCTTTTTTTGAATAAAATTTTTATTTATTTTATTTATTTATAATAACCCTCTTTAAGTATTTTTTCACTGATCTGGTTAAATGAACTGAGAAAGTATTTGAGTTTCCTAAAAAATTGTAGGTAAAAGAAAGAGGTTATACAGGTGGACCCAAATAGCATCCTCGAGGGCGTAGCACCCCTGTTCGTTCTACGATTTTTGGTAGTTTTAGAGTTGTGGTTTTCTTATTTCTCTGGGAATTTTATCGCTTTTTGGCACTCTCTGTTTAAATTTTTTTATTTGTTAAAAATGCTTTGTACGATTGACCATGACTCAGAATCCAGCAGATCAATATTTTTCAGTTACTTAATTAGAAATAGCCCCCAGCTGCTCAAACACAACGTAAAAACAATGCAGTAAAATAAATGTCAAAAAAGTGTCAAAATTACAACGACAGAGGGAGGTTTTGCGCGGCGCCCTCGCGCAATAAAAGTGAAATTTTACCATCAGCCGAGTAGCGGGATGCGTGAGTTTGTCGCGGACTTTGTCGCTATGCAAGTCGAGCAGCCATTTGTACATTCCTTTTGACCTAACATATTCCGTAGTCCCAATACCTGATATAATATGTTAAGATACTTACGTTTTACCTCTAGTTATTTTAACTAACGATCACATTATCACATTATTGTACAAAATAATTAAAATACAGGACACTGTTAGAGATGACTAAAATCACGACTGATTTAGTAAAATTCAAGGTGAAAACAAAACCTATTATTTACCGCCTAGCTCTAACAAAGCCTAGGAAAATACTAGGAAGAGAAATGTAAGAAACAAAGCTATTATGTTGATCTCAACGAAGTGGCATTTGATTACACATTTGTATTTCATTTTTACTGTAGGTGTTTTATGAAAAATCGCTTCTTTTATGACTCTGTTATATCCGTACAATTGTATAGTGCTCTTTTCTTCATTTTAACCCCCGATATAAGATAGGGGTGTTATAAGTTTGATGTGTGTACCCGTGTGTGTTTGTCGACAAGACTGATTTCGATGCAGCTTTTTTGTTTGAAAGTTGACGTAATTGAGATAGTTTTGAGCTTCATTTGATCACAAATGGTTTAAGTGTTTAAAAGTTGGAGTTATCTTGTTAGCTTACTTCTTGTTTCCGTAATAAAAACAAAACTACAATCAACTACCTATGTAATTCGAGTTAAAAACTAATAACTCATAGATAATATAGACATCAACACGGTCTTGGGATATTGCACGATTTTTAATACAAAAGAGGTCTGAATGAGAAGCTATAAAAGCATACTCGAGGGCTATAATTTTCAGACGAGCAAGTGCTAAACCTGAATTTTCAATTCTGGTCAATAAAATTTGTTTTACTTAAAATTTGTGAAAAAATGACGGAAACGAAAACGAAAATTCAGTTTTTGCCTGCTTTTTGTATGAAAATTGACGAATTTATGCAATTTTTTGACTAGAATTTAAAATTCAAGTTTAGAACTTGCTCGTCTGAAAAATATAGCCCTGCATGTATCTCGAGTATGCTTTTATAGCTTCTCAAACAGACTTCTTTTGTATGAAAAATCGTGCAATATCCCTAGACCGTGTTGATGTGTGTAATATTATGTATAAATTCTCCGCCTACGCCTGCATTTCCGTGGGTATCGTAAGAGGCGACTAAGGAAACACAAATGAGACCTGCCTCCTAGTAATCCATCTTAGGCAACGACACCTAAGTTTGTTTTGAATCTGAGGTAGTGTCCTATGGTCTCACGCGGTGTGGTAGGCTCTATAAAGGGCCGTCTGGTTCGCGACCACCCTCCTACCGAAGTCCGACGCCAAACAGCTTGCTGTGTTCCTTTGGTGGGGAGTACCAGTGCCTTAATTGGCATTTTCTGGGTTAACTCGCTCCATTGTCGACCTCATCTATGTCCTTGGTCAAGATTGGGGTCAAGAGTTAACCTATATCATAAAGTTCGAGTAAATCGGCTTCTTCAGGGTGAACTTGCTACTTCCTTATAGTTAAGAGCAAACCCCACTATCATATTTTTTTTTACCAGCCCTTACACGTCCCCACCGAGGGGCACGGCCCTCCTCCCATTAATCTTATCTTATAAAACAAAGTCGGGTTTGTTCGAACTTATAACTTAGGCTGGACCGATTTTCATGGTTTTTCATTTGTTGTATTTGTCTCTGTCCCGAATAGCAGAATAACTATTAAAAACATTGGAAAATTGTCGAAAAAGTTCCTACGGGAACCAAATGCCGGCCAGGAGAAAAGCTTTAAATAATAAAATTATGATTATTCTTCTACGTATTTTATCATTTATTAATAAAAATGCGGCTACAAGTTTTAATAAATGCTACACACTGAAAGGTTTGCACTAAAGTTTGCCTTAAGTCGGGTTCCTTTAACATACAGAAAGACAAACACGAATACCCATGACCCGAGAATAAACATAAGCTTTTTACACAAATATTTGCCCCGTCTGAGAATCAAACCCAAAACCCGTCGGTCAGGAGACAGTGCTACTATCGCTCGACCAAACCGGCCATCGCCAGTAACAATAGCTCTGATGTTTTGGCCAAAAGATAGCCTAGAAGAGATTGTTTTATTTTATCAGCCCATATACGCCCCCACCGAATGGCACGGGCCTCCCTTCGAAACACGAAGGGGATTTAGGCCATAGTCCACCACGCTGGCCTAATGCGGGTTGGTGGACCAGAGTCTTTCGAAATTGATTTTTTTTGGACGGGCGAGTTTCATCACAAAGTTTTCCTTCACCGTTGAGCAAGTGATAAATAGAAATCCGTACATAAATCCGAAAAGACGAATTTATTAGCACAGGCCTGCACCAGGATTTGTACCCGCGACCTTCGGATTACAAGTCTGGCTTATTACCAACTGGGCTATCACCGCTGTTACAAAGCAATTATACGACTAGTTTTCTATATTTTACTGTCTGTATACTGTATAGGCATGTTTTGTCATATAGAATTTCTTGTTTTATTTACTTGGAATAGAGATTCTCTAGTTTGCGTAACAAAGAAATATTAGGCAAAAGTTACATAAAATATAAAACGGCAGTCCGTAGAGCTGGCACGTAGCACGTTATGTACAGAGGCCAGCGAATCAGGTTATCCATCTTCATTGCAAACTCGTTCTTATTGTAACAGCATATAGTGCACGCGTGTGGAATCTGATCTGTGGCCCTTTGTACATGATATATGAAGTAGCAGTACCTTCAGACTTGTATGAGTAGATTACGTTATTTGGTAGACAGATTTCTTATTTTTACGTTTTTTGTATGATTGCTTACTATGACAAGTCAAATTGTTCAAATTCAAAAGTGCAGTCTTGCTAAGAGTAGAATAGGCATGTGATTTTTATAATAATTGGAGAGTTGAAGATTCAAAATCAATGAATAATTAAAATCCACCGATTAACAAGTTTCTAGCAGAAGAAAAATATCATAACAAGGACTTTATTAGAATTCTTTGTTTCGCTATAATAATATAATATAATAATAATAATAATAATAATAAAATCATTTATTATCAGGCATCTAAGGCCCATAGATAAATACCTTACAGACTAACATACATATGAATTACTAGCTTTCCGCCCGCGGCTCCGCCCGCGTAGACTACAGGTTATATCGTGCCCAACTGTGGGATAAAAAGTACCCTATGTCCTTTCTCAAGGTTCCATCTATCTCTATACCAAAATTCATCAAAATCGGTTCAGCGGTTTAGGCGTGAAAAGGTAACAGACAGACAGACAGACAGACAGAGTTACTTTCGCATTTATAATATTAGTAGGGATAATTAAACAAAATAAAATAAAACTAACTGACACTATTTCCCGGGTGTTTTTCCGGGGGTGTCTGCAACCGGGAATCTCCCTCGGAAACGGCGAAACACCACGCCCTCCGGCCAAAAGCTCTCCTTCATGACTGTCTCCAGCATGAACGTCGGGAACCACAAATGCTTTGAAACTAGCATGGTGATGCGATTCCAACGGTTTCACTCTCTGGAGACCTAAGGGAACTTTTGTCTTCTGCCGTATGTACTCGACGACGTCTTGTACCTCAGTGCTGTAGTGCAGTCGCGACAAGTACACAGGCGTACTCGGAGCTTCAGCCCGCAGACTCACTTCCGGGTCCGTCGCCGCCGTCCCGCAGCGATTCTTGTTACCCGATCGCTTGCGCTTCTTCTGCACCTTGACGAAGCCATCTTCGTCACGGTGGTATAAAAAAACACAGAATATGGGGTCTTCTTCTTCTTACCGTGTAGGTATAGTCAAGTGTGTGAAAAACTTGGTTAACCCTGGTGTCAGATTTTTATACCGCGCAATGGCCTCTGAGTTTGTTGTAATGATCGTAGTCAATCGACAACAGCCGGGACCGACAGCTTAATGTGCCCTCCGAAGCACAAAAACGCTCCTAATAAATATAGGGTGAATTTAATAAATAAGGTAACGATACTTTAGGGGGTTTTATCCCCATGAAACTGAGCAACTTTCCCCATGGGACCTATATAAAATTCTCAAACAAAAATTTCCACTTCTCATACAAAGG
This sequence comes from Aproaerema taeniolella, assembly GCA_949987775.1. Lineage (NCBI taxonomy): Eukaryota > Metazoa > Arthropoda > Insecta > Lepidoptera > Gelechiidae > Aproaerema > Aproaerema taeniolella. The sequence continues at coordinate 15,663,716 of OX465263.1, read as the reverse complement.
CAAATCAGCTAATTGCTCAAGTTTTTTTTATATTTCGACCTATGTTCCTTTGGGAAAGTTTATCAATTCCGTGGGCTGATGCACATTCTTAATTTTCGTTAACTAATTAGAAGTCACCAAATATAAATAGATACAATAGCACATTTAATTTTGATTATACAGAAGTACAACGAAAATAGACACTATTGCTAATAGGGTAGAGGTGGTCAACATATGCAGTGTTTTATTGAGCGTACATGCTTTTGTGTCAAAAAAACATGGGCCCCGATTCTGTAACTTAAGTTGTGTGTCGATGGAATGGAGGCCATTTTATATATTCAAGTGGCGAAATTGAGAACTATTTAATTTTCATATATTCGCTGACAGCCACCCCGACCAGCAGCGCCACCGCCAACCGAACGTAATGTTGCAAACTAGCAACTGAAAATTCAGTCAAAGCAACCGTCATTAGATTTATGAAATTTGGATAGTTCTCAATTTCGCAACCTGAATGAATAAAATTGCGATCATTCCATCGACACACAACGTTACAGAATCGGGGCCCAGATCCGCAGCTTAGGTAATATACTTTTTCCAAGCCCGTCCTCGTCTGTCTTTTTACCTATATCTAGGTCTAGACTAAATTGCGACTAGACGTCTGGACAGGATACGAGCGAGCGGTAACGTCTGTACAAATTGAAGCAAATGTAACATCTGACTTGCTTTACAAATTTGTAGCTGAAGGAAAATAAAAATTTAATTGAAGTGCTAAAATTACATGAAACTAGCTTCCCGCTCGGGATTTTGTTCCTGTGAGAACTTTAGGATAAACCAGAACAGATAAAAATTAAATGGCCTCCATTCCATCGACCCTCCATCGACCATCGACCGTTAAATCCGGGGCCCTGAACGGATTTAATGGTCATCATTGTCATTCAACTGCTCTTGAGACACCGCTGATTAATGGAATAAAAGCCCTGTTTATCCGCAAATTTCTCCTAAATCACGCAACGGATTTTGCAACGGTTTTCTCCATCACGTAGATATTTTTGACATTGGAAATGTCTTTTCGTTCGCTCCAGTGTAGGCACCGATTTAATGCAAAAGTGCGATCCCCTTATATCTCGGAGAGATGTGAAGATATGATATTAAAAAAATTTCTCAAAAGACACGTATTTACAAGAGCTGTAAGGTGCATAAAAAATATTCAAGAAAGTCAAAAAAGAAAAAGTTATGGCCGAAATAATTAGTGAAAAAAACATTTTTTTCTTCCGAATTTGTGATTTTGGCGATCGATATTTTGGAAACGAAGCATGATATCAAAAATTTGAGAAAATTTCCTCTGGGAAATTCAGTCAGCTACAATTTGAGTCTAAAACAAAGACGATCGGATTAAGGGTTTGCTCTGCAGCTTCACCTTTTTGAAAAAAGTTAAAAAGTCAGAACGACATTTTTCACATGAATATTTTTTCGAATTCCGTAGGTTCATTTCGTTAAGCTCGATTTTTTTAAAATTATGAGATGGGTTAACTCTTGACCCGAATCTTGAAAAAGGTCATAGATGAGGTCGACGATGGAGCGAGTTAACCCAGAAAATGCCAAGTAAGGCACTGGTATTCCCACGCACCGACAGAACACAGCAAGCAAGATTGAAAACAAACTGAGGTGTCGTTGCCTAAGATGGATTACTAGGAGGCAGGTGTCCTTAGTCGCCTCTTACGACACCCACGGAAGGAGATGGGGTGGTGTTATTCTCAACCGATCACCCCACGGCGTAAACCGATCACCACACGATCGATAGTCGTGTGAGACATGAAATCTGTGATTTTTTTTCCCGGAAGGTTTATTAATTTAAACCACGCCAAGCTGGAGCGGGTCGCTAGACATCTATAACTCCTTATTCACTAAACCATGGTCGATCCCTAAAAGGTTTATTTAAGAGGGATAAGAATAATAAACCAACATTATTTTCTGTTTACATTTTAATATTAATTTGGTTATAAAAATTGACTGGTTTTAAATGGCACACATAATAACCTTAACGTAAAAATGTTATCTTAGGTATGTAATTTTGGAGCAACTTCAAATCAATTTAAATTACAGATGTAAATATGTCTTTAAAACTGAATTAGTGATCCCAAAAAAACAATTTTCTCTACATCTTTTCAGTTGTTGCACATGTCACTGGGGCGACACAGCCTCTTCGCGAGAAAACCATATATTGGCAATGTGTTTCTGACATTCTTTTTGCCTGTTTTAATCGATTTTAAAGTTACTCTAAGGGTGGGCTACTTCTTATAAAATTATTCATTTTTACTCTGAGAAATGATGCAAATAAGTTACTAAAGAAACAAAATAATACGTAAAATGTTTTTACAAAAAAAATGTCACACGAAGTTCTTTCACGTTTTAAATTTTGGTAGTTCTAAAGGAATACCTTGGAGTGGAGCAAGATAAGTGTCAACATCAACGGGGCAAACATGACGCACCTGAGGTTCGCGGAAGATTTAATTCTAGTCGCCGAAAGCGTATTGGATCTCCAAAAAATGCTCGCAGAACTGCATGAAGCTTCCCTAAAGATCAGTCTCAAGATGAACATGTCCAAGACCAAGATCATGACAAATCGCTCTACACGCTTAACAAATATAACCGTCAGTCATGAAACCATCTAGGTGGTTATAGCGATTACGTATATCTTGGACAAAGTTTATCCTTTGACCGAGATGCTATGCCCAGGTAAAGAAGATCGAAAGACGCATCGGCCTAGGGTGGGCTACCTTCGGAAGAATGAGGTTTTCAATTCCAAGCTTCCACAATGCCTGAAAACCAAGGTGTTTAACTAATGTGTCTTGCCTATCCTCACCTATGGTGCCGAAACATGGACGCTCACTAAGCAAAATATGCATAAGATAAAGGTGGCACAAAGAGCAATGGAGCGTTCTATGTTAGGTATCTCTCTCGTTGACCGTGTACCAAACGTGGAAATTAGACAGAAATCTAGAATCGAAGACGTAGGGAAGCGGGTAACGGGATTACGGTGGAGATTGGCAGGACACTTGGCTAGGAGGGACGACGGACGGTGGACCAAGGCAGTCACAGAATGGTGGCCAAGGGGAGCAACAAGGCCAGTGGGCAGACCACCAGCCCGATGGTCAGACGATTTCGTCAAATTGACGGGACTTCTATGGATGAGGTTAGCACAGGACCGTGACGATTGGCGCTACAGAGAAGAGGTCTGTACCCAGCATTCGGTTGATGTGGGCTGAGTATGATGATATGATGATGAAGGAAATAGAAGAAAATTATACAAAAGTCAAACATTTAAATTAAATGTAGAATAAATTGAAAATACAGTCAAATTGAGAACCTCCTCCTTTTTTGAAGTCGGTTGATAAGGAAAAGTGTAAACTGATTTAAAAAGCTCAAAATATTGAATGATGCCTAGCTTCAAATCATGGATATTTGCAACAACTAACCTACATGAAGTTAATTTGAAAATACACGTTTAAGTTGTTGCAGTTGGGTTAATTATCAATTTAAAACCTGGGTTTGAGTATAGTTTCAAATGCTCCTGTAACTAACTGGAAAAAGCTTCCTACTAGTTCTATTAGGTAAACAAAAAAACTTTTGTTGTATTGTTCTTCTTTTTTAGGTTTAACCGTAGAATGTTCTTTTGCTGACTGTTTGGCATTGATGCGTTTTTTCACTGTTTTTGTAGTTGCTTTTGTAATTGGTTCAAGTATAACTTCATCGCTATCATCTGAGTCATCTTCGTCTTTCATATTTTGTGTATCAAGACTATTAGTATGAGTTCTTCTATTAAAATCTTTTTTTGACTCTTTTGTGGTATAAATAGTAATTTTTTCAGGTTTATTTTGTCTTTGGTGTGTTATATTATATTCGGGCGACAACTCTTCGATATCACGATTGGATACTTCGATGTCTTCAATGGCGTTGGATGTGCTATTGATATCATTTAGTTTTTCGTTTAGTTTTTCAGGGTATCCGTATTCGAATTTTGTTGTTTTTTTCATTGATACGTTTTCTTTAGCTTCAGTTGAATTGGTGTTGGCTGAATCAAGACCGAGGAATCTGAAATTTTTAAAAATAAAAATGATTTTAATAAGCACTTCATCAGTTTGTATTTACATACATACACTTACGCCTATAATCCCTATTGGGGTAGGCAGAGCATCAGTTTTTAATTATTTGTCATTTACATAAATTTTCGTAAATAAATGTCCAGATAAACTTCTTTCCGAAGGTTAATGTGCATAGGAAAGAGCAAATCAAATAAAATTTCTTTGTATTAGTGAGGTAAATACAAATTAATCGGTTAATTCGATGCGGTTTTTTGTTTGAAAGATGACGTAATAATGATGGTTCTTATCTAAAATATTTTTTTTGGGCCCAGTAGAAACGGTACCATACAAAGATGTCATTATACCCTAAAATAGTAACTTAATTTTTTAGACAATTAGGCGAAAGATTAAGTTTAAATGAAACCGGAATCATAAAATCATGCAACTTTTTATAACACGACATTCATCCGGTTTAAAGTCAAGTCATAGACATAGAAAAATTAGTTAAATAGCATAGTCAAGGTCTTACGTTAAACAATTAGTGTAAAGAAACGTCGGTGTGCTTAATATAAAAACAAAATAAATCATTTTTATGAGAAGACTAGCTTTTCGCCCGGGACTTCGTTCCCGTGGGAATTTCCCCCACAATTTTCCAATGTTTTTAATAGTTATTCTGCTATTCGGGACGGAGAGAAATACAACAAATCAAAAACCATGGAAATCGGTCCAGCCGTTCTCGAGTTATAAGTGTTGTAACAAACACGACTTTCTTTTATATATATAGATTATGTTTAGACCACGTTTTATCTTTTTTTTATTTATTTTAAGCAACTGGAATGTAAAAAAAATTGTAATTTAATTCAATTTTTCAAGATATTTGCTTAAATGGTTACGTAGTAAAGCCGTGGAATGGAACGCAATTCCGTCTTGCCCTTTAACAGTTATTACTTACATTGGCGCTAGTGTTGCATAACTATCGATAGTTTGGCTATCGATAGTTGACCTTGAAAAACTCTAAGAATATCGATAGGTATATAGATACTCTCGATAGCCAATAGTTTCGATAATCTTACTGTTTTTCAAGGTACACTATCAATACTTTCTACTATTGGTTGAAACACTAACAGTAATAAATGTATTTTGTTTTGTTATTTATGGTGTTTTTTTTACTTTTTCTTCCACATGTACATAATAGGTATACATGAATAAGTAGGTAATATTATTGATTATTGATCACAGTGATAACACCTTCTGAACTCTATGTAACTGTTATTTTGTTTTGACATTTTATTTCATTTTTATGCTTTTTTTGTGGTTTGACATTTACTGTACTTATAATTTTTAATTGTTCACAAATTTTTAATTATTGACCCATTATTATTTAGAAATATTTGCATGCCAGGCAGTGGCCGAATATGACAGAACCACATTTTAAAATCTTTGTACTCGTGTTCAGCAAATGAATGATTTGATTTGATTTGATTTTCTTTTATGTTTGTTTGCATGTTTTTGTGTGTGTTTGTCTGGAAACCAATGACATTCTATTCTATTCAATAAACTTACTTGATAACAGGTGTAGTTATCTTCTCCGCGATGTTATTGGCTATCTGCGTGTAGATGTCACTGCTATGCTCTGTGCGGTTGTCTGTGTTTGAGGGTTGGGTGGTGTAGACACTCACCACCGAGTTGTCGTCCGAGGGCTTGCATGAACAGATGGACACCTGCAAATGTACAAATTAGAATTTGTTTAAAAAGATATACTCGAGCTGCAGTTTCTATACGCTATTTTCTATTTTAATAAGTCTAATTTATTTTCAACACATTTGCTCATAAAGTGGATCTTATGTCATTGTTTTAAGGTTCATAATGGTATGTATTACTCAGCCCGTGAGTAATAAAAATAAAGCACTAGTACGTAATTGTTTTTTTTACTATATTTCAGCAAAGAGATCAGATCTTATTTTATATTTAAAATTAAGTGTAAATATTTAAACTATTTGTAAATAAAAATATAATTCCACTAAATCATTTAAATTTAACAGAAAATTATCATTTATTTATGCTAAAACGTGAAAATATATAGATAAGCATTTTTTTATTATTTGGCTGTATGGCATACTTGTCAATGTAAATCTCATTTTGCGAGCGTAAAAAGAAAAAAAATATCGCGCCTCTCTTTAGAATTTTCAGATGTTTTCACTTGGTTTTCACAAACGGCATTTGTATCCATCAGATTGTTATTATTGTCAGAAATGCAACACAAAAAATGTCTTCTACAAGTGCAGAACAGGAAACCTACGTGGGTACACCACCAAAAATACTTTCCGAGGCGCAACATGCAAGTGATTTCTTGTTGCCGTCAATATCAAAGGAAAGTTTTTATTTCTTTCTTTCCTCGCAAATGTGTTGAAAAACGTCGTATGACACGTGTGCGCATTGGATATTACATTCTCGGCTCCATTGAATTCTCGGCTAAACTCGCCTCTAATGTAATATCCAACTTAGCACACTTGTAGCATAATGTACTATTGTAAGCTATGTTTTATAATACACTAAATTGTGTACGCTATAATCTACAGGGTGTAAAGGAGAGCTTAGCAAATACTTAAATAGTGGAATCTACCCATAGCTATCATTAGCTATACGAGTAAGTAATTATTTTTTCCCAGAAACGTCGTGTTAAGGAGTTTTCATTATTTGCTTACTTTGGCGCTACGCAACGTATCGTGAACCTACGCCTCGCGCGCGACCCCCCCGCGCCGCTCTGCTATCGGAGTGCGATGTATATTGCTGGTTTTCGTGTTTTACGTTCTTGTGATTGATTATTTAAAAAATAAGCAAAAAAAATTAAAAAACATAAAATAAATAAAAAATCCGGGGAAAAAATCCTCTGGAAAATCATCAGAATGATTGTCTAAGTCCAGGGTTTCAGTTTTTGCTAAGCTGTCTTTTACACCCTATATATGCAAATATTACTTATCTGTTTAAAGCGCGCGCACGTGTGTGTCAGCTCATTACTTTGACGTAAATATTATCGTTAAACTATGTCAATGTGTTAATTATTGTTATTAAAAACAAATTAGTAATCTTCATTATAACAAAAGAAGCCGTTTTTACAACACACAATTATTAACATAATATTTTTAAATGGGGTTAACTAAGTTTTAAAGTGGTCATACTTGAGACCACTGGGACGGTTGCTATTAGGTGAACCTATGAAATTACTGTTTTGTATGCAAAACGTGACGTCATTCTTACTTACATACATACGCTCATGCCTATAGTCCCTAATGGGGTAGGCAGAACATCAGTGGTTCTAGAACTACTATGAAATTACTGTTTTGTATGCAAAACGTGACGTCATTCTTACTTACATACATACTCTCATGCCTATAGTCCCTAATGGGGTAGGCAGAACATCAGTGGTTCTTGAACTACTAGATGACACGTTTGGCACAAATTGTGAGGGTTATCAGATGGAACAAGTTTTATAACGGTGAGAGGATGGTCAGCCTTTCACCTATTATACAGTAAAACCCTCGCATCCCACTTACAGACTTTTACTTATACCTGGGAAGAGTAGGTAGCTGGCACATTCTAAGTCCTTCTTTTTAAACTGAGGCTTCTTCTTTATAGGCTTCTCTTAATCCTGTTTTTCTTTGTTTGTTCTACGAAGTGCGCGTATAGTTTTAAAGGCACTGACAGAATATCAGCGTTGTGGCTCCAACCACAACACTATGCTGAGTCAGGACCTCTTCCTTGACCAGCGTTTCACATCACGATTCCCCTCGATGTTTTTTCTTTGTTTATATTTGTGTATTGTGTGAAGTTGTTTGTTTTATGTAAGTTGCTGGTCATTGAATAAACGTATTATCTATCTATCTATCTATCTATCTATATATATATCTTTAAATACTCATATCGATTCTCTACATTTACTAGATAAAATTAGTTTAAAATGTGCAAAGATTGGCTAACGAGCTAGAAAACCAACTTTTGCTCCTCCCTTTAGTCTAGCGTTGCCATCCGTCCGGATAAAGCCGGACAGTGTTAGGCTTTTTGACCTCTTGTCCGGACAAATTTGACTTTTCTTAGGCTTTTTATACTATCGCTTAATTCAATCCGACCGAGACGAGATGCGTTGACTCGCACGCAACTGAACTGAACGTAAGTTCAACTTATGTACCTAGTAGGGATGTTGCGAATATTCTACTATAGCGGCACGCCTTTACCATTCGAACGCGCGCTGGGGGTGGCGGGGGCGCGTGCGCGGCGCTTGTCAGTGTCGAACCGCGAACGAACAAATCCATCAATGGTAAACTAAACATTTTTTAGTATTTGATATTATAACGGCAACAGAAATACATCATCTGTGAAAATTTCAACTGTCTAACTATCACGGTTCATGAGATACAGCCTTGGACAGACTTTTCTATAAAACCGGCCAAGAGCGTGTCGAGCCACGCGCATTGTAGGGTTCCGTAGCAGCATGGTTCAAATACATTCTTATTAATCCCAACAGTGTTTGGCACTTGGTCGACTATTACTCGCAAACTTGAAGGACCAACTTATGTGTGATAGTTTTCCTTTAAATTTCGTTGTATATTCTACCAACGTGAATTTTTTCACATTTTTAGAAACAACCGTTTAGCAGGTATAGGGGGGGACACTTGTGTTTGACAAAAATTTTCACTTAAAAAATTTATATTTCGCAAACGGAGTGCTGAATCGAAAAACGTCCTTAGTAAACCCCTTCTATCTTTTAAAATGCTATCCTATGATATCCCATTCAATGATATTGGCGAGAAAAAAAAATCATCGCCCTTTCACGTCTATGGGAGACACCCGAAAAAATTTTTTTTTTCCAAGATTTTACTCTACAGTTCTGTCGGCGTGATTCATATGTATAATCATGCTTAGTTTCAGCTCTGTAGTACCAAGGGTTTCTTAGGAAACCTGCGGACAGACGGACAGACGGACAGACGGACATGGCGAAACTATAAGGGTTCGTAGATTACTACGGAACCCTAAAAACGAGCAAAAATATCACGTTTTTTGTATGTATGGGAGCCACCTTAAATATTCACTTTATTCTGGTTTTTAGTATTTGTTGTTATAGGGCCAATAGAAATACATCATCTGTGAAACTTTCAATTCTCTTACTATAAGCCTGGTGACTGACAGACGGACGGACTGATGGACAGCGGAGCCTTAGTAATAGGGTCCCGTTTCTACCTTTTGGGTACGGAACCCTAAAAATGATGGCGATAATTTAAAAAAATTAATAATATTTATGATTAATTTTTTTTTGTCAAAAATCTCTTTTTTTAGCGTCCGGCTTTGGAATTCAAAAGTCCTCCTTTTAATTATGTGATTTATTCGATACTAGCTTTTCGCCCGGGACTTCGTTTCCCGTCAATTTTCCAATGTTTTTAATAGTTATTCTGCTATTCGGGACGGAGAGAAATACAACAAATCAAAAACCATGGAAATCGGTCCAGCCGTTCTCGAGTTATAAGTGTTGTAACAAACACGACTTTCTTTTATATATATAGATAGATTAATATTGTCAATTTTCTTAAATTTCCTTAATATCCGGCTTTGGGACCCAAAAGTCAGGCTTTTTTGACGAGTAAGTCCGGGTTTTTGATTTTTAGAGATCACAACGCTACTTTTGTAGGACCAATTATGCAAAAAATCGCTTCGTTGTGAGAGCTTGTGAGACTTACAAAACTACAATAATTTGGCCATTTTAACTTTTGTTTATCTCAATTGGTTTTTGCTATCAAAAAACTTAATTAGATTTCACCACTGTTGGGTTTTGTAGTTGACACCAATGGTAATTTCTTTCCATATGTTTTAAAAAAAGGTGTTTAATTTAAATTGTTTAGTATACTTTTGTTTTTATATCTAAATATATAAAAGGAGAAACTGACTGACTGACATACCAACGCACAGCCTAAACGGCTAAACGTAGGCACTTGAAATTTGGAAGGGACGTAGCTTAGGTACCGCAGAGGTGCAACATATAATGTTATATCTGTTTGTGAAAATTTCTGTCTAATGGATTAATTTACATTAGAATAAGTATTTATGTTGCATGTCTCTTTTTTTTAACAGCCCATATACGTCCCCACCGAGGGGTATGGGCCTCCCTTCGAAATGGCCATAGGCCCAATGCGGGTTAACGAAACGAAGGGGATTTAGGCCATAGGCCCAATGCGGGTTGGTGGACCGCTCGTCTTTCGAAAATGATTTTTTCTTGGACGAACGGGTTTCATCATGATGTTTTCCTTCACCGTTCAGCAAATGATAATTAGAAATCCGTACGTAAATCCGAAAAGACGAATTTAGTGGTACAGGCCCGCACCAGGATTTGAACCCGCGACCTTCGGATTCCAAGTCTGGCTCATTACCAACTGGGATATCACCGCTCTCTTATGTCACCTTATGAATACGTTTTCCTTGATATAGAAAAAAACTGGCTCATGATAGGTATGTCTTATTCGTAACTCCCGAAAATAAAAATAAAAATTCACCCGAATTGAGAACCTCCTCCTTTTTTTGAAGTCGGTTAAAAAGAGGGATGTTATAAGTTTGACGAGTGTATCTGTGTGTCTGTATGTCTCTGTATCTGTGTATGTCTGTGGCATCGTAGCTTAACGGATGGAACGAAAGCTGACATAATCGAAATGATTCTTAGCTTTATTAAAAAAAATGGTTAAGCCGTTTAAAAGTCATATCATACAACCTGTTCCTTTTGATATCCCATATCTCCAGGGTATCAATGAGACCATATATAATTATATACATATGAATCAAATAGCATATACATTATTTTTCAATTATTAATAATTTCACTTTTTTATTTTTCATACAAAATAATTTAGTAAAAATTTGAATTTTCTATAAAACGATATATATGCGTTAACGGAAATGTATGAAATCCGTCATTGTATACAATGCCTAGGAATATAAAGTAGGTAGTTTATAAGGGTTAATTGTTGTTCATATTCTCAAGTTCGGCGCTGTAAGTTGTCAAATGTGAACCAAACTCGTACGACTCTTAATGGGGTTTTGTAGGTTGATACATCAAAATTGATTCATTCAGCGGTTTTCATATAAAATGGCGAAAATACAGTTAATATTAAAAACTTTGAAATTTGGGTAGTTGTTACTCAGAAACTATAGGACCTATAAAAATAAAATTCATATCATTTGGTAGGTAATTTAATGTAGATTTATTTTGTAATTTCGACATTTTTCTTCTAGATCTAACAGTTTTTGTAAACAAACGGAGAAAACCGTGGCGAGCGGCATATTTTCAATAAAAAGGGGGAAGGGGGGAGAATTGGTCTGACACCGGGAAAAATCGAGCTCAGCAGGGTCGAATTAGTCTAAAAAACCCCGGTGTCAAACTGTTACATTAAATGCCGTTAAACTTCAAAAGGAGAAGGCTTTTCAGATTATTTTCCTAGTCTATTTACGTAAAAAAGGACAACGTCGCATTATCGTATTCTAAATTATGAATGATTAAAACTAATTATCAATGAAAGTGTACTAACTTAGGACTCGTTTTATAGGAGAATGATTTTGAAATATTTTAATTTTGATTGAAGATTTCTCCGAAAATACCCATTTAAGAACATAATGTTCCTTGGACTTTTTAAATTATTTTTAGTCCTAGAATATGACTTTAGAGTTATGGGATATCAAAAGGAACAGGTTATATAAAACAAAGTCGGGTTTGTTCGGAGACATAATTCGAGAACGGCTGGACAAATTTTCATAGTTTTTGATTTGTTGTATTTGTCTCCCAAATAGCAGTATAACTATTAAAAACATTGGAAAATTTACGAACAAATTCCCACGGGAACGAAGTCCCGGGTCGAAAAGCTAGTAAGCTAAAATATCGGGGGTGATATATTTTATATGTATTTTAGAGACTATGGGCGTACTAGCTGATGCCCGCAACTTTGTTTGCGTGTTAATTTTTTCTTTTGAACAAATTAGATTTAGTTTAAGATCTAGATTTTTACATACAAAAGTTTTTTCCCGCTAACTCCCGTTCCCGTGGGAATTTTGCAATATCCTGTTGCAACTAAGCTTTAAATTTTCTAAGGTGCCTGCATTTAAATTTACTAAGGTACCCTGCGGTTTAGATTTGTCATACAAAAGGATTTTCCCGCTAATTCCCGTTTCCGTGGGAATTTCGGGAATTCCTTTCTTAGTGCACCTCTACGGTACCTAAGCTACGTCCCTTCCAAATTTCAAGTGCCTACGTTTAGCCGTTTAGGCTGTGCGTTGATATGTCAGTCAGTCAGTCAGTCAATCAGTCAGTCAGTCAGTCAGTTTCTCCTTTTATATATTTAGATGTATGTATGTTAGAACAGCAGTAGAGACGTATTGAACTGTAATAAGGATAGCCAAACAAAATGTGTGCCGACGCCACCTTGACATGTTTGAATCCATCTCGGAACACAATGCACGTATCTTATAGGGTAAACAGAACAAAAACATTAACTTTTATTCGTTCAATTTGAATTCGCGATTAAAAGAAAGGCTGGTGGTACACACACGAAAGGATACAAAGTACATACTTAACTGAGTATCTGACTAACTTCATAATTCGGGTTGAGCGAAAGAAAAACAGCTGCCAGTTTTTCTCAGACGTACTGTAAAAGTCAGTTTTTATATAATGCTCCAGCTGCTGTCACCAATTTAATGAGATATTGTCTGGCAGCTAATTAAATTCCTTACTAATATTAACAATATTAATATTATAAACGCGAAAATTTGTATGGATGTTTGTTACTGTTTCACGCTCAAACGGCTGGACCAATATTGATGGAACTGACACCCTGGATTAACACATATACTATATAATTTCCCGAATTGCCACGGGAACGAAGTCGCGGGCGAAAAGCTATTTATATTTAACACCAGCAGCTCTAGCACGATAACGACAAACTCGCGCTCGGCTCATTCTGAAACTTCACTTTGATTGCGCGAGGGTCCCGCGCAAAGGCTTGCTCGCCAAGGCTTGGCGTTGTCAATGTTGACATTTTGACATAGCACCGCGGTGTTGTCGCGGCGCTGTCACTATCGTACTCGGCCTGCTGGTGTACGAGATTACTATGGCAAGCGGTGTAAACAATCGCGCGACGGGTTAAATTACTCAAATGCTGGCCACTGGCCAAGAATGTATATTATTTTGCAGAATGAATTCGTTATCAAATCAGCTAATAGTAATACAAATTAGTGTAAACTAAAATTCAGGAAAATCATGTACCCTATGTTCATCACAGATAATGTAGGATTCTAATGTTGAAAGAATTTTTCAAATCGGTCCAGTAGTTTCGAAGCCTATTCAATGCAAACAAACTAACAAACAATCAAATCTTTCCTTTTTATAGTATAAGTATAGAAGTATAGATGAACAAAAGAACTAAATTGGAAAAAATAAATACCGAAACTCAAAAAGTTCGTTTCTGAACAATACTGATCAAAAGGTGAAAGAATTAGGTCGAGATATGTTTGATAAATGAAATTCTGATTATTTTATATAATTTATTTCAGAATTAGCTTTTTGTAAAATTGTATGTATGTATTCACTTTACATCGACACTTTTTTAACTAAAACCCTGAGCTCTTAGAAAATCCCTAATTTTCTTATAATATGGACAAAAAACAGTTGATTTTTTATCACTGTGTTTTTAATATACTATTATTTACTAATTTACAAAAAAATCTACGTTTTCTCCTAATAAAAAATGCCACGAGAAGAGTCAAATCCTAAAATTTCTCTGGCTAAAGAAGGGTAAGATTTCGGCTTGTTACTAAGAGAAGTTCATGCCCAGCAGTGGACTCATAAATACTGCTGAGGACCAGATTAGAGACAGACAAACAGACTATAAACACTTCCCGCGTTCCAAACAAGTCGTATTGTATTAGGATATCAAAGTGCAATGAATAACTAACACCAACTTTACTATCCATTGTCTTTCTTTTTGTATGTATTGTACGTTATGTATGTCGTGCGTAGGTGAAATGACGTTGATTCTGCGGTCTGAAAGGACGATGCGACAAAACGTCCCCCTTATAACCCATTTCGGACCAACAGATTTCAAATGTATCTCAAATGAAAGATATTAATATACTGATGACTTTTTACAATGGCGACATCCCTCAAATGTGTGGGTCATTCTGGAAAAATATTATTTTAATGTATTGATTACAAAAGTAATATTAAAAATTCTTTGATTTTTACCGTATTCATAATATTTTTATTGTTGTTATATTCGTATTTATCATCTCAGTTATACGTATAGAACAAATACAAAAATATAAACCGATATTTTGACAATCTTTAATTATGTGTTATTTCTAAACCCCATGGATTTTGACATTGAATGTAGCTATTTATCTTTTAAAAGATACATAGGAAACTGTCGACATCACAAAAGGTCTGTTGGAGGGGGGTCGGGACCCATTCAAATTTGGTCATTACCCTTTAACACGCTTATATTCCCTGTTAAGGTAGACAGAGCGTCTAGCTGTTAAAGAATTACCACAAACAAATAATAGATTTTGAACTTTATTAGATAAAGTTTATTTAGTTATATGAATGTTTTTAAGAAACGTTTTTATAACAAATATTACGAAAATAACTTAGATTTTCTGCCTGTGTTTTCGTTCGCTTCGAAATTTAGCCTATGTTACACTCCAGCCTCCCAACATCTATTAGATAACTTTTATTCATCTATTCTAATATTATAAAGAGGAAAGACTTGATTGTTCGTTTGTTCGAAACTACTCCGAAACTACTGATCCGATTTGAAAAAATCTTTCACCATTAGAATCCTACATTATCCGTGATGAACATAGGGTACATGATTTTCCCAAATTCCCACGGGAACGAAATCCCAGGCGGAAAGCTAGTAAGTCAATAAAATTGCAGGTCCTAACTTTCTGACTCAACCATACCCGCAGCTTAAAATTTGGCCCAAAAGTTCCTTTTGTAACGTAGACTATATTCCCACGGTAAGATTAGTATATGGAAACCAAAACATACCTGCCTACATATATGCCTCTATCTTATGACATGGCTTTTAAAATTATAACAAGATGTTTAAACTCTTTCAATTCATTTTATTTATGAGGATTAGAAATAATAAATCCATTATCTATTCTAAATGATTTTATAACAAAGTTCTCATAGGCATTTTAATACTGGATATCAAACAAGAAGTGTCATACATTTAACGAAACTTAAGTTGTGTTGTGTATAATATATATATATTTATCATAAGATGGGTTAACTCTTGACCTCAATCTTGACCTAGGTCATAGATGAGGTCGACGATGGAGCGAGTTAACCCAAAAAATACCTATTAAAGGCACTGGTTCTCCTACGCACCGACGACGACGGAACACAGCAAGCTGTTTGGCGTCGGACTTCAGTAGGAGGGTGGTCGCGAACCAGACGGCCCTTAACAGAGCCTACTACACCGCATGAGACCATAGGACAGATTCAGAACAAATCGAGGTGCTGTTAATAGAAGGTAGGCTCATTTGTGTTTCCTTAGTCGCCTCTTACGACACCCATGGAAATAAATGGGTCGGTGTTATCCTCAACCGATCACCACACTGCAATAATCAGGTCGGCTATTTAACTAACCAATGGCTTCTCAATGGCGGTGGAATGATAATGGTGACAACTTCATTCGTTCAGCTACTTCATCATCAAGTCAGCCGCAAGACGTCCACTGCTGGACATAGGCCTCCCCCAGGGATCTCCACCTCGATCGGTCCTGCGCCACCCGCATCCAGTGGCTTACCGCAATCTTTACGAGATCGGCGGTCCACATTGTGGGAAGCCCTCATACGCTGCGCCTTCCGGTACGTGGTTGCCACTCGAGGACTTTTCTGCCCCAGCGGCCATCAGTCCTACGAGCTATGTGCTGTCCACTGCCACTTAAGGTTATCAATTCTTTAGGCTATGTCAGTGACCTTGGTTCTTTTGCGAATTTACTCATTTCTGATTCGATCGCGCAGAGAAACTCCGAACATAGCCCTTTCCACCGCTCTTTGAGTGAACTTGAGCCTTCTTATGAGGCCAAAAGTAAGCGACCACGTTTCAGTGCCGTACGTCATTACTGGCAACACACACTACTTCAGCTGCTGTTTAGATCTATCTAAACCCTATATATTTAATGACAGCTACCTTGACTGGGGGCACCATTGCTAACTGAATTTTAACAGTACCTCGAGCATGATGGCGACAAACTCGCGCGGCGCGCTACTCGGCTGACGCTGAAACCTCACTTTGAATAGAATAGAATAGAATAGATTTTTTTTATTTTGTAGGACATTCAGGATGTCACTTCAAACAAGTCAAGATTACAATGAAATACATACAAACATACATTAAACGATTTAAATACATGCATACGCATTCGTTCTTTTGACCCTACTGACTCTACGCCTATTCGCAAAGGTGCAGTCTTCCTCAGAGAAGAACAGGCAAGAAACTCTGAGGTTGCTCTTTTAAATCGCATTACAAATTTTCTTATTTACTAATTTTAACTAAATCTGAAATAACTCTAGAGCTGAGCAGTTCATTCCCATGGCTGCCTGTCTGATAGATAATCAGAAATTTTGTAATAGCCCTTTTTGCAAAGTTTTTGTTTAATCACTGTCTTAAATTTATCCAAAGGTAAATTTTGAATACACATGGGAATCTTATTATAGATTCCCATGTGTATTCAAAATTTGATTGATTGCGCGAGGGCCCCTCGCCCTTTGGCATTGTCAATGTTGACACTTTGACTACGTCAGTACTATTATTTATTCTGTGCTTTGACATATCGCGGCGCATTACGCGCGCTGTCACCATCATACTCGAGCTGCTGAATGTAGTTAGCGGTGGCGCTGCTGTTCGGGGCGGTTGTTATCAAGCGTATGAGGTTTCGATAATTCTGAATCTTGCCACCTGAACGGATATATTGGTCACCATTGTCATTCAATCGCTATGGAACGCGATTGATTAGTAGATAATATACGTCCTGATTGTAGGAATGTTTTCTGCATACTTTTGATACCAAGAATGGCTTCAAATCGTCTTCTACATCTACACGAATATTATAAAGAGGAAAGATTTGTATTTTTCTATGTAACGAATAAACTAAATAAAACGGGCAAGTGCGAGTCGGACTCGCGCACGAAGGGTTCCGTACCATTACCTATAAAACCGGTCAAGTGCGAGTCGGACTCCACTATCTCTATAAACCCATTATGTCTATAAAAATGGCAAAAAAATCACGTTTGTTGTATGGGAGCCCCCTTAAATATTTAATTTATTCTACTTTTTAGTATTTGCTGTTATAGCAGCTACCGAAATACATCATCTGTGAAAATCACGTTAATTTTATGGAAGCCCCCCTTAAATATTTGTTTTATTTTAGTTAAATTATTTATTTTTAAAGTGAATATAATACCAAATATTCTGTGAATATTTCAACTGTCTACCTGTTTTTATTTCACTGAAAATCAAGATTTTCGTCAGAAATAATTATTCTGACAGGCATTCTCTTTGCTGTCATTCTATACAGCCAATATGAAGCTTTATGAAAAAAGTAAAACTCTCACTTGTCAAAAGGGTCACTGAATTATGAAATCAGCTACTCTTTATTGCATCATATATTTTGTAAGTATCGGCATTGTAAAATATTTAATTTATACTACTTTTTAGTATTTGTTGTTATAGCTTCAACCAAAGTACATCATCTGTGAAAATTTCAACTGTCTTACTATCACGGTTCATGAGATACAGCCTCGGACAGACTTTCTATAAAAACGAGCAAAAAAATCACGTTTTTTGTATGGGAGTCCCCTTAAATATTTATTTTATTCTGGTTTTTGGTATTTGTTGTTATACGAATTAACGAAATACCTCATCAGCGAAAATTTCAACTGTCTAACTATCACGGTTCATGAGATACAGCCTGGTGACAGACGGACGGACGGAGGGACGGACGGACAGCGGAGCCTTAGTATAGGGTACCGTTTTTTCCCATTGGGAACGGAACCCTAAAAATTACTGTTCCGATTTCAATAATTCTTTCACCTTTAGGATGCTACATTATCCCTGAGTAACATAGGTTACATAATTTTCACGAATTCCCACGGGAGCGAAGTCCCGAGCGGAATGCTAGTCTTATATATAACAATGAATCCCTATTTCCCTTGGTCACGGCATCACGCGTCAACGGCTGATTTCGCTAATTCTTTTTTGTTGTGTTTTTCATTGTTAGGAGAAGGTTCTTATGAAAGAAAAAATAAGAAAGTTAAAAAAAAACAGGATAACGTCTGTCGGGTCAACTAGTTAAAGATAAATTTAATGCCCCTTACTAAAATATGATTGACTCGAATCTTTGAATAGTAAGGCAGTGACCCAAAAGTAACTGGTATAACAAGTTATTAACAAACGATTTTAATAATTTCACCCGTTTTCTGTTTTCTTTAGAGTTCCTACGCAAAAAAAACAATATCAATCACTCTGATATATCTGACTTTTAAAAAATCTAACCTAATTTCTTGTCTATCCTAATAATATTTTAAATACGAAAGTTTGTCAATGATAAACAAATGAAAATGAAAATTTATTTATTTCTAAAAGTAATTTTTACATTCTCACTTGAGGCCAGCCCAGTAAGCATTAATTTGCTTGTGTTGGGTGTGCCTCGCACATTCCCAGTTTAAATAACAAAATTTCTTAAACAAAACAAAAATAAATCTAAATTTACTTAAATCATAAGTGTGTGCAGATGTGTACGTGCATGTGTGTGGGTGTGTGTGTATCTGTGTGTGTATGTATGTGTGCGTGCGTTAGCCCTACGATGTGATATCTTGGGATCGACACTTCATTTTTTTTCGAATCTGAGGTGTCGTCCTATGGTCTCATGCGGTGTGGTAGGCTCTGTAAAGGGCGTAGGAGTACCAGTGCCTTTATAGGCGTTTTCTGGGTAAACTCGCTCCATTTCTCTAAATTTTAGATTACAATAAGCATCACAAAGGTATATGATTTCAAGGCACAACGGAAGATAAAAATTATCTTTACGTTTTTTCCTCTTTTTCTAACTATTTTATTTATTAGTTTATTCATTTTTTTTACTCTACAGAACCCGCTGCGCAAACTCAATACTTGTACGAGGCCGACTTTTTTGCGAATTCTTGTCGACATCTTTCGATGGCAGAATTTAGGTCAAGTGCATTTTTGTTGTTAATTAAAAACCTTCCCGTGTCTTCGTTTGACTTTTTTAAAATATCTTTTTGCCTAACCTCTCCGCAGTATTTTTATTTAATTCCTCCTCGGAGAGAAAAAGTTCTTTAGTAGGAGTTTCAAATATTGGTAAGAAATATTACTGAAAACTTGCTTTCCGACTTTTTTCTTGTGCAAATTAGCAAAAAATATGTATTATTCTGATTTCCAAGCCATATATTACTGCAATATTTCATCAAAACTTGTCGAGCCGTTTTTAAGTTAAAATGGTTTAACTAAACTGACTTTGTTTTATGTATATAAATAGATAGAAAAAAAACACAGATTTTATGCCATAAATGATTTCAGAGTACATTGTAAATGAATTTCATGCTTTAAGCGATAAACTGGTTGACTGCACGAATCAGCGTACTGTGCTAAGATCTAAATGTGGCCTTGTAACTATAGATTACTTCCATCGCTCATATCGCACACGTGTTTACAATTCAGCCCCGCGCGAACTAAGAATTCACGCAAAGTCGACCACCTGCGTTGCGGAAAAACTAGTCGACCAATTTTCATTTTTTTGGTCGTAAAATGTTCACAATTTATGTCCCCAGGAGTTATTTTTTCAAAATTTCTACATCTTTTTTAATTTGCGAGATATTGGACTGGAAAGGAAAAAAAAGGTTTTTTCGTCATAACTTTTTGATTTTTGACATTTTTCAAAATTCTTTTTTGCAAAATTTAGCCCTTGCGAATATGCATATTTTTAACTCTCATACACTATCCTAGCTATATTATCAACGAAGCTATACGCAGATCACATTTTTCCGTGAAATGAGGCCCTACACCGACACCTCCCAAAAGACATTTCCAATGTCAAAACTAATAATACTTGTATTTGGTGTTATGTAAGGAGCTTTCTTTAATTAACATTTTTAATTCATGTGTTTTTGCTTTTATAGCATACACATATTACATTGGTTTTTCATATTCTTGCATTTCCTTTAGGTTTCTCGCATATCGTATGTCACACGCACTTACATGTTACGCACACAGTTTCACATTAGAAAACAACCGCTCCTTTATAAAATTGTTTAATATTACAGCGTTAATTTTCAAAATAATATTTGAAAACACTAAACATTGTATTGTTATAGCTAGCTACCTATTATGTTAGAGCTCACTATTATGCCGACTCGAAATTAAACCTGCAGCGTGGTGGACTATGGCCTACACATCCTTCGCTCTTTTGAATAGAATATAATAATTTTCCACGTTAAAAACGTATGAGCCATCGACTTCAATCCCAACAACAGTTCGCACAAAGTAGATAACTAGTATTTTTGCAGTCTACAATGCCTATTAGCAGACAAACGAAAATGTCACTCATTTATTTAGATGATGTTCTGGTTTGTAGTGTTTTTTGTTTTTGTTAATTTTTTTAAAAGCGCTGAATCATTTTCGATAAAAGTTATATGGGATCACCTCTAGAGTACATAAAAAAAACATACAGTCGAACATAGAACCTCCTCCTTTTTTGAAGTCGGTTAAAAATACATACACCACACACACACGGTCGGTTACGGTATACAGTCGAACATAGAACCTTCTCCTTTTTTGAAGTCGGTTAAAAATACCAGTGCACATTCGAAACACTTCCGATCAAAGCGGATTCAAACGTAAATAAAGACGTTTTTGTCAGAGCCAAGCATCTACAGATTTTTATATTTTAATCATGGACTTAGTATTTTATTTTAATTTAATTGTTATTTTTAACTTTTTGACATAACCTACTTTTTTGACATTATCTGTGTTAATTGTCTATCTATACATATTATAAAGAGGAAAGATTTGATTTTTTGTTTGTTTGTTTGCATTGAATAGGCTCCGAAACTACTGGACCGATTTGAAAAATTCCTTCACCATTAGAATCCTAATGTTCTAATGGTGAAAAATTCTTTCACCATTAGTACCCTATGTCCATTATCTGTGATGGACATAGGGTACATGATTTTCCCGAATTCCCACTAATTCGCTAAGCTAGTAAATTATAATTGTAACGTATTTTTTGACTAGTTTTGACCTTTACTCGATGAAGCAGTTTCAACTGTCATGACTCGGCAGATTGAGAAGTTTCAGGATATTTTTGACCATTTGTGTCGCATCAATTCCCATTTATGGCATTAATCATAATCAAGTATTGTCTCTTCGTACCAAAATTTACGTATTTTTTACGATGTTCTCATCTGTGGAGGTTTGAATTCTTTGCTGTATGACGTGGATTCGTGCGTGTCGGATATCCTTTCTAAAGTCTTGAACGTTAAAACTACTGAGTAAGCTTGGTCTCAGGCTTCTTCGCTAGTGCGTTTTGGCGGTTTAGGGATCAGGAAGGCTTCAGATGTATCTGTAAGGATCTATTTTCCAAAATGCAACCCCAGCTATGGGAGCCATCGAAGTCGCACACTTGATCGCCGCCCAAGAAAAATGGTGTCTTGCTTGTCCAGAACAATCTATCCCCACCATCTTGCCGAACCAAAAACTCTGGGACGAGCCCTTATGTCGAAATGTCCAGCAGAGTTTATTAAATACTAGTAAAAACTTATTAAATATAATTAAATACCAATCGTGCTCAACTTCTGGCTGTCTTCGAAAGGGAATCAGGGCATTGGCCCAATGCCTTGCCTTCTTCTGCAATTGGCACCTTATTGTATAATACCAGCCTTTTCCTCCTAGTCGGTTAGGCGTAAAGACAGTACAACCGCACCCTTGCAGATGCGGACAGTCGAATGTGTGTGAATTGGGTCACCAGGGACTAGCATGCAGGAAGAGTACGGGTCGCATCCCATGCCATTCCATGCTGAATGATGTACTCCGGCGGGCCCTTGCTTCAGCAAACGTTCCAGCTACGTTAGAACTAAACGGAGTCGGTCGCTCTGACGGCAAGAGGCCTGACGGAGTTTCTCATGTGACATGGCAGGAAAGTAAGTTCCTCGCGTAGGATGTAACAAAAAAAAACAATAAATATACCGACCTCCAAGTAGGATACATGTTCGCACCGATAGGGTTCGAAACCATGGGACCCTGGGGGCCTTCGGCAAAAGAATTGATCAAGGACTTATCGACGCGTCTCATCAAGGCTTCAGGTGACCGTAGAGTAGGTAGCTTTCTCGCGCAAAGGATAAGTTTGCGATCCAACGCGGGAACGCCGCCTGCCTGCTGGGAACCATGCCGCCTCGCGGAGACGCGCTTGACTCTATATTTTATCTTTAAGTAAGTGTATAATCTAAGTCTTATTTGCTTTTGTGTTTTTTGTAAATAAAAATCTTTTATTTATTCTTTACTAATACTTGTTATTAAAAATTACCAATAATAAATGTCAATGTCTAATAGAATGCAATTTATTTCCAGACAAACAACACACAAGTGGGTGTGTACCCACAAAATACAAGCAAACAAACACAAAAGAAAAACAAGAATGGCAACAAAAAAGAACAAGATAACGCTACGTAATATACTGAAAAACCAAAATTTAAGGATATCTATACTAATATTATAAAGAGGAAAGATTTTATGGTTTGTTTGTTTGTTTGTTTGCATTGAATAGGCTCCGAAACTACTGGAGCGATTTGAAAAATTCTTTCAACATTAGAATCCTACATTATCCGTGATGAACATAGGGTACATGATTTTCCACAATTCCCCCGAGATTTGTATCGCACACGGCGTAAACAAGCACGCGACGGGTAAGGTACCTATACGATAAGATTACTACAGAGGAAGAGCGCTACGCCTACAAACTACTCTTGTAGTTTGGCGACTTGTGTTTCAAGTTAAAGAATATAATCTTTATTTCTCTTTAGGGTCTGTAAAGAGCCGTCTGGTTCGCGACCACCCTCCTACAGAAGTCCGACGTCAAACAGCTTGCTGTGTTCCGTTGGTGCGTGGGAGTACCAGCAGTGCCTTTGTAGGCATTTTCTGGGTTAACTCGCTCCATCGTCGACCTCATCTTTGACCTTTATGGTCAAGATTGAGGTCAAGAGCTAACCCATCTTATAATAAAATAAAATAAAATTGAAATAAATTATTTTAAAAAAGAACCCGATATAATATGTATTAAACTAGTGAAGAATATAAATGGATTTGTGGATTTGGAGGAAGAATATTTTTGTGAATATCTCGCACGCGGGTAAGTGTTTAAAAAATATATACTGTAGATTTCAGTAAGAGGGATGAGAGGGTTTTCAGTAAGATGGACGAAGGTTAACAACCTCTCACCACTATAAATCATGTTTCATCTAATATCCCTCTGAGTTTATGTCAAACGTGGCATCAAGTGGTTCTGTACCACTGATGCTCTGCCTACCCTGTATAGGATTTTAGACGTAAACGTATGTTGTTGTTGTCTATATTGGGAGTCCCCAAGAAGCGTATAAAAAAATATCGGGAAAAATCAACTTCTCATTCAAAAGCTTATTGCTCAAAATGTATGAAGTTGGAGAGGTAAACTACTCTCTTATCAGCCCTTATACGTCCCCACTGAGGGGCACGGGCCTCCTTTCAAAACACGAAGGGGATTTTAGACCATAGTCCACCACGCTGGCCCAATGCGGGTTGGTGGACCGCTCGTCTTTCGAAAATGAATTTTCTTGGACGGGCGGGTTTCATCACGATGTTTTCCTTCACCGTTGAGCAAGTGATAATTAGAAATCCGTACATAAATCCGAAAAGAAGAATTTAGTGGTACAGGCCCGCGCCAGGATTTGAACCCACGACCTTCGGTAACCTACTAATTAAATGAAATTTCAAAATAACTATGAAATTGAAAAAAAAACATAACCTCTACCATTTGTGGCTTATTAATTTAAACAACTGTACAAATTTTGATAAAATATCCTAAAACCATATCGTTAACGTCAGCTTACAAACAAAAAAAACCGCATCTAAGCCGGTCCATTCGTTTAGCAGCTACGATGCCACAGACAGACACACAGAAATACATATACACACGTCAAACTCTCTTTTTTCGTTAGGAGTTAAAACATCTATAACAAATTAAACAATTCAAATTACTTAGACAAATTATGAAAATCATAAAATTATTTTCTACTAAAATTTATCTTTCAAAATAAACTTTTAATTTTCAGAATTTTAAGAAACAGATACTTACCTGCCTAGAGTTTCGATTTATTAAATACATTAAAAAAAATTAGTAAAAAAAAACCATAAGTTTTTGTTAATTCAAAACTTGTTAAAGCATGTCTTTTCTTTTTTTTTAATTTAACGACGCACTGTAATTTTTTGTTTCTTAATTTTCTAAATATTTTTATACTAAAAATAAAAATGAGTTATAAAATAAAAAACTTACCATCATATAAATCATCAAGAATGACGATTTGAGAGTCATGTTGAAAACGCTTTCAATATTTTAAATATTAGTAATTTATTCATAAAATTGAAAAATAGCTTTTTAAATTTTTCACACGCTCCGGAAGTTAAAATAGCCTCAAAAATTATATTTTCATCGCGCGAAAAACTTTCTAAATGTCTTGAATCTTTTTTTATTCTTCCTTTGAAGTTTAAAAAGGCGGTAGAATGAACATGCGCCTGCACACATTGAACCGCGACCAGCGACTATCGCAATAAGCGTATTGGAATAAACGAAGGAGTATTTATGTGTTACTTAGTTTATACAATATACAATATACTATATTGTTACATATGATTCAATATTATTTTTAATATCGTAAACACTTTTTTTAAAATACAGCAATTGAGTTATGTTACCTTAGTCACTTTTAAACATTCGGGTTACCTTTAAACAGGGCTTAAGGTATCTCTTTTTCAACCTTTCGGGTGGTTAATCAGGGTACCTACCACGATCGTTGAAAAGCATTTCTGTTTAGGATCCAACTTTGAACTGCTTCGCAATTGGAATGTTTTTTAAAATGGTACCATGATGGCGCTGCTTTTGAACTGCTCGGTTGTCTATGGTCCATTTTAAATGTCTACATAAATTGTCGCTGGTCTGCCTTTGAATCGCAACAGCGCCAAAATTGAATCTAAATATATAAAAGGACAAACTGACTGACTGACTGACTGACTGACATATTGATATGTCAGTCAGTCAACGCACAGCCTAAACGGCTAAACGTAGGCACTTGAAATTTGGAAGGAACGTAGCTTAGGTACCGTAGAGGTGTACTAAGAAACGAATTCCAGAAATTCCCACGGGAACAGGAATTAGCGGGAAAAAACTTTTGTGTGTAAAAATCTAAATCTTAAACTAAATCAATATTTAATAAACTAAATGAAGATCCATTAATGGACCGTCAATAAAGTGTAATCTGTTCAAAAGAAAAAATTAACACGCAAACGAAGTTGCGGGCATCAGCTAGTCACTTATAAGCCATCATGGTACGAGTAAGCATTGCAGACTTGTTTAGGTCCTTAATTGAATCGCGCTAAGCGATCATGGTAAACCTCCAGTCCATGAAACTGAACAACTTCCCCAAGGAACATAGGTCAAAATACGAAAATAAAAATTTGATTCCCATACAAAATGCGCTATAAACTGATGAAGTTTGTATGGGAACTCGAAAATTTTTTTTCGTATTTTGACCTATGTTCCTTGGGAAAGTTGTTCAGTTTCATGGACTGATTTACCATCCGAGAGGTTGAAAGAGATTTACCTAAAGTCCTGTATTATTATCAAATGTTTGAAAGCGATAAAAACGAAGTAGAAAGAATAGACCATAAAGGTAAACACAGGATGTAGGTGTACCTATGGAACGGTGTTAAACGACTTTTAAAATTGTAAACACGGTTAAATATTATTTTGTACCCCTATGTGGGTTTTCAGCTGTGATCGGTTGAGAATAACACTACCCCATCTCTTATCCGTAGGTGTCGTAAGAGGCGACCAAGGAAACACAAATTAATGAGACCTTCCTGTCAAATCACCCTAGGCAACGAGACCTGAAATTTTTCTGAATCTAAGGTGTCGTCCCATGGTCTTATGCAGTGTGGTAAATATATACATACATACGCTCACGCCCGCAATCCCCAACGGGGTAGCAGAGCATCAGTTTTTACAGAAAACCATCCAATGCCACGCTTGACACAAATGGTGAGGGTCATTAGATGGAACATGTTGTGTAATGGTGAGAAGTGGTCCGCCTTTCGCCCATGATACAGCAAGACCCTCACGTCCCATTTACTGATTTTTACAGTATGCCTGGGAAGAGTAGGCAGCTGGCACATTCTAAGTTTTTCTTTCTCTCCCAGTCCAGCGTGGAAAGATAGTTCTTTAAAGGGCCGTGGTAGGTTCTGTAAAGGGCCATCTGGTTCACAACCATTGCTACCGAAGTCCGACGCCAAACGGCTTGCTGGGTTCCGTGGTCGTCGGTGCTTAGGAGTACCAGGGTCTTTAACAGATATTTTCTGAGTTGACTCGCTCTGAGTTGACCTCATTTATGACCTTGGTCAAGATTGAGGTTAAGAGTTAAACCTTTTCATAACAAAAAAACCGTGTTAATACCTTAGTTTGCAACCAATGTTTGCAACCCTGAAAACCCTGTGCTTCTCCCATGGTGATCGAAAAACTGTGCGAGGTTGGCACTTTATAAAAATAAAAAAAACATTTTTGATACTGGTTGTATATCCTCAACTGTTCAACTGACAAAGCTCAGGTTAGACTCATATTGAAGAATATTTAATTTTCTATAAGTAATTTGAAAGAACATGATAGCAAAAATACTTTCTTAAATCCATTTTCGCAAGAAACTGCGGCAACTGTCAAAATTTTGCAGTTTTTCGAGCACCACAAGAGTAGCACAATGTTATGAAGGTTGCTTTAGGAATAGACCACCCTCAGTGAAAGTCAAAATTTACTTACATGTTAAAAAAATTTCGATACATTCGCCAATGTTTTTAGCTATGTTTTAAAAGGGAGGCTAAAAGTCAAAATAATTCTATATCATAGAAAATTTATGATCTTACTTAAGTTAAGGATACCAACTACTTACATGTTAAAAAAATTTAGATACATTCGCCAATGTTTTAGCTATGTTTTAAAAGGGAGGCTAAAAGTCAAAATAATTCGATATCATAGAACATTTATGATCTTACTTAAGTTAAGGATACCAACTACTTACATGTTAAAAAAATTTAGATACATTCGCCAATGTTTTTAGCTATGTTTTAAAAGGGTGCTAAAATTACCGTACTGTTAGCCCACTTAACTGTATTTTTTTTCCTAGTTGATGTTATGTCTAGGTCTGTAAAAACTTAGACAAGTTTGTTTTTTGTTTGTTTGTTACGCTTTTACTCCTCAACTACTGAACCGATTTTGATGAAATTTGGTATAGAGATAGATTCGAACTTGAGGAATGACATAGGCTACATTTTATCCTACAGCACGATATAACCTGTAGTCCACGCGGGCGGTCCCGGGGGCGAAAAGTTCATGTTTAGTTCTAGTACTTACATTGTGCCTATCACAATTTTTCTTAACACAGTTATTCACTTTTCTTTTTCTTTTTTCTTTTATTTATTATTATTTTCATATAACTCTAATATTAAAAATATTGTATCACAGCCGACATTCGGTTGCCCATAATTTGTTCAGCCGTTTTGGTCCATTCGTTTGAAAGCTACGATGCCACAAACTGACACACAGATACACAGACCTACAGATACACAGTTAAACACATAAAACTTATAACACCCCTCTTATTTATCAGGAGTTAAAAAAGGTTATTTCTATAAATTATGAAAATAGTAGGCTTAAATCAAAATAAAGCCCTGGTGTCACGAACAATGAAAGTAAGATCTAATAGATATCTTATGTAAGTAAAATACAACCTGTTCCTTTTGATATCCCATAACTCTAAGGTCATATTCTATGAATAAAAATAATTTAAAAAGTCCAAGGAACATATGTTCTTAAATGGGTATTTTCGGAGAGATCATCAATCAAACTTAAAACATTTCAAAATCTTTCTCCCATAAAACGAGTTCTAAGTTGGTACACTTTCATAGATTTTTTTTATATCTTTATTTATTTAAGGACTTTTATACTATAAGTACATGTAAGTCCTATGATACCTTATAACATTAAAGGTTCACAGAATAGAGGTATATACTCTTACTAGCTGATGCCCGCAACTTCGTTTGCGTGTAATTTTTTTTTGTACATAGGACACAGATTGAAAACATCTATCTTACGTGATTTAGATTTTTACATACAAAAGTTTTTTCCCGCTAACTCCCGTTGCCGTGGGAATTTTGCAATATCCTGTTGCAACTAAGCTTTAAGTTTACTAAGGTACCTGCATGCCAAATTTCAAGCGTCTAACTTAAGCGGTTTATATTTTTCATACAAAAGGATTTTCCCGCTAATTCCCGTTCCCGTGGGAATTTCGGGAATTCCTTTCTTAGTGCACCTCTACGGTACCTAAGCTACGTCCCTTCCAAATTTCAAGTGCGTTGATATGTCAGTCAGTCAGTTTGTCCTTTTATTTATTTAGATTCTAAGATAATGCGACGTTGTCATTTTTTACGTAAAAGTGTTTAATAGGAAATTCTCATTTTTACCGAATTATTTGTATGAAAAATAAAAATTTGAAATTATTAATAATTGAGAAAAAAAAAAGTACGCGGTGTCATTGATACAGGTTGTATATCCATGCAATTTTCTTCTTTGAAGGATAATG
The DNA here is from genome assembly GCA_949987775.1 of Aproaerema taeniolella. Classification (NCBI taxonomy): domain Eukaryota; kingdom Metazoa; phylum Arthropoda; class Insecta; order Lepidoptera; family Gelechiidae; genus Aproaerema; species Aproaerema taeniolella. Next base: position 15,634,674 of record OX465263.1, on the reverse strand, counting down.
TATATTAATCATTATTATAGGTATCAAAGTAAAGTAATATAAACTAGAACACCTGCAGAACTAGCTATGCCTTGATTTATCTTACAATAATATTATTAAAAGGAAAGATTCGTATTTTTGTATGTTTGTAACGAATAAACTCATAACTCTAAAAAACAACTTGAACATTAACGGTGTCAGCATAGAAAAAATATATTTAATTGATGACATCTTGATTTTTGCAGTTTTAATCCATACTAATATTATAAATGCGAAAGTAACTCTGTCTGTCCGTCTGTCTGTCTGTCTGTCTGTCTATCCGTTTTTCACGCCTAAACTACTGAACCGATTTTGATGAAATTTGGTACAAAGATAGATTAGAGCCTGGGAAAGGACATAGGATACATTTTATCCCACAGTTGGGCACGATATAACCTGTAGTACACGCGGGCGGAAAGCTAGTTTCCTATATTTATCAAACACCCCTCCATCTTACGCATTTTCGATCAGGGTCACGTGACAGACACGTGACCCTGACGCGAGTCTAACATTTTTTACCCATACTTCAAAGTGCACAACGCCGCTAAAAAATAATGTATAATCCGCGACTTTTGGTCCTACTGAAACTTAGACAATGATTAATAATGGCTGTATGGACATAGATTCCTTTGCTTTTCCAAAAGGGATAAATTAAACAACAACAAAATGACATAAGTCAGTTTACTAATGTTTTGATGTTTTGTGGTAAAGCAGTTATTCATCATCATCATCATCATGTCAGCCGCAAGACGTCCACTACTGCACATAGGCCTCCCCCAGGGATCTCCACCTCGATCGGTCCTGCGCCACCCGCATCCAGTGGCAAACCGCAATCTTTACCAGATAGTCGATGCCGCACAGGCCGAAACTCAAATATGACAAAATACTTCCCGTAACGCATTGAGAGTGTCAAAATATATATATATATATATATATATATATATATATATATATACTCCAGATGTATATAAATGTTATGGACCAAGTGATTAATGTGGGCATTATGAATAATGCCCGGGCATTATTCATAATGTCTAGCTCTATCGGGCAAAGTGATTAATTACTATCTAAACTTCATTATTTATCATATTGCCCAGTCATTATTATATTGCTACGTGACAATTGGGCAATTTGATAATAAAGCTAAGTTTGATGCGGTGCGGGGAGAGAAGTGCGGGAAGGGAAGCGGTGCGGGGAAGGAAGTGCCCTCGTTGCAATTAATAAAAGTTTTCGTTATTTTTTCACGACCGCCATCTTAGATTTTAAAATCTAAAACGACATCCATGACGGATCTTTACAAAAAATGCATGTCCACCATCTTGTATTTCAAAATGGTTGTCGTTTACGGAATTAGCACCCCCGAAAACCTATTAAACGACAAAAATATCAGTTTTTTCAAAAATGTAAACGTCCGCCATCTTGGATATCAAAATGAATGACATTTTCGGAATCAGCATCCCCGACAATCTATCAAACGATACCCATGTCGGCATGCCCGAAAATTTAATATCCGCCTTCTTGGATTTTTTGTGCGGGGAATCGCGACGCTCCGGGGTTTGCCCTTCTCGTCACGATTCCCCCAACTAAAATCAAAGTTGGCGGATATGAAATTTTCGGAAGGCAGTCAGCGGGTAAGACTTCTTATTCGGCTCGCCTCGGCCTACGGCCTCACCTCACCTACAAAATCTAAACTTGTATGGCCGCCATCTTGAATTGAGGGGGTTGACGCTCCGGGCTTCGCCCTACGCGGAGTTGGGCTCAGTCTGCGACCTCGCCTCACCGTTAAAATCTTAACTCGCATGGCAGCCATCTTGGATTGGGGGAGGGAGACGCTCCGGGCTTCGCCCTATGCGGAGCTCGGCCTTCGGCCTCGCCTTTTACCTTGCTACTTAATCCAAATAATGAGTCTGATTATTTAAATTGTTTAACATTTAGTTTATTTGAAGTTAAATGACTATAATAATAAAAAAATAGCAATTAAATATGTTTGTATTACTCTGCCCAAAAGGTGATGGGCATTATGTATAGTGCCCGGTCAATTTGATTATTTGATTAATTGTTATCAAATTGCCCTCTCATATTGGGCATTTTTCATAATGCCTGGTCATTATGAATAATGCCCAATTTATCACTTGGTCCATAACATATATATAATATAAATATTTTTGAATTGTCAAAAATTTTTTGTTGGCTATACTTATTGGTGAGTTTAGGGTTATAAAACCACCAAAAAAAATATGAAAAATGAGAATTTACTAACAATTAATGTCTAGGTTTACGCCTAAATGCAGCAATTATATCTATAAAGATACTAGCATTCCGCCCGGGACTTCGTTCCCGTGGGAATCAGGGAAAATTGTGTAGCCTATGTTATACAGGGATAAAGTAGCATTCTAATGCCGAAAGAATTTTTCAAATCGGTTCAGTAGTTTTTAAGTTTATTCGTTACATACAAAAATTTAAATCTTTCCTCTTTATAATATTAGTGTAGAAGTCTTCTTCTTCTTCTTCAATTTAAGAGCTGTGCTCTTGTCAGTGGAGTATCTGCCACTCTTTACGTCTTACAGCCAGTCCTTTGACTTCCTGATACGACATGAGATTAACTTTCTCCTTCACTTGATCCATAAAGTTCCTTCGTGGTCTACCTCTTCCTCTTCTTCCTTCTACTTTTCCTTCCAAGATGTTCTTAAAGAAATTGTCATGTCGTATCAGGTGCCCTATCATATTTCCTCTCCTATTCTCTATAATCTTTAATATGTTCCTTCTTTCTCCTACAAGTCTCAGTACTTCTTCATTTGTCTTCCTTTCTTTCCAACTAATCCTTTCCATTCTCCTCCAGCACCACATTTCAAATGCTTCAAGTCTTTCTCTATCTTTTTGTGTCAATGTCCACGACTCACACCCGTATAATGCTATACTCCAGATGTACACCTTGATCAGTTGTTTTCTGACTTTCTTTGCGATCTTTGCTTTGAAGAGATGTTTTCTTCCATTGAAAGCTTTCTTCGCCATGGCTATACGTTATACCACATCAGGAGCACATCTGGAGAAGATCGTACTTAGATGAAAAAAAAACTAATTTACAATCTCTGTTTTGTTATAGATTTAGGTTTTTTTCTCATGTTGAAACCTATTTACAATAAACATTTAGCAATGTTGTTGTAAATAGGTTTCAACATGAGAAAAAAAACCAACTTACGCTAAATACCTTCCTCTTAAATCACTCGATTCATTGGTGAAAACCTTATGAAAATACGTTCGATAGCTTTTGATTTAATCACGTTCAAACAGACAGACAGACTCGGCGGGGGACTTGGTTTTATAATAGGTATGAGTTCGAGTTTGAATCTTGTTCAATGAACTGTCCTAGAAATGTTCATGCGCACTGGTACAGTGACCTCAATCCGTTGGAGTCGTGAGCAGAAAATCAATTAGATATAGTACTGTGGAGGTCCTATACCTCCTTCTTGTGATGCCTATTGCTAATGATTCTATAATCAAAATCATTTGCAGCTTTTGGCGCGGAAACACAAATGTGACACATTACTTGCCGTGGCTTCGACCGCGCAAGATAGGTTTCTCTATAATAAATGCCATAAAAGTGATTTTGTGCCTTTTCCCGGTCACCAGCTCCCTCACGCTTAGTACACACGAGAGCACATCAGGCTTTACATGTTAACCTTGACGTCGCCCTTATCTCGCTCGTAATAGCGTCAAATATCGTAGTGCAAATGAGTAACTTGAAGTGCTGCCTTCTGTACCTATTCGTTTGGTTTTCTGCTCACAACTTTACCTAGTCTTCACTGAATTATTTGGCTTGGTTATAGGTAGGCTAGAAAACAGTATGATTCTATAATCGTATCCCAACTTTTTTTTATTATTTTTTTATTATGAGATGACTCTTGACCCCAATCTTGACCAAGGTCATAGATGAGGTCGACGACAGACCGAGTTAACCCAGAAAGTGCCAATTGAGGCACTGGTACTCCCACACACTGATAACTTATTTAATTTGCATATATACATATATATGCTCACGCCCATAATCCCTAACGGGGTAGGCAGAGCATCAGTGGTTCTAGGTCCACTAAATGCCACGTTTGTCATAATTTGTGAGGGTCATCAGATGAAACAAGTTGCATAATAGTTAGAGGTTATTGTCAGCCTTTCGCCTATTATACAGCAAAACCCTCGCATCCCTCTTACAGACTTATACAGTATACCTGGGAAGAGTATGTAGCTGGCATTTTCTAAGTTTTTCTTTCACTCCCAGTCCGGAATGAAAGATTTAATTTGTAATAATTTATTGAAGTATTTCTTTAAATTTGTTTTTGTTGATTTCAATTCAAATACAGAGGACCCACAATCAGGACTGTTAGTCGGATTTTGTCGATACTTATGACATTAGTTTGACCTAGGTATATCTAATACCTATCTATATATATAAAAATGGAACCCGATTTTCGTTGTCACGGCATCACGCGAGAACGGCTGGACCGATTTGGATGATTCTTTTTTTGTTGTGTTCCTTATTGTCAGGAGAAGGTTCTTATGAAAGAAAAAACTAAAAAAGTGCCACGGGAACGAAGTCCCGGGCGGAAAGCTAGGTATATTATAAAGAGGAAAGATTTGTAATTTTGTATGTAACGAATAAACTTTTAAAAACTACTAGACCGATTTCAAAAATTCTTTAACCATTAAGATGCTACATTATCCCTGAGTAACATAGGCTACATAATTTTCCCGAATTCCCACGAGAACGAAGTCCAGAGCGGAATTCTAGTAACGCATATAGGCGAGTGATGAATGAATGAAATCTTTTTATTCTGACCTAAATGATAAAATAAAACGTAAATATTCAACGACTGGGAGTGAAAGAAAACCTTAGAATGTACCAGCTGCCAACTCTTCCCAGGTAATAGGTACGCGAGGGTTTTGCTGTATTGTGGGCGAAAGACTGACCACCACTATACATCATGTTTCATCTAATAACCCTCAGAATTTATGTCAAACGTGGCATCAAGTGGTTCTGAACCACTGGTGTTCTGCCTACCACGTATAGGATTACAGGCGTGAACGTTTTTTTATTAATGTAATAATCAAACAAACTGAAAATTGGAAAACCAATGCCAAAGCTTAAGCCATAAGAAAGTGTTATGCGAGGATAAAAATACTAAGTAGAGGTAATTTTAACTGTATAAATGGAAAGGTATAACTTTCGTGATAGTCGTTAAGGTTCACAATTAGTGTGATGAGCTATTGTAAATATTGCAAATAAGAGTGCAAAAACCTCTTATTGACTACCCCAAAAGTTGTACCTTTTACAAAACACAGTCACAAATACAAATGAATACAAACATTTTTTAGTAACTTACATAGACAATCACGAAATCCCAAATATCAGGAGGTGATTATTAGGCAAAGTATTGTAATTTATAATCACTGACCGGCTACATAAAACATAATGAAATAATATTATTTTTATGAGAATACTTATGATCTCTCATAATTTAATCACTTTCAGCTTTTGTGATAAAGCGCCACCTATGCATGTTACATGGAACTACCTTCTGGTAAGGTTCATAACAACACTGTCGTCAGTACGGCCAGCACGTAGAACGTTTCAAGACAATACATTATGTTTCTCAGTTGTTAAGGTTCTCGAACTACCTGGTAGATGTCACATTAAGTAACATGGAAATAAGTGACATTGTAGTACAAGATTTTTTTGGAATTAAAAAATGCATCAAAAATGTGAATAATTATTGAGTACTTAAAAATACTTTGTTTAAATAGTTTATCGATGCACACTAATTTTATTGTTATATCAATGTGTTGATGTCCGTTGCCATGACAACCGTTGGTTGTTGTTTTCGTTTACATTCTCTTTGGTTATCACTTTTATTAGAAACCATTTTATTTGAAAGATTATTAGTAAAATGCCGAACTGGAGTAGTGTAAAACCTAAAAGTTCATTTGACCGCAGAAGTTCAAGCACATCAACCAGTGAGAAACATAGCAACGCAAAAAAAGTAATTCCAAAAAAGTCTGTGAAATGTTCTAAAGACGTGAAATGCACTTCCGTGGGAGTCATCAATAGTCAGTCAAAGCCCCAAGTAGTGAAATCAAAGAAAATTACTAAATCTGATGCTTGTTTTGCAAAAATAACAAACTCTGGTACTGTTTTCGATTATTGCAAAAAATGTGGAGATGTCTACGATGCACGTGAGCATAACAATGGAAACAAACTGAAAGATTCCAGCGATGGAGTTGTTAGAAGTGATTCAGACAAAAGTATTGAAAAGAAGAAACAAGAGAAATTACGGAGATGTAAAGTTGTAACAGAACAAAGAGAAGAATTTCAAGAAATAAGAGAAGATGTTAACCACACAAAGCATTCGAGAGACAAAAGTCAGAAAAGAGCCATTAAAGACGCAGTAAAACCAGATCATAAAAATAATATTCAATTAAAAAGTCGACAATCAGTCCAACAATATTACAAAAATGAGAACTTTGGTCACGCTGCGGAATCAAGTCACGAAATAAATATACACAAGTTTTTAAAAAAATCTTCAAATTTGGACACAATAAAAGAACTTCCAGAAGTATTGCCTGTTGAAGAATACGAAGAAGGGTTTCGAGATGATTCGAAAATGTTCGGAATGGGAGGCGAGACGTCTGATGAGGATGTAACAGTCATAGACCCTGAAGATTACGAGAGCCTGAGAAAACTGCGAGAGTTTCGAGAAGATAATTACTTCGAATGTCATTCAGTTAAAGCTAGAACAAGACATAAAGGCAGTACTACAAGTGTTGCGGATCACAAATGCGTATACAGGTTCTATCTTAACGATAGACTGTTTCCGGAGCCTTTGAATACAGACCATCACAAAAACATTCGCTGTACAGAGTGCCATTTACCGTTAGATCTCAGCAATAAAGATTCGAGACATAATTTCAAGGATATCAATGGAACAATTCAAGCTAAGGTGAAGCTAGGAACGGGTGACGAAGCTCAGGATATGGTTCTGATGCTGCCAGTCAAAGAGCCTTTAATTATAAGAGAGAAGAGAAAAGAAAAGAAACAAAAACAAGATAAGGAGGTGATGTACTTCGGTGTTATCAAACTGGACTCATACGGAAACTCAATATTCAATCAGACCCTACCATCAGACTCTTTGGCTTTGAAATACCAAAAAGGTTACAAAGAATTTAATAAAACTGAAGAATTCGTTTACAAAGATACAGAGGAAGCCGACATTATTGTTATATAAATTTCACTATTTACTGAAGAGTTTTATATTAAGTTCATCTAAGTGGAGGAATGAAATTATATTTATTTTATATTTATTACTTATCTTATCATTATTTTTTTATTCTTTACATGTTGTCAAGTTTCGATATAATAAAATAATATTGTACTTATAACGTTACTTATTATACTTGTGTTAAATATGTAGTCATAAACTTAGTAATAATCCTTAGTTTTTAATTAAAATTCTTAAACCTATCATGCTTTTCCATGAGGCGGCTGGTTAAGGCAGTAAAAGCTCTTGTCAATACGTGATTTCTTGTAAAATGATCTTAAAATTTCCATTTCCAATTAATTTCGGTTATGGGTTCGGAGTGTAGAGTCGCATACACATAAATGTATTCGTTGCCGGAAAATTGTTACAAAAATATTATAATATTACAATTTCTCCAGTGAAATTATAAATCACCCGCGTCATTGCAATTTGCCCTGTAAAATTACAACTCCACAAAACTTTAATGACCGCCTGGGTTTGTTAGGCTTGTTTAAGTTCGGTTAATTTGCATTAATATTATCGAAAGGTCCTTCAACCTTACTAATATTATAAAGAGGAAAGATTTTATTGTTTGTTTGTTTGCATTGAAGAGGCTCCGAAACTACTGGACCGATTAGAAAAATTTTTTCACCGTTAGAAAGCTATATTATCCCCGATGGACATAGAATACATAATTTTCCCGAATTCCCACGGGAACGAAGTCCCGAACGGAATGCTAGTCTTTTATACATATTATAAAGATGAAAGATTTGATTGTTTGTTTGTTTGAATTGAATAGGCTCCGAAACTACTGGACCGATTTGAAAATTCTTTCACCATTAAAAAGCTACATTATCCCCGATGGACATAGGCTACATAATTTTCCCGAATTCCCACGGGAACGAAGTCCCGAGCGGAATGCTAGTCTATATATATTATAAAGAGGAAAGATTTGATTGTTTATTTGTTTGCATTGAATAGGCTCCGAAACTACTGGACCGAATTGAAAAATTCTTTCACCGTTAGAAAGCTACATTATCCCCGATGGACATAATTTTCCTGAATTCCCACGGGAACGAAGTCCCGGGAATGCTAGAGTGAAATAAATTGAGTCAATTCACAAACTACTGAGTGATTATAGTCTTTAAAATTAAATTATGGGTCTTACAATGTTACGTTGACAGTTAAAACAGTTGATTCAAATCCACAGCTATAGAATAGATGGGGTGGTGATTTTCGTGGCCAGCCCCACAGAGCATCGCAGTTTAACATGCAGTATAAGGTTAACATTTTCGTCATACTGTTGAAACTATATCTGGTTTTCATGAGTGAAATGGAAAAGTACGAAATGAATTTTGTAAAGATAGTCAGACCTTGGGATGTAGGCAGGTCGCAACTTTGTAAGTTACACGTTTTTATTCACGTGCCCAAACATTTCTCAAACTCACATGTGACGAAAAGGGCCGGAATAAGTAGAAAAAAACAGAAAATTCACCAAATTTTTAACTGACTTCAAAAAAGGAGGAGGTTTCTCAATTCGACCGTATATATTTTTTTTATGTATGTCCGCGGATAACTTCGTCGTTTATGAACCGATTTTGATTATTCTTTTTTTGTTGGAAAGGGAGTATCCTAAGGGTGGTTCCATGATAAGGAAACCAGGATCTGATGGTGGAATCCTGAAGAAATTGAGGGAAACTCTCGAAAAAATTGTCTTTTTGGGATTGAAGTCGGTGACTCATACGTTTTTGACGTGGAAAATTATTATATTAGATGACGTTTTGCTTTGCCATTATCTGCTGATGGGCATTGTTGGAATCGAATTCGGTGATTTTGCATTTATACATTTATAGAGTCGTTTGTTTTGCATTTATACATATTAAGGTATAGTAAAACAAATAAATACACGGCAGCACATCAGTCTAAGCATGTTGACCTTGATGTCGCCTTTATCTCTATCGTAATAGCGCCGGTTTTCATAGTGCAAATCTATCTATCTATCTATGGAGAAGACGCCCGTCAAGCACAGGCGAGTGATCAGTCCACTTATTTCACCCAATTCCCCATAACAGCGCATGAGTTTTACCTCTGCACTGACAGTTCCACCACTTTAAACCTCCCAGAAGCAGTTATGTGCCGTGTGGTGATCGGTTGAGATTAACACCACCCCATCTCTTTCCGTGGGTGTCGTAAGAGGCGACTAAGGAAACACATATGAGACCTGCCTCCTAGTAATCCATCCCAGGCAACGACACTTCATTTTATCGTCCTATGGTCTCATGCGGTGTGGTAGGCTCTGTAAAGGGCCGTCTGGTTCGCGACCACCCTCCTACCGAAGTCCGACGCCAAACAGCCTGCTGTGTTCCGTCTGTGCGTGGGAGTACCAGTGCCTTTATAGGCATTTTCTGGATTAACTCGCTCCATCGTCGACCTCATCTTTGACCTTTATGGTCAATATTGAGGTCAAGAGTTAACCCATCTTATAGTAAAAAAATATAAAAAAAAGCTTTTGCAAACCGAATGATCTCCTTTATATTAATCTCTTGTATTTGTTCTTCTTTAACCTCATCCATGCCTATTGTCTCCCATCTTACCAGCGCGTACATTAGACATTCAAACAGGAAGTGCAAACCCGTTTCCTCCTTGTTGCATTTTATTGTTAGGTGTCAGTTCAAAGGACAGTGTCCCGTGAGCAGATCTACCACAATCCTGATGTCCTAGAAGTTTTGAATAGATAGATTTAGCTTTAGAAGTTTTTTTGACTTTCTTTTTTCGTATGTCTTTAGGAAGATTTTTGCCTGGCGGCACTGTTTGGAAGCATACTTCCATCTTGAGTTAGCTTCTTTTGTTTTAATTTTGCTGAAGTATTATGCCAATAGGTAACTTAATATGCTGTTGTCTGTACACGGTTGACATCCTATTCCTCGATGAAGCGTCGTAATAATAAGTAAAACAGTGAGTTCCTATTAGTGCGGTTAATTAATTGAATAAAAATATCCACCGTTACAGAGAATGACGCTTGATGATCGTTAATTTTTAATACCCCTTTTGACATGTAGATGACGTTAAGGACAATGAATAGGTCCGTTCAGAAATTAAAAATAAACTATCGTTAACATACACTATGTGTCAGAAAAAGGAATTATCGTTACTAGAAACTGGGTATCTTTTGTTAACGAGTCTGACTTGTCCACAGTGACACTAAAAGCGGCCCTGTTTCCAAAGCGCTAGGGGCTCCTTCTCCACAACACAGTAAATAAATATCAAGGCAAAACCGCGCGCGGTTCAGTAGTATACCACGTAGCAACGATTACGCACTCTCACTTTCATTACGTTCTACGTTCGATGGTCGTGCGATTGTTTTCGGAAATCTTCGTAAGTTTTCGGAAGTTTTAGTGAAATGTTGAGAAACACCATTTTGATCTTCGTCTGTGCGGGGGCTGCGCTGTCGCAGAATTCTTTGCGTAAGTATTTTTGTGTTTATTTCTGATTAGCTTTCCGCTTGTGACTTCGTTTACGTAGAAAAGTAGCCTATGTCACTCTTTAGCCCTCCAACTAGCATCTAGACAAACCTTAAATGTTTTTTGATATTTTATATATGGTGTAACGATTTTTGTATAAGAAATATCTACACTAACGATATAAAGAGAAAAATAAATAAATAATAAATGTATTTAAAATTTGGTTGTTTGTTTGTTTGCATTGAATAGGCTCCGAAACTACTGGACTGATTTGAAAAATTCTTTCACCATTAGACTTCGTTCCTGTGGGAATTCGGAAAAATTATGTAGTCTATATGTTAATCCAGGATGTCAGCTACCTCCATACCAAATTTATCAAAATTAGTCCAGCCGTTTGAGCGTGAAAGAGTAACAAACATCCATACATACATCCATACATCATCCCCACAAACTTTTGCATTTATAATATTATTAGGATAAACATAAGTTATACAAGTTATAAGAAAAAGAGTAAAAGGAAGACTTATCATTATCACACAAGAGATTTTTCCAGTCAACCTATCGAGTGATTAAGTATTTTCCTTATGTCGTGGGTCACGAAGACCCAGACAGACAGGTATAACGACTTAAGGCGACTATACTCGTAGCACCTAAATTACGATTTTATGATGCGTAGATAAGCATGACGCACTGCATTAAATCGAAGAAAAAAATACTACGGTAATATTCAGGACATAAACTAGATAAGTAGTTTGCTGAAAACATGATTCAGCACTTTTGGTTCGATAGAAAAAGCTCACAAAGTCACCTCTAAATATCCAATATTGTGTATCTTTTAAGCTGTAAAAAACGATAGTAAAAAGCACACAGGAACTTGAATTTGCTATCAAAATGTTCGTGATTGAACACTCTCGATAAGTAGTTAACGCATTTTTCGATTTAAGCTGTTACCTTGCCATAAATCTCATTTTTCTAACTTTCGGACATGCTTTTACGCACGCGCGCTTTCATAGTCCGTAAACTTCGTGTATCGACACTGTTCGCACTGCCGGCCCAGGCCTGTTGAGAGACGGAGATGGCACTACTCTTACGTGTGCTGCCTTTATCCGGTGGTGTAGTCGCCTTAAGAACAAATATCTGCTTTCTTCACTATTTGCTCCGATCGGGAATCGAACCCTGTAGCCGTCGATCAAGAGGCAGCACTACTACTCGACCAAACCGGCCGTCCTGTGCAGTTATTTATTTACTTCTAAAGACCTTCCGCATTCTTACGTACATCTGCCTGTATCTTTCCGGACCGTGCACACGACTGCAGTGTTCCTTATAGGTACTTACCTACATACATAAAACTCGACAAATTACTTACGTAAAGCACGTTGGAAAGGTCTTCCGTTTATAAAAACAACTTAGCGAAAATTGGGAATACTTATTATTCTTTAAATTACGGGTGTGGGTCCAATATCTTCATTCTCACCTGTTAGCGGTGCACCCTGCTGTTCAACTGACGAGACTCTGACGTACTACAACCCGTAAAGGGTTTCTATACTTGATATTGGCGACTTCGCCATTCTATATTTTAATTTTTAACCGACTTTAATAATTTTCCACGTTAAAAACGTATGAGTCACCGACTTCAATCCCAACAACAGTTCGCACAAAGTAGATATCTAGTTTTTTGCGGACTACAATGCCTATTAGCAAATAACTACAAACAGAAATGTCATTCATTTATTTAGATGATGTTCTAGTTTGTAGTATATTTTGTTTTTGTTGATTTTTTTTAAAAGCGCTGAATCATTTTCGATAAAATTTATATGGGACCTCTTTAGGAGTATACTCTTTCGAACAAATAAAGAATTTTGAAAATCGGACAATAGTTGCCGGAGAAATCGCGTAACAAATATACAAAAAAAAATAAAAAAAAATACAGTCGAATTGAGAACCTCCTCCTTTTTTGAAGTCGGTTGAAAAAGGAGGAGGTTCTCAATTCGACTGTATTTTTTTTTGTATATTTTTTACGCGATTACTCCGGCAATTAAAAACCGATTTGAATAATTCTTTTTTTATTTGGTAGGTCATACGTCAGAGGTGGTCCCATTGTCACCAGGTCAGGATCTGATGATGGGATCCTGGGGAAATCGAGGGAAACCCTCAAATTTTGTAGGCATATACACTGTTTATCAGAAATTATCTTAATCTATGTAGATTTTTGCATGTAATGGTCACCATCTGATGTTGCTGAGCTGATGATGAAGCAGATGATGAATGGTTTAGGAGTATGGGATCTCTGTAACAAAATTATTTGGGATTGAAGTCGGTGACTCTTACGTTTTTGACGTGGAAAATTATGATTAAAATACTCAGACATTGGCAAAATCACGACAGAGTGGACGCCATAGGGAATAATATTCCGCATAGAACTGAATAACATTGCCCGTAAAGAGTTGGCAGCTGGAACTTCACTTGTACTCCAACAAAGCAGCCACATTCTCATTAAAAACTTGTAGCTGTGGTATTTAGATTTTCTTAAACATTGTTTAATTTTTTTTCGGCTTGCGTAAGCTTGTGGTTTTGTTTTAAAGCCATCAGGTCATGGTTTGGTGGTTAAATAATGAGTTTAGAACAGTAATGAGTGGTGAATGTTTTGCGAATGGTTATTATGGTTATTTTCATTTCGTAACTCTCATTCACACTTCGTCGTTTTTGTTTATTATTTGTAAGTTTCTAGTCAAGTCAGAGGCCATTGTGCGGTGTACAAACTCTGACACCAGGTTTAGCCAAGTTCGCCACATACTTGACTATACCTACCTACACGACAAGAAGAATAAGAAGATAAGAAGAAGAAGAAGTTTTTAGTTGGAAACTTTTTACTGATGACTTTAGTATCGGAAAATATCTTATCACTATCCATCCATCCTTACACTCACGTCTACAAATTCCTTTCGGGGTAGGCAGATCGTCATTTAGTTCGAGAACCACTTGACGCCACGTTTGATTTGGTAAGATTATAATCTCTCGGTACTTTATTAACTGTCTCAACTTTATCACACTGACGGATTTTTTATCCTACAGACACACATTTAAAATCAAAATTCATTGATAAGATTAAAATTTAGGTTAGCACTTTCTCTCACTGAAAATTTCATCCCTCCATGTGCCTCGGGTATGTTTTTATAGCTTCCCAAACAATATTTTGTATGTAAAATCGTGCAATATCCCTAAACAGTGTTTATGTGTATATTATTGCAAGAAAGCTTAACCTAACCTAACCTAACCAGCTAACTTCAGCTCTTAGAAAGTGACTCAGACTGATCTATACAGTAGCAGTCGCCTCTGTCATTTTGATGGTGAGAAAAAGAGACAATCATTACTTAAGCTTAGATCAAGATTTGAGTCTCCTTCTGTGAAACTGGCGATAGTCGTTTTACAACGAAAACTGTAATGTCGCGTGTGATTATTATAAATTACTAGCTTTCCGCCCGGGACTTCGTTCCCGTGGCACTTTTTTAGTTTTTTCTTTCATAAGAACCTTCTCCTGACAATAAGGAACACAACAAAAAAAGAATCATCCAAATCGGTCCAGCCGTTCACGCGTGATGCCGTGACAACGAAAATCGGGTCCATTTTTATATATATAGATAATATTACAGTTTAAAAAAAAACCCGGTGGCATAATATAATTATATGCATTATGATCACAACATTAAAATTACTGTTTAATTTTAGAGTTATCAACTTATCACATGACCATTTATTTTTACTTACGCGAACTAAATAGTAATCAAAGGGTCATTTGACCAGGGTCGAAGCACTACTCACTAGTACCCCTAGAAGGTCGCAGCACACTTGTATTGCATCCAAACACCTAATAAGTGCACAATGCATCCATTTGCACGCACCGCGGCTGGTTCGAAGACGTTTAACATTTAATCTGATGACGGTTCCATTGACGTATGTGATCTTGAACATTTTATAATGGGTGACACTCGTTATTACGATTTTTTATGATATTTTTAGGACGGTCCGTATTGCAGAACGCGACTCAGACTCTGATCTTTGCTTGAGTAGTAGTCGTTTTTGTCATTTTGATAGTGAGAGAAAGAAACAACCTATACTTAAGTATAGATCAAAACTTGAGACCCTAAGTCTCCCGGCAATGGGCATTATTTGAGGTGAGAATTTTTTTAAGTTTAAAATTTGGATTTTCATACATTTTAAAGTTGCTTGGATTCGGACGAAATTCGGTTTAGTGGTTTATTTAGGGACACAGATTCCAAATATGAGATCGTTTTTTACAGAGACTCGGTCAGTTTCTTTTCTCCTATATCTCCCATAGCTGTAACTTGAGGCCTTCAACTTGGGGCATTGAGTGCACCTTAAAGAAGAGATATCCATCCTCAAAGGTTCTTGACCTAGGAAATGCAGTCATAACAGCATCTGTCACGATCACGACAAAGGAAACGAGCTGTGGTTAGGCGGGCTTAATAATACTCTGTTGATACCTACCTACTCACTTTCACCGTTTTAAGTTATTTGTTTAGTAAATAACATGATTTTTGTCACTTTTGTCTTTCATTCGATCATTATTGGGATGAAAATGATATTAGAAAGAAATTTTTGACATTGGAAATGTCTTTTCGTTCGCTCCAGTATAGGCTCCGATTTCACGAAAAAATGCGATCCCCTTATATCTCGGAGAGTTGTCAAGATATAATATTCAAAAAAACTCAAAAGATGCGTATTTACGAGAGCTGTAAGGTGCAAAAAGAATTATTCGAGAAATTCAAAAACGAAATAGTGAAAAACATCATTTTTTTCCGAATTTTTTGAATTGGCTCAATATTTTGGAAACGAAGAACGATAACAAAATTTTTAAGAAAAATTCCTATGAACAATTTAGTCAACTACAATTTGAGCCTAAAACAAAAAGGATCGGGTTAAGGGTTTGCCCTGTAGCCTAACCTTTTTGAAAAAAGACAAATAGTCAGAACGACATTTTTTTCAAATTCCGTAGATTCATTTTCAATGTGCTCGTTATAATAGTCGTGTGAGGCACGAAATCTGTGATTTTTTTTAGAAAATAATTTATTAATGCCTATATGGGGTTGACTTTTTAATTAGTTACTTTAGGGGCTGGTGCTGAACCTGAATTTTCAATTCTAGTCAATAAATTTTGTTTTACTTGAAATTTGTGAAAACGTGACGGAAACCAAATCGAAAATGCACTTTTTGCATGCTTTTTATATGAAAATGTTCGAATACACGCAATTTTTTTTCATTTTCGTCACGTTTTCACAAATTTCAAGTAAAACAAAATTTATTGACTAGAATTTAAAATTCAGGTTTAGCACTTGACAAATGACGAAGACCACTGCTACTTAAGAGGCTAAGTCGCGTTCTATAATACGGACATAAGTATCTACTGTACGATTAGATTAAGCAATACATTCAAAATAAACAGCTATCAAAATATCTATTATCCTGAAAACAAAATTTCGTAAAGATACGACTAATGATAATAATTCTATCATTGTGATTATTTTACAATTTAAGCGTTTCAAAATCCTTTTTAACAAAGAATTGAACATAAAATCTGACCGAGACCCAAAACCTGATGAATGGATTGGTATTTTGATGTTTATTTCAAATTGCAACACCATGAGGTGGTTGACCTTGGTTTACTGTTTATTTTTGTGTTCCGTTCGACGTGGAAAACGGAACGGTTGGGAAACCACGTGTTTATCTGATCAGCTGTTCGTGATGACATTTTGTTGCAACGCGACGGATTGCTGAACTTCGGATATAAGTGTAATCAAATGCTCTATGACCAAAAATTAAAATTGCTGTTGCAAAACCTTACTCTTCTTCTTATTGTGTAGGTATAGTCAAGTGTGTGGCGAACTTGGCCAACCCTGCTGTCAGAGTTTTCAAACAGCACAATGGTCTCTGACTTTATTTTAACGACTGTAGTCAATTGACAGTAACCGGGACCGACTTCTTGATGTGCCCTCCGAAGCACGGAAAGCTTGCGATAAATTGCCACATTGGTCACCCATCAGGTTCCCTGCCTCTGTGTACGTTGTTTAACTTTCTTACCATTTTCTTCCCATAGAAAACATTAATTTTAACTGCAATAATTATTTTGTAAAACCAACTTGTTTTTGAGGCCCGTTTTTCAATGTTAGCTGGAATTTATGCTGGAAACTGATTTATAGAAAACTAGCTTTCTGCCCGGGACTTCGTTCCCGTGGGAATTTGGGAAAATATGTAGCCTATGTGTTAATCCAGGGTATCAGCTACTTCCATAACAAATTTTATCAAAATTGGTCCAGACGTTTGAGCGTAATAGAGTAACAAACATTTATACATCCATACATACAAATTATTATTTTTATAGTTTGTGGCCTGGTTACTAGACCTTTGGGCCAAGTCTATTTTTGATGCACTTCACATTTTCAACTAAATCTTCTGGATTGTATTTTAATGTACTTGTAAATCGGCAGAAAACACTTTACACTTTTAAGAAAAAAGCTTTTATAGTATTAGTAAGCATGTGATTAATTCATTTTCGATCACAGTTATGTTCATGATATCTACTAGCAGGTCAAATTTTGAATTTTCTTTATATTTTTCAAAGATTTTTGAATACACAAAGAAATCTTGTTATAGAACATTTGTCAAGCAAATCAAAGAGCTACGAGTACGCAAGGATCTACCTAAAGCTTAAACAAGCCAGACATGGAATCTAGCTATCGTAAAAGTGGTTACAAAACATGATTTATAACCCTATTATGCTCTAAAGAACATTCTATCTTAGCAGGAACTGTTGTATCAGATTACCGAACATAGCAACTATTTATTAGTAGTTGTTACATGCGGTTATGCAAAGTTACAGCACATAGTTACAGTTGACTGGGCTATCGTTTATCAAGCAGAAGCTTTAGTTATTCAGTCTGTGAGGTGGTAAATGGTAATCAATTATTATCGGCGTTTGTCGAGAGACTGCTGTATTTAAACCAAGTCAGAGGCCTTTTTCCGGTTTGAAAATTCAAAGACTAGGGTTACTCATTTTTTTTTTAACTCTACATACTCAATGGCCCAGACTAAGGTTTCCCCTTGTGTCGTGGGTCCCTTGGATCACACACAATGACAGACACGAACAGCTATGACCCGATAACAAACATCTCCTTTTAATGCAAATATTTGTTTCGACCGGGAATCGAATCCAACACCCATCAATCAAGAGGCAGCGTCGCTACCACTTGACCAAACCGGCCGTTCGACACATACTTGATTACACCTGCACGTTGATGGATTCTAATCCATTATTTCAAACAAATAATGAGTAAATACTGTATCTATGGAAAAATGCCTTAGATGGCTTGGATTTTTGATAGTGCACCGTTTTTAACCCCCGACACAAAAAGAGAGGGTTGTTATAAGTTTAACGTGTCTGTCTGTGTATTTGTGTATCTGTCTGTGGTATCGTAAAACGGATGAACCGATTTTCGTTTAGTTTTTTTTGTGTCATAGATAATTTTATCCCGAGTATTTTTAGCTATGTTTTATGAAAATCTGTTCAGCAGTTTAAAAGTTATAAGCAATCTAATGTCGGGGGTGATTCAAAAATATTTATTTTAGTGTTATCTTATTTAAATTTTATGTACAGTACTCTTAACTATAACTTAAAGTTAAACAGAAAGACATGCCTCTACACACTTAATCACGATGTTTTCCTTCACCGCTGAGCAAGTGATGATTAATTAAAAATCCGAACATAAATCCGAAAAGACAAATTTAGTGGTACAGGCCCGCACCAGGATTAATAAAATAGAACAGTTTAACACACCTGTCAATCTGAAAGAATTCTAATCACAAATGAGGCCATTTTGTGGTTTAAAAACTTTGACAACAGGGTTAGCTAAGTTCGCCACACACTTGACTATACCTACCCGATAAGAAGAAGAGTTTAGATCTGTTTTTTCCAATCGCACCTGACCACATTTGCAGTTACGGTTACGAGGTGCGAATATGCGCATGCGCAGCGCGGGTGCAGGTGCCGCGCAAAGAAAGGCGTGCGCGTAACTTTGAAAGTAGGTTACGCAAAGAGGAAATGCGCGCGCAGGTCAAGGTCGCATAGCGCGTGGTTTTTTGTGAATTTTAAACATTCTAATGCGTATTTTATGCGTTGTTACGAAATTTAATGTTTTGTGACGTCAAATAAATAGTTTTTGAAAACGTTTTCGTATTCGGCTTAATTATAGTGAGCTATTGTGTATTTAGTGTGTTAGGAGGGACCGTCCTTATAGGAGTTAAAGAAGAACTTGCCAGCTGCCAACTCCACCCAGGCATAATGTAGAAGCCAGTCAGTAGAATGCGAGGGTTTTGCTGTATACTGGCCGAAAGGCTGATACTCATCAAGTCATCACCACTGGACTCGTGTTTCATTCAGTATCTGAACAAATTGGGTGATTTCAAATTAGTTAGCGAAAACTAAACAACTTCCCTACTGAATACAGGATAAAAAATTTAAAAGAAATTCGCCCTCTCTATAAAACTTGTTCGTTCGGCTAATTTGCCTTTGTGTGGACGGAGACCATTTTTTGAGTATTTTACGTCAGTTTTTTATTTATTATAAGATGGGTTAACTCTTGACCTCAATCTTGACCATAAGGTCAAAGATGAGGTCGACGATGGAGCGAGTTAACCCAGAAAATGCCTATAAAGGCACTGGTACTCCCACGCACCGACGAAACACAGCAAGCTGTTTGGCGTCGGAGTTCGGTAGGAGGGTGGTCGCGAACCAGACGGCCCTTTACAGAGCCTACCACACCGCATGAGACCATAGGACGACACCTCAGATTCAGAAAAAAAAATGAAGTGTCGTTGCCTGGGATGGATTACTAGGAGGCAGGTCTCATTTATGTTTCCTTAGTCGCCTCCTACGACACCCACGGAAAGAGATGGGGTGGTGTTATTCTCAACCGAACACCACACGGGTAAAAAGTTCTTCAGGGAAAGTTGTTCGTTTTCGTGGGGAGAACCGCACCCCGTTATTTTTTAATCAGTACTATTGACCTATTATTAAACAACTAGACTTCCAATCGCGCTCAAAAAGAGTCCGCGGCAAATAAGTGCCCATGACAACGAATGGGCACTATTTTTGTTAGGTTTTCTCACTCTTTCATTCTTTTGTTCAGTTCTTTTATCCTGCTCACTCATCCGTCAGTTCGTTCGAAAGCTCGGACAGTTTTTGGTTGACGTTTCTTTGAGATTGGGTATCTAGTTTTTTTATTGTATATCAATGAGTACGCAAATTTTTTGTAAGTAAACTTTTTTTGTAAGCAAATTTTTTGTAAATTTTTTGTTAAGTTACCGACATAGCCCGGCGAATTAGCAAGCTTAAGTGGCAGTGGGCTGGTCATATCTGTCGTAGAACCGATGGCCGTTGGGGCAGAAAAGTTTTAGAATGGAGACCACGAATCGGCAAACGTAGCGTAGGGCGCCCTGTTACTAGGTGGGGTGACGATATTCGTAAAGTAGCGGGCAGTGGTTGGAGGAGGAGAGCTGAAGACCGAGCTCAGTGGCGTGCCATAGGAGAGGCCTATGTCCAGCAGTGGACTGATACAGGCTGATGATGTATGTATGATGATGTAAACTTTATGAAAATTTAACACACCCGTATTTTCTTGTTTTATATCGTTTCATATAAAAATTTCAAGCTAGATCGTCTGAAGCATGAAAATATATTAAAATTTTTGTATGGAAAAAAAAACTTGAAACTTGGTAATAGTACTCTTCTACACAATTTGTGACACCCGTGTTTCTGCATTTTACAAAATTCATCCTCTAAGACGTTAAAAAAGGGTATCAAAATCTGAAAATTTTGAAAAAAAAATGTTCTCCTTATTTACGTTCTATCAACGTTACTGACACCGTAAGAAAAAATTACGTACTGATTATAAACTCACCCTGTAACGTCCAATAATTCCAGAACTATATGATTCTATGGTTATTCATATTAACAGGCCTGAGCGTATGGACGGATGGGATGAAAAAAAAATGAAAAAATATGTATTTCACTTAATTTATATCATAATATACAGGTTGAAAAAGAACCTCCTAGCTTTATTGAAAATCCTGAACCAGTATGAAAAAAAAATGAAAAAAAAATATGTATTTCACTTAATTTATATCATAATATACAGGTTGAAAAAGAACCTCCTAGCTTTATTGAAAATCCTGAACCACTTACTGAAAACTTTTTTTTTTTTTGTTGGGGGGGGGGGGGATT
Organism: Aproaerema taeniolella; assembly: GCA_949987775.1. Lineage (NCBI taxonomy): Eukaryota > Metazoa > Arthropoda > Insecta > Lepidoptera > Gelechiidae > Aproaerema > Aproaerema taeniolella. Next base: position 15,613,615 of record OX465263.1, on the reverse strand, counting down.
TTTTTTCCTAAACGTAGACACCACTCGGGTGCACTCCACGAGCGCTACCCGCACCCCTCGCGTACCTGGTGTAGGAGTAATGTCTACGTTTAGGCAAAAAAATGAACTATTCCCATTAAAAAAATATTTAAAAAAAAATTTTTTTTACATAAATGTGTTCTTTGAGTGATACTGGTTCAGGATTTTGAATATAGCTAGGAAGTTCTTTTTCACCCAGTATAGATTGGGTTGATGCCTCCTTTTAAGCTTGCAAAAGCCTGTGGCAGGAGACAACGCTCTTCCATGGACATAAGTGAATTTATGGTTAACTTATTGTAGCAGTTTAATGATATAATTTTCTTTATATAAGAGAAACAAAGATTCCTTATTACCTATTTAACTAATAAAAAAGAAAAAAAGAAATAAAAACAAAATCTCAAAAATATATAGATCATAGATCATCACATCACAATTCTTCTTCTTCTTATCGTGTAGGTTCAAGTATATGGCGAACTTGGCTAACCATGGAGCCAGAGTTTTCAAACCGCACAGTGGCCTCTGACTTGGTTTTAACGACTGTAGTCAATCGACAACAGACGGGACTGACAGCTTAAATTGCCACTTTCATCACTCATAAGGTTCTCTGCCTCTGTGTACGTTGCTTAACCGCACTGATCGTAAGTGTATGGACGGATGAGATGGATCATCTCATCACCATTGAACACACTAGTCTAGTCGTCATGTATGTGTCAATATTGGCCCCAAACTGCAATATTGCTGAAGCAGTTCATACGGTGCAAGGTCAGTCTGCGCCGGCGCCGTGTGTTTCACAAATACTTATAGGCGCGACATATTGGCTCACTTTGGTACTTGTACATTAAGCAAATGAGTAAGGATTGTGGTTTTATTGACCAGTATGAAACCAGGCTGATGAGAATATTAAAAATAGATAATTAAATTCTAAAACGGGTCTAAATTCGCGTATATACAATACAGGGTGTTAAGTAATTCGATATTATCCTCTCGGGTGGTGAATCAGCCCATGAAACTGAACAACTTTCCCTAAGAACAAATGTCGAAATACGAAAAAAATTTCAACTTCGCATACAAATTGCATCAGCTGATAAATCATTTTATATGGGAAGTCAAACATTTTTTTTCGTATTTCGGCGTTTGTTCTTAGGGAAAGTTGTTCAGTTTCATGGGCTGATTAACCACCTGAGAGGATAAGATCGAATTACTTAACACCCTGTATATTTATTTACCTATTCCCGAAATTTTGACGCGGTTGCACGCGCCGTGGTCACGGATAGACTGTGTTTTGACTAGCAAGCCAACGATTAAGTGTTTCACCCAAGGTAAATAAATTCTAATAAGTCTCATTTCATAAAACGTGATATAATATACGTTTATAACTAAACTAAATCTTCAAATGCCGCCGCACCGATGGGAAGTCCATGCCCCTTGTTGGAGACATATATGAGCTCATGACAACTTCGAACTGTTAATTTAGAAGTTTTGGAAATAGAGAGTGCTCTTTGATTTCTAAAACTTTATTAAATCTTACTCCTGTCTTCTACGAGCTATGAAGCTGACGTAAGCATAAATTGATGCATCAAGTTTCATAGAAAAAATGTTTTCTTGCTGTGTGGTGATCGGTGGAGAATAACACCACCCCATTTCTTTCCGTGTCGTAAGAGGCGACTGAGGAAACACTAATGAGACCTGCCTCCTATTACCACCCTAGGCAACGACACCTCAATTTGTTCTGAATCTGAGGTGGCGTCCTATGGTATCATGCGGTGTGGTAGTCTCTGTAAAGGGCCGTCTGGTTCGCGACCACCCTCCTACCTAAGTCCAACGCCAAACAGCTTGCTGTGTTCCGTGGGTGCGTAGGAGTACCAGTACCTTACAGGTATTTTCTGGGTTAACTCACTCCATCGTCGACCTCATCTATGACCTTGGTCAAGATTGAGGTCAAGAGTTAAACCATATCTTATAATATAAAAAAAGTGTATCTGTGTAGTTTTATATCTGTGTCTCTGTGTCTGTCTGTTGCATTGTAGCTTCTAAACGGATGGTTCGAATTCGGTAGGTTTTTTTTGTTTATAAGCTATTGTAATCGAGATGGTTCTACCTATATTTGATCGAAATGTGTTTAGCTGTTTAAGAGTTGTAAGCTATGAAATGTCGGAGGCTATGCAAAATCTTTTACAACGTTTTCATACGCTTGGGAAAGCTATAGAAGGCTGAAATAAATTGGATTTCGCACCCTGATATGTCCAAAGTAGGAAAAAAGTCCTGTTTATTATGTTGGTAACATTTAAGATCTCGTGCTAGTATAAGGCAGTTCTGTTGAGTTTTCACGTCGGGAACAGGGTAAATGAAGAGAATCCAAATATTCTGAGGCACATTTTCTATTGAGTCACAATTAATTATAAAATTACACATCAATGAGTGACCTGCGTGGCGGGCGAGAGACGACTGACGTCACCTCGCCCAACTCTACTGAAAGTGGCAAATATGCTGAATTTACAAACGTGATTAGTTCATGTGTCCCTACAGGTCTAAAAGTTAAAACGGCGCAGCCACGAAGGAGGAAAAGACATCAACGCATGTTATTCATTTCGACGTCCTTCCTTCTCGGTCCCTTATTATCATCCCCAGAAGCCAGAACTGCGTGCTCTCGTGTGTGGCTCATAGAACACAGATTTTATAGGACAAAATTAATAATAGTAAAGTGTGAATTTGTCCATGAATCTTTTAAATTGACTTTTTATTTTGACGTTGGGTTTTTGATTCTATTAATTAAAATTGACATTAGAGTTTATGGATTTACAACTTGATATTTTTTACATGTCATTAATTTTTTTATAATTGATTTTTATGTTTTAAGTTAATATTTGCACACCTTGCCGGTTGAATGCACAGAACATCAGTATCCTAATAAATATATGGATTTATTTATTTATTTATATCTCCTCTAGCGAAAGGTTCAAGGTGAACAAACAGAAGACGAGAAAGACAGTTCTAGCACTGCACAGATATTTCTAGACAACTTGCAATTCTGTAAATAAATCTCGCCGATAGCAATCGTGTCGTCGACATATCCTTGCGCAAGCGCACAGTTACTCAAATTACCGGCAACAAACGCCGCTGCTATGCGTTACAAGGTCACTGAGGTTGTTGCTCGATGATCTTATGAGGTGTTGCTTAAGTCACACGTGTGAGGACGGATTCAGGGTGATGTGTGGACCTTAAATTAAAATTACTTATACAGGGCTTTAAGGTATCTCTCTTTCAACCTCTCGGGTGGTTAATCTGTTCATGAAACTGAATAACTTTCCCAAGGAACATAGGTCAAAATACGAAAAAAAACAACGGGTTACACTCCGGGAGTGCCGGCAGAAGTGAAAACTTGAACATTAATTATCGTTGTGCATTAATATGGAAATAAAACAAAATACACAAAAAGAGTCCGTTATTCTCCCAGGATTCGAACCCTCGACCTGTTGCTTACAATCTGGCAGCTTTTTCACTCGACCAAACTGTCTACTTTCAATTCAGTAAAATAGTTTATCGGTATTTGCACACTATGTGCGAATAATCGTTGACATCTGTCACAGAGATAATTTTACCATAGAGCTGCCATCCGTCCGGGTTTCCACCCATACTTCAAAGTACACAACGCCGCGCTGCTAAAGAAGTTTTCACTTCAAAAAAGGCGGCAACCCTTTCCTACGCATTTCGATCAGGGTCACGTGACATCTGACGCGAGTTCATCACGTGTTTAAAATTTTTTCCCCATACTAAAAGTGCTCAACGCCGCTAAAGAAGTTTTAACTTCAAAAAATTTTGAGTTCCCATATAAACTTCACCAGCATATAGAGCATTTTGTATGGGAGATCAACATTTTCGTATTTTGACCTATGTTCCTTGGGGAAGTTTCATGAACTGATTAACCACCCGAGAGGTTGAAAGAGAGATACCTAAAGCCCTGTAAACTTGGTACTGGCACAATACCAGCGCTGCAGGCTAGTACTGTAGCAATATCCTGAGTCAGCGCCAATTTGATTGTTATGATATAGATAACACGGTGTAAAATAGGTTATGGAATAATGTTTTTGATTCTTTTTCTGTTTATTTATTTGTTTATTTTCTGATTCATGTTTACTTGAATGTTTTTTTTGTTTGTCTATTACTGTGTTGTACTGTTTCATGTCAATTGAAAAAAGTGTCAATCTATCTATCTCCTCCTTGTCTCTCCGTCTTTCACGCCTAAACTACTGAAGCGATTTTGATGAAATTTGGTAGAGATAGATAAGACATAGGCTACATTTTATCCCACAGTTAGGCACGATATAACCTGTAGTCCACGCGGGCGTAGCCGCGGGCGGAAAGCTAGTAAATATTATAAATATACAGGGTGTAAAAGATAGCTTAGCAAAAACTGAAACCCTAGACTCAGAAAGTCATTCTGAATGATTTTCGAGTGGAATTTTTTTTTCATGTTTTTTATTATTTTCTGCTTAATTTTTTTATTATTTAATTGAATACACTACATTTTGCAATAAAAAACAATCATAACAACGTAAAACACGAAAACCAGCAATGTACATCGCACTCCGAAAGCAGCGCGGCGCGAAATAATTACTAATAGCTAATGATAGTTATGGATAGATTCCACCATTTAAGTATTTGCTAAGCTGTCCTTTACACCCTATATAGTAAGGATTTTCACAATAACTTATGTTAATCTTTTGTTTTAGCGGAGGAGTTCACGAGATGCCGCCAAAAGGACTCAAAACTCAACGAGTGCCTCAAAACAGCCGTACCAGACGCTATGAGAAGGATGAAGAAAGGTGAGAAACACTGTTAATTAAAATTAAGTTACTTTTGGAGCTTTTATAATGGTGATAGCCCAGTTGGTAATGAGCTAGACTTGTATTCGGAAGGTCGCGGGTTCAAATCCTAGTGCAGGCCTGTACCACTAAATTCATCTTTTCGGATTTATGTACAGATTTCTAATTATCACTTGCTTAACGGTGAAGGAAAACATCGTGATGAAACCCGCCCGCCCAAGGAAATTCATTTTCGAAAGACGAATGATTCGTCGGAAAATCCTTAGCACGAAGGAGCTCATTAAATTTGCGGCATTACCACGTTGAATGGAAGTGGACAACCTGTGCACCAAGTATTTTCGCTTCGTCATCTCCACACATCTCCGCTTTGACCTGGAGTCCCTTACTTATTTACAGTTCTTTGCACATATGACAGATGGACATACAATTACAAATTGAAATACAACACAAAAGTATAGATTATCTCTCAAAAAAAATTTCTTCTAGAAGCTTATTATTTTTTATATGCTTTTATGTCCTCAAGTTTCAAATGGTTACATTAAAGTCAAATAGCCCGCTCCTAATCTTACCTGGTGCAAAGGTGCCCATTACAGCTGCTGCATTTCCGCGCTCTATGGCTATAGACAGCCTCTGCACCAAGAACGATCCAGCGCGGGGGTCTTCTCCCACCTCCCTCAACCGACGCCCAATTTCTCTAACGAATTGTTTCGCATCATTACCACAGCAGCTGGTAGTTTCAAATTAATATTTCTATTTCTAGGCATTCCAGCCCTCAACGTGCCACCTCTGGAACCGCTGCAGGTGTCCAGCATTAACATCGAAGCAGGCGCAGGTCCTGTGACGATCACGCAGAACTACAGGAACATAAAGCTGCATGGACTGACGAACACTCTTCTCACTACTTACAAGTAGGTTCTTTACCCGTTTTTAAGTTGTACTCACTCGGTTATTACAGGTTCTCGAAATTTCGGTCTACTTTAAAAACGTATTCTTATACGTCTTCGGCTTCGCAAAAACTGAAACCCTGGACTCAGACAATCATACAATCATACTCAGACAATATTGTATGTTTTTGTATTTATTATAATTACTTTATGTAAGTACAAGTATGCATTTGATTATATATTTAGTAGGTATTACAGTTATTTTCCTTTGTTCTTAGTGTAGTTTCATAGTTATTAAAGTATTTTCATATATTTGTGATATGCACCTACCACGTACATCTCCCAATCACCCTAAGGTAGACTGGTAGATAATGCCATTAGGCATTAAGTCCGCCCATGTACCTTTAGTGCATTAAGTTAAATAAATAAAATAAATAAATAAATTCTGAATGATTTTCCAGTGGAATTTTTCTCCGGAAAATGCCTCTGATAAGGATCCCCGATTATGCAGGATTTAGGACATACATTGAGAATACCAAAAAAAGTGCGAAAATTTTGCAGATCTATAATTTTGCAGACATAAAATATAGAACATAGTTACAGCAAGACAGCCTTATTGCTAGATAGCAATTTCTTCCAGGCAACCTTAGGGTAGGAATTTCACAACAGATTCTCAACAGGTTCTTGATTGATGAGCTCAGTGGCAGTTTATCACGAGCGTTCATGTGCTTCAGAGGGCACATTAATCCTCCGGCCCCGGCTATAGTCGATTGCGGCTAATTTGCGGTTTGAAAATTCTGACGCCAGGGTTAGTCAAGTTGGTCTGTACTTAAATACCCAAAAGCTAAGAAGCAGAAACCTTGGAGATCGAGACCAAATCAAATCAAATCAAAAATACTTTATTTTCATAGCAAATACAAAGTGTTTCTTGAAAACGTCATAAAAATGCATTAGCAAAATCAATATAAATCATTGAGCAAAATAGTTACATTAGCATTTTTGACTTGGCGCTTATTCGCAAAGGTGCAATTTTCCTCAGGAGAAGAATAGGCAAGAAACTCCGAGGGTCAAGTCAATCATAAAGACCAATTAACGGTAACGCTGGGCGAAAAAATATGCAAAAACCGAACGCGAAATGTTGTCCGATATACAGAGAGTAAATTTTTAATGACAGGCAATATTTTAACTTCATCCATTAGACCTTAAAAAAATTAATAATAACAGCAGCGGCACATCAGGTTACCACAAACTGTCAAATTTCCCCAATGGATACTAAACTCTAATGCTTGGAGATAAAATTGAAAATCGAGTAAAGCGATTTGACAGTCTTGGATAGCATGATGTGCTGTTGTCCCTGTACACACGATAAGCCATCACTGTACTCCACGTTACCCTTAAGTATGTCTTTTGTAATATTGACCATTTTTATAATTCAGTTTTACAACTGTACTAGCTTTCCGCCGGCGGCTCCGCCCGCGTGTACTACAGGTTATATAGTGCCCAACTGTGAGATTAAATGTAGCATATGTCCTTTTCCAAGGTCTAATCTATCTCTGGACCAAATTTCATCAAAATCGGTTCAGTAGTTTGGCGTGAAAGCGTAACAGACAGACAGAGTTACTTTCGCATTTATAATATTAGTAGAGAGTCCATGAATTGAAGGTCTTCTTCCAATCTTTCCAGGGCTGATCTGAAGCACTACCGTCTCAGAACCGACTCCATCACTCCGAAGATGGAGTTCCTGGCTGATTACGTCATGAAAGGGAGGATTCTCGTGCTTCCAATACAAGGGAAGGGACTCGCCAATTTGACTATGAGTGAGAATGTTTTTCTTGCCCTATTTTGTAAAATGGCTAGTTACTTATTGTTATGTGAATATAAACTCAATTAGTTTTTCAGAAACAGCTGTAATAATCTTAGAGTAAATTCTTACAGATTAATAGCGTTTTGAATAAAAAAAATCGATGGATTTACCATTAGTATAATTATTCGACGAAAAATGGCGCCTGCTAGTCCAAGCTTCAGCTTAGAATTAAAATCAGAATAACTTCATTAATCTTCAAAACACAATATCAAATGGAAATGAGCTTGTCCAGGAAACATAAATCATTATGTACTTTTTAAAGGACACCGAGAACCAATGAGAATATTTGTAAACGTTATTATGGAGTTCCGATAGCGGTTTGAAGATTTTTGTAAAAAGTCTGTTATAGTGGCCGGCTGCCGTCTTGACTTTTTTTTTGTCAAACTGGTGACACATATTAAACTGTGCACACAACTGAGACATAGTGTCCTAAAATGATACGTTTCTGAGATATTTGCGTGAAAAGATGAACATATGTCGCTACTTGAATATTTATACGCAAATATTATGCCATGTACACCTTTAAGGATGTTATGTGTAAGAGTGTTGGTCGGTTATTTTTTCTTTCCTTTCAATAAGTTTTATGGTTCCCTACCAAATTGAACAAAAAATCAAGATGGCGGCTGGTTGCTACGCCAATAGTCTTCGTAGATACCACTTTGCACCTACAATGAATAAATTATGTTTTCTTTATAGTAAACTTGGTGGTGAAACACGACCTGATTGGCGAGCCAGTGGTAAAGGACGGCCAGACATACATGCATATCAAGGACTATAGGGTCAAGTTCATCCCGCAGAAGGTCATCTTGTACTTCACCAACCTCTTCAATGGAGACAAGCGGCTGGGAGACCAAATGAACTTGTAAGTTTCGTTAATTTTTTTAGAGAATGGATTTGCGTTTGACCACAAATATAGCTCAAAGGCGAAATGTGGTGGTGTATTATATTTGTTGGGGTATAAAAATGAACATTAGCGGCTGTCATTGAAATAGAAACCATGTCTGTGGACGCTTGAAACCCGAGAACTTATTATTACGTCTTTGATTGCAGGTTTCTCAATGAGAACTCAGACTTGGTGTTCAACGAGCTGAAAGACTCCTACGAGAAGAGCCTCAGTTCCGTCTTCCAAGATATTACCAACAGGATCTTTGACAAGGTCCCAATGAAAGACATATTCCTTGAAGAATAGACTGAGACCTACCTAACGTACGCTTGTGAGATAATATTGTCGCGTCTACCTGAATCAAAAATAAAGCAAAAGAACGAGAGAGTCGATCGAGCGAGATATATTATGTCACGGTGCGCATGTTACAATAGCTGATATAGAGAGATATATAGTGATGATGATGCTATAGATTTAGACTGAGAAACTGATGATAATGATAGTCGTAGAGATACAGACTTAGAAACAGCTGATAGCAAAGAGGCTCTTTATAATATTCAAAAAGTTCGCAGGTTTACCACGAGTTACCAACTACATAGCGTATTGATAACACAAATATACAGTGCTCCTATTTTTTTAACGGCTCTCGGCAAAAAGTGCTGTCTCGTTATTGTCTTCTAAAAATCAAATAACTTATTTGAAATATGAACATTGCCGAAGTACAATAAGAAAAAAGGAACTCTGCAAGAAAATTTTGATAACAGTTCTACTTTTTAGTGAAAACCAGCAAAAAAAATCTTCATCAAGAGATCCCTAGATTTTTCAGACCTTTTCGGCGTCAAACACAAAAGTTGTAATTCTGACGCCACGCTTGATTGTTGCAATCAAACAGATGATAAAGTTTATGTTAATCAAAGGACATTTACAGGATCTGGACCAAGTGCGGCCCAGAATGAAAATAAAGTGCATTTTGTTCCTTAGGCCAATACTAATCTGTAAACCGAAACGCTCTAAAATCTGTCTGAGGAGTCAAGAGAAAAAAAAAATTTTTGCAGCGAATTATTTATTTTCAAGAAATTTAGTGTAATTACTGATTGATAATAATAACATTATAACATAAAAATACAATTAATATACTTACAATTACGTCAATTTCAGTCAAACAAAAAAGAGACAATTGAAAAAATGGTTGAAGCTTAAAAAAATGAAAAAGCTTTTGAAGAATTTTCTTCTCAGTTTGCAGTTAGGAGTCGAAAATAATTGTTTAATAGTTGGTTGTGTCCATTTATTACCATTCACTTCATATCTCGCGAAAACACTTTTTTTCTCTAGACTCCTCGGACAGATTTTGGAGAACTTCGGTTTACAGATTATTGTTGGCCTGAGGAACAAAAAGCACTTTATTTTCATTCTGGGCAGCACTTGGTCCAAGTTCCATACATAGACTGTCAATGTCCTTTTAAAAATACTCAATTTAGAATTTTACAGACATAATTCTTATTACAAATTATAAACCATGTCAAAAATCGGTCCATCCGACAGTTTAAGAGCTACTATGCCGTAAACAGATACAAATACACAGATAGTACCCTCTTTTCGTCGGATATTGAAAATAATGATCTAGAATAGTGTAGGACAATATAGACTCTTATGACATTGCTTAAGGTTACAGTGGGTTTACCATGGATTTTTAATGGCAAACTCAAAACTGGTATTTTTATAACGTATTGGAAAATAACAGGTACCCATTAATAATTTTGTAGTATTTCTACTAGTCACGCTGTAAAAAGACAATGGGCAAAAGTCAGTATTTAATGGACTATCGAGTAATGTAGGTCTTGTTGGCGGTGGACATTTGAATCGCCCCTACCCATTGTCTTTTGCAGCGTCATTCTTGTACAGTACGTCTATATAACTTGGTCAACCCATTGAACGATTAAACAACAGGGCCCCAATTCTGTAACTTCAGTTGTGTATCGATGGAATGGTCGCCATTTTATCCGTTCAGGTGGTGAAATTAAGAACCAACTGAATTTTTCAGTTGCTAGGTAGTTTGCAACTTTACGTTCGGTTGGCGGTAGCGCTGCTATTCGGGGTGGTTATAAGCAAGTATATGAAATGTAAATAGTTTTCAATCCCGCCACCTAAACAGATAAAATGGCCTTCATTCCATCGACACACAACTGAAGTTACAAAATCGGGGCCCTGTTTTAAGGTAAACCTGTTTTAGGGGTAAATCCTCAAGATATTAGACAATATTAATTGTATAAAAGATAGCTTTAAGAATATGTTAAGTTAATATAAGAACAAAAGACTAGGCTAGTTTAGTATATATTTATTTTGATCTGATTGATGAAAAAATTGTACAGATACTATTTGACAGTCAATACAAGAAACGAAATATAAAAAAATCATGTTTACGTGACAGATTCTACAACTGTTTTGAGTTGGAAGTTAAAGCAAGAAGATACAAATCTAGTTAATTTAATTTGTTAATTTTTAAAATTACTAAATTAAACAATTTCCAAACATCAAGTGATTTCATTTTTAACTTCAATGTTTTTTCTGGAGGTAGAATTTTTATTTGGAACATTAACAAAAAGTTTTTGCCAAAAGCTGCCTAAATCAAATTTACATTTTAAAAACATTTTTATTAAAGCGTACAATGCCATCTTGTGGTAAGTTGTGTTAAGAGAATTGACATAAACGAAATACAATCAATTATTTTAAATGGTTCCTTTATTGTGATAGTTGAGATAATGTGAGATAGTTGAAGTCAACACGGTATCTTAAGACAGTGGCGTCCTCTTTTGTCAGTTAGTCGAACAATTACAGCTTATATCCTCAGACCGCGTAACAACTTTCAGATGCGTAGTTAAACTTGGAGTCTATTTTCCCAAGATGTTGTTTCAAAAATTCGTATTTAGAAGCGTTGTAACGTAAACGTGAATCGTATTTGGGTTTCCTTTCGTTAATTTCAATATCACCAATAGCTTTCCTTCTTTCTGTTATATTGTGTGCTATATTTAGCATCCTAGTCTTTTGGAAAGCTTCGTTGATGATTATCACTGGAAAATAAAATATATACCTACGTAGTAATTGAATGTGTGTGATTGGAAATGGAAAAAATCTACAGGTACCCTAATTTTGCTGTACTTGTAACAGGCTTCTAATGTTTCATTTATTTATTTATTTACCTCACAGTTCTCGCACACATGATACATGGATTGTCCTTGAGTACACCATCAGTCCATAGTCACACCATGTATCATGTGCGCAAGAACTTTAAATGAACCATGTTGTAGATTGTCCTTGAGTAGATGAAAAATAATCTCAGGGTATCTGCTTTTCCTAAGACCCTAAATCCGACAGGATATCGAATTGCATCAGAATCGGAATAACTTTAAAATTTATGAAAAAAAGGTTGTTCAACTAAGAAAACACAGTTGAAATAATGGTCATAGATTTGGCGTGTTAGTAAATAATGTTTTGGAGGAGCGATTCGACCAGGAGCATAAATTTTTGCTTTGGGCGGAACTTTCGACTTTAGGTCCAAATTTAATGATGTCCTTTGTTACCCTAAAAAATATTAGGAAACGGGAAACACTTGGGGAGATAATTGTACTTACGAATTGCAATCAAAACAACGTATATAACAAGGCCCAAGAGAAAAGCCTCTTCCATGCTGTGCAAGTCTAAAATAAAAATAAAAACAAATGTATTTCTCCTACACACATCAGGTAGAGCTGACGGCCGTGGACATTTAAATTACGAAAAAGGTCACTGTTTGCCTCAAAATCTAAAGTGGCAGTGGAAACGGTCTTAAAATAGGTATACAGTTTGTACAGTGGCTTGCTAATAGCTGTATAAATTTGATACGATAACTCATAAAAATAATCAAAATGACTCGAGTTCAGCAAGTGTTAAATAATTCTATAAAATTTCCTTGGTCTTACTATTATTTGTTGTAATCGAACAAAACTGTAGAACAAGACAATAGTTAAACCATAGGGTAACCTCGACAAAAAAAAACAGGTTATGGCTGGTTGTGATCATAAAGGCTTGGGCTCACATATTACAATGGCAACCGGTAACATTTTTCGTAATTTAAATGGCCACGGACGACAGTACTAGATGAGTAAGTAAGTGTAAAATCTCATTTTAAAAGTACAACCTTTAGGCCTTGACCAGAACACAATTTGATCAAAATTCTTTGCGGTTTTTTAAATACAATAACAGTTCAAAAATATTTCCAAACAAGCATTTAAAAATTTGAAGAGTTGAACAAATCTGGAGGATCGTATTTTAAAACTAAAGAATGCCCGGGACTGTAGGAATTTCATAAAATCCTTCCTTATTCCTTGCCTACATTATAAAAGGAACCTTAGTGCTAAATTTCATCGCTCTAAGTTCAAGATGCTCTACTTTTGATATAATTTCATCCTCACCGGCTCAAGTACTGGACAGGTATTTTTGCACGACTGTACTGTCATCTTCGTACGCAATAACTCCACTTGCATTCGCAATTACTCACATATATTTTATGTACAGCACAAAAAGAGTCACAGAGAGGACTGACTCCTAAGGAACTCCGGTGTCAATAGCCATGAGAGATACGGGGAGCAGTCATCAATGACTACCAGAAAGTCACTCTACAAAATAAGCAAGATCATCGTACACAGGAAGTTTGCTTAACAGACTTGCATGCCATGAAGAGCTTCGCCATGTTTCTCAATGGCTTTGCCCCAGCAGCAGTGCGTGACTTACACTAGTGGACGGCCGGTTTGGTCGAGTGGTAGTGACGCTGCCTCTTGATCGGCGGGTCCTGGGTTCGATCCCCAGTCGGGGCAAACATTTGTGTAAAAAGCAGATATTTGTTCTCGGGTCATGGGTGTTTGTGTTTGTCTTTATGTGTGTTCCGAGGGACCCACGACACAAGGGAAAACCTTAGTGTGGGCCTTTGAGTGTGTAGCGTTTATTTATTTATTTATTTATTGTAGTGTCTTCGTGTTCTTTTTAAAGTACAAGAGAATTCAAGTGGCCAAATATTTTGATTTACTGTAATACAAGATCCTCCTTCAAAATTACTTGTGGCGATCACTCCAACTAAGTGTCACTTTGTAAGGACAAACCAAACAAACCTACTTTCACCTTATATGATTATCTGATCCACATAGTTATGACACTCGATATACGGTAAGGCTAAGAGGAAGCAGGTCGACTTTGATAGAGCTGGGGCGATAAATTATCCCCTTTAGCGTCAGACTAGGGAAGAAGACGGTTCAGAGTAGAAGAGTGGAGTGAGAAAAGATAGGCCTTTGCAGACACTGAGGGCTTGAAGTTATATTTACAGTTAAGATACCTACAGACCGCAACACAGTCGGCTTCAGTTTCAGGGTCCGAGGGTCATCTTAGTGACGTTCAATGTTGTATCATAGCATTCCTGATTGCACGTAACAAGGATTTCACGGAAACGTAAGTCGCGAACACTATAACCAGAAAGAAACACGTCTGCCATGCATAGATTAGAATCTGAAATTCATCAGCTGCTATTCCTTTCGACGCCATTTCTTTATTTATACACCTTATTTTAGTATTTGTGGTTTTGGGTGTAACACCTTCTGTTGACGCATCGTTTAAGTAGTTTATTTTGAAGGCATTTTTGTTAGATTTTAATAATTCAAACGGGGTCACGACCGATTGCTTTCATTTTTATTCAGACCAATTTAAGCAAAGAATTTAAGACAAAGTGAAGAAGAAGATTGCAAAAGAATTTTCATTTTCCAAATTGATTGTTTTATTGTCAGTAGTAGTTTTTTTATCCATCATGAGAGCCAAGCGACGGAGCCATACAGCCAAATGTCATTGCAATAGTAGTTTTTATTTATCCTAAAGAACGGAGCATACAGCCAATTAGATGACAATCGTTCGACAAATAAAGGCAAAAGGGCTATTTTTTTAAGAAAAGTGGGTTAAACTCCTTAAAATTTTATTTTAAAAGAAACTTACGTAATTAATGGTTGTTTTTATCAGAGCCAGAATAAATGTACATCCTTGTCTTCGTTGTTATTTAATTATAAAATGTAAAAACAGATGATGGCTAAACTTTAGATTACGGACCCAAGAGTTGGGCGTTCCCGATTTTTTTGGAGAAAGGTCTACGCCCAGGTAGACTCTATGCAAAATTTCAGTTTCAGGACATGGCTAGTTTTACTTAAAGGACAAAATTAGAAGAGAGCAGTGGTGTTGTTTAACGATGTAAGGAGCTTTTAGCAAGAATAAGTATCTACAGTATTTCAAAAGATCAAAACAACATAACGTATAATTTTTAGCAAACACAGAACAATAGTGACAGTAAATTTTCCTAACAACCGTTTCTAGGCAACAACCAAAAACATAGAATATATGTTACAACATGCGTTACGTTTTACTTTAATACCTTCTCTTGTTGTAATCCTATTTTTTCAGTCAGTCTTTGAAGCCTAGGTTTTGGGAGAGGCTTTGTAAAAAGGTCTGCCAGCTGCAATTCACTCGAAACTTTCAATATTTGCAGCTCACCCGCTGTCACTAGTTCTCGCACAAAGAAGTGTCTTATCCTGATGTGTTTTGTGCGTCGATGAAACTCAGGATTTTCTGCTAGTTTCAACGCAGCTTCATTGTCAACTTTCAAAGTTGGCAATCCTTTAATTTCCGTAAGAAATCCAAGTAGTCGCGTTAACCAAACGGCTTCTCTTGCAGCTTCGCTTGCAGCTACAATTTCTGCTTCCGTTGTTGATATCGCAACACTCACTTGTCGTTGGCTCATCCACGAGACAGCACCACCTGCGTACAAGCAAAGTACTCCAGAAGTCGATCTTCCAGTACTGAAATCTCCTCCGTGGTCTGCGTCGCTATAGCACTCAATTATTCCTTGTTTATAGTGTCTTTTATAAACAATGCCAAGGTTTAATGTAAATTGCAAATATCTTAAAATCCGTTTAACTTTTACACAATCTGCCTGTGTCGGATTCTCCAGACTCCTAGAAACTACACTTACAGCGTAAGCAATATCAGGCCTAGTCGCAACCATCAAATAGGCTAATGCTCCAACAACTTGCCGGTAATTCTGCAGTATATGATCGTCTGTTTTGTCCTTTTGCAGAACGTCATCTTTGGTAATAGGCGTTGATACTGGTCTGCATTCTGCCATACCAAATCTTCGTAAAATCTTCTTAGCATAAGATGTTTGATGTATTTTAATCTCGCCTTCTCTGATTTCTATCTCTATTCCTAAGAAGTAGGACACTGGTTTTGTTGTGATCTTGAACCATCCTCTCAGTTGGTGTAAAAATTCGTCAATCAATTTTTGTTCTGAAGCAACCACCAGTCCGTCATCAACATAAAGAGCTACGATTAACTTCTTGTTATCCTTCTCTCGTTTGAATAAACAAGGATCAGCTTCACTCACTTCAAAACCGACTTCTTTGAAAAAATCTAGAATGCGTTTGTTCCAGCAGCGAGGTGCCTGTTTCAGTCCATATAAGCTTTTCTTTAGCAAACATACTCTTCCTGATCCATCATCATAGCCTTCAGGCTGTGTCATGTAGATTTCTTCGTTTGACAATGTTCCATAAAGAAATGCAGTTGAGACATCAAACTGACACAACTTTAGGTCCTCATTCGCAGCTATGCTTAGTACGGTTCTCACCGTTGACATCTTGGCAACAGGGCTGAAAGTCTGATCATAGTCATCACCCTTTTTCTGACGAAAACCTTTTGCCACCAATCTAGCCTTATACTTATCAACAGAGCCGTCGGCGTTTAGCTTGACACGAAAGACCCATTTACAAGGTATAGGCTTTCTACCTTTTGGCAATGCAGCCAAAACCCAAGTCTTGTTTTCCATAAGTGAACCTATTTCACTTTCCATGGCTTTTCTCCATAGCACCTTTTCATTGCAGGAAACTGCTTCTTTATAGCATGTTGGTTCACCAACCGTAGTCATAACGAAGTCATTGAATCTTTCTGGACGTCTGAGTAACGCTCGATCCCGGAGTACTCTATCAGTTGCTAGGCGATCGATATCCACGTTCTCATCAACATCTAGATCTGCATTCTCATGAGCATCTATATTCAAATCCGCAATGTCATCTTCCCCCCTAGATTTAATTGACTCTCCGTTAACTGATATTGCATCTTGAAAATCATCGGGTTCAGGCGAATAAACATTCTCGGGTTCTGTGACACATTCAGCATCAACATCCGTTGAAATAACTGGATCTTCAGTCACACGAGGTCCTTGAGGTTCTAAATTTGGAAATGAAACCTCTATTTCTCCATATTGTTCCTCATCCTCAACTTCAATAGTTGATTTTATTGGTTTTTCATCGAATGTCACATCTCGCGACCTAACTAAAGAGTTTGAACTCTTATCCCACAGCCGATAGCCGTCATCACCATCATAACCAATCAAAAAACATTTTTGCGCCTTCTTGTGCAATTTCTTCCTTTTCTGTTTGGGGATGTGAGCATAACAAGTGGATCCAATTATTCTGAGGTGTTTAATTTGAGGCTTCTTGTTGAACCAAAGTTCATATGGACTCTTACCTTCAACACAAGTCGGTCCAGTCCTATTTAAAATATAGACTGCCGTGTGGACTAACTCTGCCCACAATTGCTCAGACAGTTTTTCATGTGCATGCATCATAGCACGTGCTGACTCCACTATGGTGCGATTCTCTCTTTCGCTGCAACCATTTTGCTCGGGTGTATATGGCATCGTCAACCTATGGTGAATACCTCGCTTGGCAAGTTCACTTTGGACTTTTGCATTATCAAATTCCCCACCATTGTCACTCAGGAATTCCTTGACTCTATGTCCAGCCGTAGTAACTTCCGCCAGCATATTTTCTAGCTTGCTGTGTACTTCCGATTTTTCTTTCATGAAGTAAACATAACGAAAACGTGTGTATTCGTCCTTAAATAAAACAAAGTACCTACTTTTGGAGTAAGAAGCTGGAAATGGACCGCATACATCGGAGTGAATTCTTTCACCGGGACTTTTTGCCTTTTCCCTGACACCAAATTTTCTCCTATGAGCCTTTCCAAAGATACATCCTTCACAAAGATCACCCGTATCTTTTATCTTCAAGCTTAACTCCCTCTCTATCAGTTTCTTCACATGTCTTTTATCTTGGTGACCCAGTCTCTCATGATAGAGCTGCAACTGGTCCTCCACCAGATTGACAGAAGTAGATTGTGGTACAATGTGTATTCTCAACTTGTAAAGTCCACCATATCTTTCTCTGGATCCTGTCTGTTCAAGCGCCTGCTCATTTTAATAATGCAAATGCGTCACTAGCTGCAAGTCGAATGCATTTTTGTGCAAGGAAAATAAAATCGTCTCGTATCGAATCATCCTTGTCGTCATCATTTAACTCCCCTTAAATAATTAAAATTCCCATAATCAGTGTCCCTAAGGACCTATACATGGTCCTAACGTAACCGGATTTTGAAGTTTTACCAGCAGTATTGTTATCCTGAAGAAATCAAGGACCTTAGGGATTATTTCGACCAAATACCTATTGGATATCTTGGAGGTTATTTGATCGCCAACGTGCTAAGTGGAATTGAAGTGGTTCAGGACATTAAATTCAATGGATTTGAATGGTGTTAAGTCTTGTGTTAATTAGATATAACCCAGCACTACTCAGGTAATAAGTATTATCCTAGTATATAAGGCCAAATAGTGAGAAATTGTGGTAAATACATAATACGTTATGTACTCTTCTATTTGTTTCAACGAATAATTCGTTATTTATTGTACTATCTGTAACATTGTATATGTAATTAGTAGATTATTAAAGGATAGTGATAAAATTAAACAATAGGAGACTTATTTGCTACATTTATTTACATTAAAAAGAACATTTGCTTATATACTAAGTTTGTTACATTAGAATAGGCCTATTTTAGAGTAATTGCTAGTTATTTATTTTTATTTCCACTAATAGTACAATCCATCAATGCTATTTAATACAGTTAGTTAGGTATAGGTTGTTAACTAGGTCATTAATTGTTGTTAGTTGGTTTAATTTTGTATTGTTACAAATTCCAGGTTAATTTCACCTGCTTACCAAAGATGACCGAGGAAAAGGAGTTGATTAAGAGACGAGGGAGTTATAAAGGTCGTTTGACTTCATTTATCAACTATTTAGATGTATTAGCAGATCAGTCATTATCCGAATCTGATGCCACGGAATTGCAATTGCGTATGGGTAAGATTGAGTCTATGTATGAACAATATGACGAGGTACAGTTGCAATTAGAATGTTTAGTTGAAAATGTTACGTTACAGTACACTGAGCGTTCGGATTTTGAGTCTTTATATTATAAAACATTGGCTAGGGCTCAAGGTTTGCTAAATGAGTACAGTAAGACTAGAGATGATTCAACTCGTAGCGAACGGGGCAGTAGAACCAGTAGTCACAAGCTTGTTAAATTGCCTACGATTCAATTACCGAAGTTTAATGGGTCTTACGACAATTGGCTTGGGTTCCGCGACACCTTCACCAGCCTAATACACACGGTCGACGATATCGACGACATAAATAAGTTCCATTATTTACGTGCGTCGCTGGAGGGTTCCGCTGCTGTGGTGATTCAGTCAATTGATTTTTCTGTGGCTAATTATGAAATCGCATGGAAGGTTTTATGTGAAAGATATAACAATAAACGATTATTGATTCAGAACTATGTTTCAGCTTTATTTAATTTAGAACCTATTACAAAGGAGTCATCCGTTTCTCTTAAGAAATTAATTGATGTTTTAATTAAAAATTTGCGAGCGTTGGAGTCTTTGGGGGAACCTGTTAATAAGTGGGATACTTTGTTGATCTATATCGTCACTAATAAATTGGATCAAAAAACCTACCGTGAGTGGGAAGAATTGAAGGGTCATGAAGATAGTGACATACCGATAACTTTCGATAAGTTCCTTTCTTTCCTACGGAGCCACGCCGATTTATTAGAAACTTTAGAAGTGTCTCGTAATACATCGAACTCAAATAATAATAAAAACAGTTCAAAGTTGAAATCTATGGTTTCAGTCAGTGATTCTGCTAATTCACCCACAGAATCGTCTTCAAAGCCTTCTTGTCCCAAGTGTAAGGGTGACCATTATTTAAATTTTTGTCCGCAATTTCTGGCTTTGAGTAATGTTACTCGATTGGAACTACTACCGAGTTTAAAGGTATGTTTTAAATGCTTACGAGTAGGTCATTATGCCAATCATTGCAAAAGGCCAGGTTGCAAAACATGTAAGCGTAGGCATCACACATTGGTTCATATGGGCGAGGCAAAACTGTTGTCAAATAAAGGCAACACAGATACTGAAAATGTTGCCTCGACGTCCAACTCGCCGCCGTCCAGTTCCCCGGAAATTAAAAATGTAGCTTTGTCTGCTAACACTCATTCGTCTGGCCAACTTCATCACGATGTTTTGTTGTCAACCGCATTAATTAAACTATGCGATTATAATAATCGCGAACATGTTGTTCGCGCCGTATTAGATAGCGGTAGTACATCGTGTCTTATAACCGAAGACTTGTGCCAGCGATTGAATTTAGCTACGAATCCTGTAAGTAGGTCGATTTTGGGCATTAATAATGTCGTGTCACACGTAGGCAAAACTTGCCGTGTTAATATGAAGTCATTGAATGATAGTTTTTCTACTGATCTTCATTGTTTTGTTTTGCCATCAATTTCAAACTGCGTGCCGGGACACGAGATTAATTTATCTGACTTACAGATTCCTAGTGATATTTGCTTAGCTGATCCTATGTTTTATAAGCCCGCTGATATCGATTTATTGATTGGTGCCGATGTCTTTTGGGATTTACTTGGGTCGCAAAGAATTAAGTTAGGTGACGGGAAGCCAGTATTATGTGAAACCAAATTAGGATGGTTAGTTTCTGGCCCTGTTACGAATAACAACCGTGCGTTATTGTCACATGATTTAAGGTGTAATTTTAGTAATATTAGCACCACTGATTCTCAAATGGATGACATTCGAAACATTGTATCACGTTTCTGGCAACTTGAGGAAGTTTGCCCTAAGTCATCACATTATTCACTGGAGGAAAAACAGTGCGAGGATCACTTTGTTAAAAATACGACTCGTCTTTATGACGGTCGCTTCTGTGTTCGTGTGCCTCTGAAACAGAATCCTGAGCTACTCGGTGATTCTTTTAAAAGGGCTTCTCAATGCCTTTTTTCTTTAGAGCGCAGACTTAAGACTAAACCAGAGTTTAGTAAAATGTATTATGACTTTATGTCAGAGTACGAGTCACTCGGTCACATGTCCGAATGTCAACAAAATGACCCGTCTCTTGGTGGATACTTCATTCCACACCATGGAGTACTACGAGAGAGTAGTACTACTACAAAATTGCGAGTAGTGTACAACGCGAGTTATCCTACAACTTCAGGTATCTCCTTCAACGACATCCAAATGGTTGGTCCGACGGTTCAGGATGACCTGCTATCCATTTTGTTAAGGTTTCGACAGCATAAGTACGTTCTGTCCGCCGATGTCGAGAAGATGTATCGGCAAATAGTCGTACATCCTTCAGATCGCTATCTTCAGCAAATACTTTGGCGTCACAACGTTAGTAAGCCCGTCAAGATATACCAACTAAACACCGTAACCTACGGTACTGCGAGTGCTCCGTTTCTTGCGACTCGGTGCATTAAGCAGATTGGTCTTGAATGTAAGAATGCTAAGATAGCTGAGATCATTAAACACGACATGTATGTCGACGACCTGCTGACTGGCGGTGACAGTTTGGATGAAGTTGCCTTTATTCGCAGAGAGATCACCGATTCGTTTGCATCTGCTTGTATGCCCTTACGTAAGTGGAAATCGAATGGACCTTTATTGCTGTCTGAAGCAGCAGATCAGACATCTTTTGATTTAAATATTGGATCTCAAGAGCCAGACAAGTTACTAGGACTTGGGTGGTACGCAGGTTCTGATGAACTCTGCTTTCCAATCAGTTCGTCGATTCCCAAAGGCAATACCAAGCGTGATTTGCTTTCGGTGATAGCACGCATCTTCGACCCCCTAGGACTTTTAGGTCCATGTGTTATTAGGATGAAGATGCTGATGCAAAGTATGTGGCTGAATAAGGCGTCGTGGGATGAACCATTATCTCCTGAAATTGAAACACTTTGGAGCGATATTGTTACTACTTTGCCATTGTTAAACAGCATTAGAGTTCCTAGGATTGTTATTTGCAATTCTCATGAAAAATTAGAACTGCACATCTTCACAGACGCATCTGAGCGTGCGTATGGTGCCTGCGTTTACGTACGCAGCATCAATGAAAAGGGTGATGTGTTGGTTCGCTTGCTTATAGCAAAAAGTCGGGTTGCGCCAATCAAGCCCACAACCATACCCAGGCTGGAGTTGTGTGGTGCCTTGATCGGTGCTCGCCTATATGATAGGGTCAAGGAGTCACTTCGCTTAAAAATAGATGAGGTGTATTGTTGGACAGACTCAACTATCGTGCTAGGATGGCTACAAATGGTGCCTTCTAGATTACAAACATTCGTGAGAAACCGTGTTGCTGAGATTTCTGAAGCAACCAGTGGTTGCATCTGGAAACATGTTCCAACTGATAAAAATCCAGCAGATTTGGTTTCTCGCGGTGTTGATGTTCGTTCATTGAAAGAAGCTGATATGTGGTGGTCTGGTCCCATCTTTTTAAGAGAAAAACCTTTTATGTGGCCTTCTCAGTCTCAGAAAGTTGAGACCTTACCTGAAACCCGACCTGAAGTATCCTTAAATGTCACTACTAATGACACCAGTGACGTCAACGACCTAATCGATTTTAGTCGTTTTTCAAATTTTTCACGACTGGTGCGTTCAGTAGCTTACGTCCTGCGTTTTGTTAGGCTCTGCAGGAAACAACCTCCTACCACAATGTTTTTGAGTGAAGAGGAGCTACAGGACTCAGTAAATGTTATTTTGCGGAGGTGTCAAGACGAATCCTTCCCGGAATATCAAATTTTGTTAAAAAAGCAGCAACTGCCTAAGAAGAGCCCTCTGTTGAAATTTAACGTCTTCTTAGACAATAATAAAATAATGCGCGTAGGAGGGCTTCTTGACAATTCTGAGTTTTGTTATGATAAAAAACACCCAATTCTAATACAGTCCACTCACAATTTCAGTAAATTATTATTTGATTTTGAGCATCGCAAATTAATGCATGCAGGTCCGCAGCTTTTGTTAGGCTCTATAAGAGAAAAGTACTGGCCAATTGGAGGACGGAATTTGGCGAAAGCTTGCTATCGCAAATGTGTTTTATGTACGCGTATGAAAGGCAAAGTTGAACCGCCTATAATGGGTAACTTACCACAGCAGCGTCTGACGCCTGGTGGTTTTCCCTTTGAGACAGTGGGTGTTGATTACGCGGGCCCTATTATGTCTGCCAGTCGACAGGGTCGCGGGTGTAGGTTGGTGAAGGTGTACGTGGCATTATTTATTTGCTTCACCACCAAAGCTGTCCACTTGGAGTTGGTAGGCGATTTAACAAGCGATAATTTTCTATTAGCGTTATACAGGTTCATTTCTCGAAGAGGAAAACCTGCACAACTGTTTTCCGACAACGGTACCTCGTTTGTTGGGGCGTACAATGAATTATCAAAGTTTCTAAAGGGCAATTGCGATTTCTTAGGTGAAAGGTTGGCTAATGATGGAATTCGATTCCATTTCATACCCGCGTATAGTCCTCATTTTGGCGGTCTTTGGGAGGCAGGTGTTAAGTCCTCTAAGTATCACTTGCAGAGAGTGTTGGGCAATTGTAATTTAACTTTTGAACAGCTTAACACCACTTTAGTACAAATAGAGGCAATACTGAACTCGCGGCCACTTACTCCACTTTCGTCGGATCCTGCTGACTGCACCCCACTTACACCAGGGCATTTCCTCATCGGGCGACCTCTCACGTCCTTACCACAGAGAGATTATCGGCACTGTTCTACGGGCCACCTATCCCGGTTTCAACGGATCGAACAGCTTCGCCAACATTTTTGGGACAGATGGAGCAAAGAGTTTGTCGGCGAGCTGCAGCAACGAGTGAAATGGCGCTCGTGCAAGGATAGCCTGAAGATTAATTCTCTGGTGGTTGTGAAGGAGGATAATCTGCCGCCGTTAAAATGGAAGCTGGGCAGAGTTGTTGCTGTCCATCCTGGTGCAGACGGCATCGCTCGTGTAGCGGATATCAAGACTTCTGCTGGCGTCGTTAGAAGATCCTTTGCGAAGATTTGTCCACTGCCTGTCGCATCGTAGTGGTTGAAAGCTCTGCTTTCAACGCCCGGGGGCATGTTCAAGCGCCTGCTCATTTTAATAATGCAAATGCGTCACTAGCTGCAAGTCGAATGCATTTTTGTGCAAGGAAAATAAAATCGTCTCGTATCGAATCATCCTTGTCGTCATCATTTAACTCCCCTTAAATAATTAAAATTCCCATAATCAGTGTCCCTAAGGACCTATACACTGTCACAACAACCTTTCCGCTGATTTTTACTGAGCAAGTAGTCGTCCTTGATTCAAACACGCTGTCAAGATTCCTGTCTTGTGCATTCAGCACAGAAAACAGATTTCTCGCAATATTTGGAACATACCAAACATCATTCAGTAAGAATTTGCTCTTCTTCTTACCAACTTTGGCTTCTACTTTGACAGTACCTTTTCCAATGGCATTAATTATTTTTCCATCAGCTGTTGTTACGGTATGAGGAGCTCGGAAGACTTCATATGTTTCAAAGATATCCTCTCTCATCGTAACGTGATGAGTGGCGCCGTTGTCCACGTACCAACCATCGCGATCTACGTTTCCCACAACATTGCTTTCTGCAGTTTCGATTTGCATAAGCATCATGTTCGTGCCTTTTGGAGAATCTTTCCTTTTAGGGCAATCTTTTTTAAGATGACCTACTTCTTTACAAATGAAGCATTTCACTCCTCTGCCTGAACTGCTTGGCTTCGGTTCTTGTGTTGTCTTTAAAAACTTCTTACGACCTTTCGCAATAAGAGCGTCACAGCTTGTGCTGCCGCCGGCATTGTCCGAAGAAAGAGTTTTTTCATAAACACAGAGTTGACTTGTCAAGTTCTCAACCGTCCTATCTTTCTTTGACATTAGCATCCAGCTCGATTTGAAAGAGCAAAACTTGTCAGGCAATGTATCTAAAATCTTGCAATTCAAGAGAAACTCTGGAAGCGACCGCTCTTCGGTTTTAATGAATTCACGATTTAGATTGTGCCACTGGTTTTTCAATTTCGAAATATGCGTTGCAATGTCATCAGACGTATCATGTTTAATGCGGAAGAAGTTCATGCAGACCTCATATAACTTGTTGTCATTATCGCCGTCATACAGTCTATGCAATTCATCCCATACGTCCTTAGGACTTGTGAACCTTATCACCTTGTCAAGTGTTTCATCCGAAATGTTGTTAGTGATTAACAGTAAAGCTATACTCTCAAGTTTTACGTAATCTGCAAGTTTCTTACTGTACTCGACCAAAGCTGTCGAAGCTGCTGCATCTTCAGCACTCACGATCGGCTTTTCAGGCCTCCTTGCTGTTCCAAGCACAATATCCATCAGTCCGTCCATGCCACTCAAGAGTGCAGTCATGCGGTACCTCCAATGAATCCAGTTTGTGCCATCTAATTTGGCCACTTTAATTTTTGACAACTCCATAATAGAAATTAAGAAGCGATTAAGGGACCATAACCACTTAAAGGACAAAATTAGAAGAGAGCAGTGGTGTTGTTTAACGATGTAAGGAGCTTTTAGCAAGAATAAGTATCTACAGTATTTCAAAAGATCAAAACAACATAACGTATAATTTTTAGCAAACACAGAACAATAGTGACAGTAAATTTTCCTAACAACCGTTTCTAGGCAACAACCAAAAACATAGAATATATGTTACAACATGCGTTACGTTTTACTTTAATAGTTTTTGAGAAAAAAATCTAGAAATCATTACATTTTCATACTAATTTGAACCTTTTTTTATGGCTTGGCTCTTACCCAGATGATTTTATTTTTCGAAATTATTCCCATCTACCTGAGGCTGATTTGATAGTTAATGATCTCTATTATCACCCCTTCAAGGGATGTGATGTATTACCAATAGCCCTGCGTGTGTTATTTTATTTTTTCGTAGACTTACGCTGCCGAGTCGCAAGGCATGTGCTACGCCGCCGTCTTGCCGTTCAGCACCTGGCTCTGGCTCCCCAGCGGTTGACTACACTTTTAAACAAACCTATCAAAGATAAATAAGTTTGATAAGCTATCACAAAGAAAACGCCAGTTTCTCACCAACAAATCCAAAGATTCTTTCCTCCACAAGCTTCAGCCATTTAATTTATTAACTGTTCACTAGAATTTTGCTTTTATGTATTATTTGGATTTGATTTAAATTGTTTTTTTTAATATAATGTTTTAGAATTTGTCAAGAATTTATAATGTTATTGACACCAGATCTTTTTGGAATACCAACACTGACATAAAGTGTATGTTCTGGCAGTTCTCTATAAATTACAGCATTTCTCTTTAGGACGCATTGAAAGTGACAAATTGAACGGAACTTGACGCAGTAAATTGTAAACAATTTGAAATATATGAAAATTTTGTTAAAATTTTAAAGACTAAGTGAATTTTTGTATAAAGTTTTATTAATATTCAATTTTGTGACCATGAGAATATGCTTGGTTTGTAAATATAAACAGAAAAAAGGAGATAATCGGTCAATGTACAAGTATGTTTTTTTACAAACTGTTTTATTGAAAAATGTTGTTTTAAAACGTCTTAATTCTACTTTAAATGATTAGAAATTATCGGGAAGACATTCCTCTTTTTCTAAGTATGTATATAGTAATGTTAAAATGACTATAAAAGATAAAATTTTCGCATTTTCAATTTCGCTTGATTCGCCTGCTTTATTTCACTAGTGCTTCCAAAGACAGTCGATAAAAACAATGTCGATAGAAACATGTTATAGGTATATTCGTGTAAAATATTACTTAATGTTACGTACAATGGCAAACAAAACCGTTTTTATTTTGTTGAGTACCCATGATTACTTTTTTAGGGGTATGTAGTAGACTACAAAGTTATAGTTTCACCATATCCGTCTACTCGCAATTTTCTAAGAGACCCTTGATACTACAAAACTGTAATCACACCTTAGTAGCTAAGCTTTTCAAGATAACAAGTAATGTTTGATTAATTTGCGCGTCACTCGACACGCTCTTGAATGATTTTAGATAGATATTTAAGAGTTTACTAATCTTACCTAACCAACCAAATTTCTTACAACAGATTTCCAATCGACGAAGTTTTTTTTAAAAAAAAGGCTTCAAAATATGAATGTTTCGAAGAATTGGACATCAAAGAAAAGCCACGAAATATGTTCGAAGCATTTTGACCCTAACTGTTTCATAGGAAGAAGGAAATTGTTAAAATTTGGTAGTGTTCCTGCAATATTTGAAGAAAATTTTCAAGGTAAAGGTTATACATAAGGGTTACTAGAAACATGTCACGATCCCCGCTAAGGGATAGTAGTAGGCTTTATGAACTATTGAATAATATTTCAAAACTGAAAAAAAGAGTACCAGTTTTGAAAAATTACATACTTTAACTTTTTATAAAGTAACACAGCTTTAAATATTATTGTTTTTTGAAACTAACGCAAAAGATAAAGCTTATTTCTTTAGTTTGAGTCATGAGTTATTTGAGTCATGAGACTCATGGGACATTTTTATTTTCTGTAACGTTCACTGACGTGTTTCATAAAGTGTAAATAGTGCACAGTTGGCTTCTGGTATATGAAAGCAGCCTGTATAGCAAAAATGTATTCTAAGCTCTGCTTTGGAAGCGGGTATTAGACAGGTTATTGAGTTATAATTAGAACATTATTTTTATCAACTGATACTCAAATCAACAACATCTCAAATCGCTCCATCGTCAACCTCATCTATGACCTTGGTCAAAATCTCAAAAAAAAAACAATCTCAACGGTTTATGAGATATACAAAGAAGTCTAAATTTCTCACATTGTTAGGTATATAGTCAGTAAGTCTTTACAGTCTGTAAGGAGATTCAAATATGATTGTATTGGAAATAAGTTTAATCTTTAGTTTGTTCATGGCTCATGGAACATTATTTTAATTTGCTGTAACAGTGGACGTATTTTATAACGTGTAAATAGTGCACAGTTGGCTTCTGGTATTTGAAAGCAGCCAGCAGAACTGTATTATAAGCTCTACATTAGAAGCAGGTAAAACATAAGTTTTTTGGTTACATTCTTTTTATTAACTGCTACTTTATGATTTTCTGTAGTTATTAAGTCAGTATAGTCTATGGCTGTAAGAACAGAAACATGGTAGTGTTCAAGTTCAATAAAACTGTTTTAAATTGTAAGAAGAAACACGTAAAATCAAATATAAAGTAATTAAATGTTTTACAAAAAAATATGGTGCAGTCTTTATTTTAATAGGGAGCCGTCAAAAAGTGGAGTCTCCTTAGGACTACATTTTTCACTTTATAATTAATAAGTCATCTCATATACAGGGCTTTAGGTAAATCTCTTTCAACCTCTCGAGTGGTTAATCAATCCATGAAACTGAACAACTTCCCCAAGGAACATTGGTAAAAATGCGAAAAAAAAAATTGATCTCCCATACAAAATATATGCTGATGAAGTTTGTATGGAAACTCCATTTTTTTTAGTAATGACTAATTTAGCACCCGAAAGGTTGAATGAGATTTACCTAAAGCCCTGTATAAAATCAATATTTGTACTTTTGTATGACGACCTAAATATATTTTTCTGCCTCCCTAAATACACCAAAATGCACGTCCCACATAAGATAAAAATTATAATTTATTTTTTAATTTTAAGAACCACATCGATTTTTAGATTGAAAATGGTTACAACTATTTTTAGGATGTCTTAGAAAGTTTGAACCTAGAGTCGCGTCTGTTGGTGTACATAGTTTTTTTTGCATTTGTTTCGGGTTAACCCTTTGTATAAACTTTTATAAACACTTTGTAGTTTTGGGCTACTTTTTATATTTTACTTAAATATACATTACAAGCGCCAGTTGTAGACTGCAGCCAAATAGTAATCAAGAAAACGGTCTCTTAGCTACTTCGAATTTTTTTTCTCTACTTTTACTGCTAGTACTTTTACTGGTAATTTAGTACGAAACGCATGCCAAAAAAGCCGTAAGGCCGCCTATGGGCATTTTTGTTTTCTTATTATTTGACCGTTATCAAATGGTAAATGTAGAAAATAAGACACTAATGTGAGAAAATGGTTTTATTGTTTACGCAAAATTGACGCTCTGCTGTAAGAAAAACAGATCATCTTATACTTACATACTTTTGGGGAAAAAGAAAAAATTAAGCTCTACATTCCGCTAGAGAACATAAATAGTCGACTTATCGACTTTTGGTCCTCACTTATTAAAAGTACAACTTGAGCTGATTGCCAAGGCAAAGTACTAAGCACTAAGGCAAAGTACAACTTGAGCTGATTGCCTGCCTACCCCGCTGGGAATACATCGACTAATCGACTTTTGGCCTCACTACAGCGCCAAAATGGCGAAAATCAAATGGTCTCGTTTTTGATTTGACAACAGCCAGTCTAGTGGTATTTAACTTATTTTTTCTATGTCTATGAATACCAACCATAATCAGTAGTAGTAGTTTTCTTTCATCAATCAGGATAGGCAAAGGACGGAGCCATACAGCCAAATCTTTCGAAAGCCTTCATTTGAATGAACGCAAACGACAGCCAAATTTCATGTTTTAGATTTTAGTTGGGGGAATCATGACGCGAAGAAAAGCAAAAGAATCTTTGTCCTTACAGTCAGGTCTTCGATATACTTATTTCTTAGCTATATCTTCAATATAAATATATTTTTTGAAGTGAAAACTTTTTTAACGGCGTTGTGCACTTTTTGGGATGGGTAAAAAATGTTAAACTCGCGTCAGGACACGTGACCTGATCGAAAATTCGTAAGACGGAGAAAGAGTGAAAACTTCTTTAGCGTGCACTTTTTGGGATGGGTAAAAAATGTTAAACTCGCGTCAGGACACGTGACCTGATCGAAAATTCGTAAGACGGAGGGAGAGTAGACCGCAAGGAAGTAATAGGTACATGTTCAAGTTTTTACTTCTGCCAGCACTCCCGGAGTGCAACCCGTTGTTTTTTTATTAAGAATTGGTTCGCTCTATTTCTTCTGAATAAGCTCCTCTCATTCTCCGTAAGTTGATAGTGTTTTGTTTACGGAAAACTATGGCGGCGAGAAGCACTGCCGCTGGATCTTTGTCGGAACCAAACGGAGCGGATACACTGTATCACTTGAATTCTTTTATCACTACGCTGTTCTAAGTTAGTTTACTGCACAATACACTAACATTATTATACATAAAACAACTCTAACTTAGAAAACAAAAAATCAATCGGCACAGCAACCATCCACGCCGAGTTCCCGCCAAAAATCCCCAACCATAAACAGTAGTACATATACAGGGCTTTAGGTAAATCACTTTCAACCTCTCGGGTGGTAAATCAGTCCATGAAACTGAATAACTTTCCCAAGGAACAAAGGTCAAAATACGAAAATAAAAAATTTTGATCGCCCATACAAAATGCGCTATTTGCTGGTGAAGTTTGTATGGGAACAAAAAAAATTTGTTCGTATTCCGACCTTTGTTCCTTGGGAAAGTTGTTCAGTTTCCTGGACTGATTTACCACCCGAGAGGTTGAAAGTGATTTACCTAAAGCCCTGTATAGTTTTCCTTTATGCGTCAGGCCAACCATTAATAACTCAGACGTTTTCTTTTATCCATCAGAATGTTTTCGTCATGCATCATCTAGAATCTACATTATAATATTAGGTCAATGCCATGGACCTTGTTCTTTCAGTATTGTTGGTTAAACAGGGTGGCCCAAAAGTCACGACGGGGTAGCAACAGGTTACAACTTTTTTATTTTATTCATCTTAATTATTATGATGAGATAATAAAAATAACACTCAAAATATCAATTTTTGAGTAAGTTTTAAAAAATTACATCACGTAAATGACAACCATTTTCAGCCTCACAAAGACGGGCTCTCTCGAGAGCATTTCTCATTACTTTCCTCAGAACACGAGAAGTTAGCAACCGTGTGGTGATCGGTTGAGAATAACACCACCCTATCTCTTTCCGTCGTAAGAGGCGACTAAGGAAACACAAATGAGACCTGCCTCCTAGTAATCCATCCCAGGCAACGACACTTAATTTTTTTCTGAATCTGAGGTGTCGTCCTATCGTCTGATGCGGTGTGGTAGGCTCTATAAAGGACTGTCTGGTTCGCGACCACCCTCCTACCGTAGTCCGACGCCAAACAGCTTGCTGTGTTCCGTCAGTGCGTGGGAGTACCAGTGCCTTTATAGGCATTTTCTGGGTTAACTCGCTCCATCGTCGACCTCATCTTTGACCTTATGGTCAAGATTGAGGTCAAGAGTTAACCCATCTTATAATTTAAAAAAAAACCGTATTTCAGCTCGGATGTTGGCCTTCAGCTGCTCTTTTGTCCTGGGTTTATTAATGAACCCCAGAGAAAATAAAATGGCGCTGTTAAATGAGGAGAACGAGCGGGCCAGTTACATGTTGAAAATCTCGAGATTATATGCTCACTGAAAGGCTATGAGGCTGAAAATGGTGGTTATTTACATGATGTAATTTTTAAAACCTAACGCAAAACTATCTCCATGAGTGTTATTTTTATTATCTCATAATTAGAGGCCTTTTCAGTGAGGGGTTGCCACAGTGCTTCTCGAAGTGCTGATAGATGGCGCGTACCCATGAACTGAGTAATTTTTTTAATAATCTGATTCCATTGACGTATAAATTTGATTTTAATAAGCATTTATAGCTGGGTAATTCCATTGCCGCCTCTCCTTTTACTCAAGTGAAATGGCAAAAATTGGCACTAGCATTAATAAAATGGAATTATTGTTTTGTAGTTGACAATCGATTGACATTATTACTTTCAAGTTAGGTCATAAACAGAAAAAATAAAAGTGAGTTAGGTACAATATATGTCTCAATTTTAAACGTTAAATTTTAAAATAAAAACAAAGGATTATTCGCTAAAATCAAACCCTGCAAAAAAAACCATTTAATTTTGTAATTTGTTTAGTCATTCAAATTCTATGGAATCACCTGATTAATAAAAAAAATACTCAGTTTATGGGTAAGCGCCATCTATCGCCACTTCAAGAAGCACTGTAAAAACTCCTCACTGTACTTTATATAGGACATTTAGTTTGGAAATTTACTTTAAATAATTAAAAACAGTAAAAATCCTTACCATCCCTATCCCTTATTTAATATTATAAATGCGAAAGTAACTCTGTCTTGTCTGTTACGCTTTCACGCCTTAACCTCTAACTAAACCGAGTTCGATGAAATTTGGTACAGATAGATTAGACCTTGGGAAAGGATATAGGCTTCATTTAATCCCACAGCTGGATACGATATAATCTGTAGTAAGCGCGGACGGAGCCGCGGGTGGCAAGCTAGTAGACAGTAAATTAAAACAGACTGACTTGACATGTTGACTGTCGGTAATGAATGATCTTGTTTACCTATCCGGAAGTTGCGGGTTCGATTCCCGGCCAATACAAATATTTGAGAGTCGCATTTTCAAGTATTTGTGATGAATCTTGGTGTTTATGACAGTTTCAACAAAAAAGTGCACACGGCAGCACATCAGACTCTATACATATTGACCTTAACGTCACTCTATCACGCTAGTAAAGCACCGGCTTTCGTAGCGCAAATGGGGAACCTGACGTACTGCCGTCTGTACATAAGTAGTACATCAATTATCTAGTACCCAAAGTAAAAGCCTTGCTTAGTTTGAGATTACAAGGCGTTGTTTGAATTGTTCAATATTAAGTATGTATTTACTAAATTGATACAAACCAGTTTACGTACAGGTCTCTAGGAAGAAGAACCTGCAGAATAGGAAATATGTATGATTTTTTTTATCGCATTGATTACAAAATATGAAATTGCCGTAGTTGAGATGACAAAAAGTGAAATTAAAATTAAAATCGGCCAAGAAGAAATACGGCCGGTATACGCATTTAAAACTATTAATTGCGCACCGATTAGATAGAGATCCGACATGGACTATGACGTCACATGTCACTACGTCCATACAAACTCTGTGTTAAATTTCGTTTTGCTAGAAAGAGATAGAAATAAATCTTCGATGGCTTATATCTTTTTTAATTTCATAGTATTCAAAAATAGTTTTACTAAACTATTTATTACATTAATGAGTATTAGGTAATTTTTTATATTAAAAAAATCATGCATATTCCCTATTAATAAACCTTCACCATATGTTGTCCCTCCTTCGTAATCTTTTCTGCGAGCCCTATGTTCCTAAATAAGGGATAACAGGATTACAACATCATCATAATATTGTCACGAGGTGATGTTGAAATGCTCAATCGGACAAGCTCAAGCAAGCAATCGGTAAGGGACCATCCATAAATTACGTCACACGGGGAGGGGGGGAGGGGGTCGACAAAGTGTGACATTGAGTGACAAGGGGGTGGGAGGGGTCATAAGTTTCGTGACGTCACATTTCAAAATGTGTTATGAGTATCAAAACGCGTTAACTATTAACGACAAACTTAACCTCCTCAGTCCCAAGCACTCTTTTTACGTTTTTACTTTGGTTGAGACACTTGAGTTTTGAGTTCCCAAAAAAAATAACAACACTATTAAGTACTGCTTTTATTAAAAAATTACAAAAACATTGAAAATATGTGACGTCACGCTAGGGAGGGGGGAGTCTTACAAATGTAACCACCTGGCACAAGGAGGGGGGAGGGGTCAAAAAATCATTAAATTCGTGTGACGTAATTTATGGATGGTCCCTAACAAGGTCAATTAAGATACAACCGATTTTAATCCCAACTATGCCTACTTTATTTTTTATTTTCTTGTATAATTACCCACTGATACGAGATGGCAGACGACGGTCAGTGGTCTACAGACAAACCATATTGTGGTTTATGTTAGATCATTAGGTTAAGCAATTACTGTTTCTTTTAAAATATTTCAATAAAAAAAATAAAAAAAAGCAGATAATTCCAAACTAAAACGTCATTTAAATTATATGTTTGTTTTTATAAAAAACTTTTTATTTTTACTAATTTTCTTAAAAAGCGCTGAATACATTTTTATAAAATTTGAACAAAAACAGGAAACATATAAAAAAATTACATATACAAGTCGGTTGAAAAAAGCTAATTGGCGATTCGCGCAAGTTGGCAAATCACCCGTACATCATAAAAACAATGTTAAAGTACATCATAATTTATTTATTTTTTATAAGTGCAAAAGGTAATAAATTATAAATATTCAAAATGAAATATTTAATACTGTACCCTGCTGTGTACAATTTTAAAGGACATCTGACATAACTGGCATACAACCATTTTTTCAGAATAATACAACTTCGAGTTATTGGAAATAAAAATACAATTAAAATATATATATATATATATATATATATATATATATATATATAGTTTTTTTTAACATGAAATATAACTAAGAAAAGAGTTTTTATTCACTTGCTAAAAATGTTAGATACTATAAAATACTAGCAGAGATTAATATTTTATTAATAAAATATTTTGGTTTTTTTTTGTGCTAATAACTACTAAAATATTCTATAGCGAGCGATAAATTAAAAAAAAATCTAATAAATGTAAAATCAATATTAAAATAGATCCTAGACAGTGTGAGCTTGTATTATCTCCAATTGAAAAAAGTTTTATTAAAATAAAAATATGCAGTACATGCAAGCGTTTTATACATGTTCCAAAAAAATTTAACAAAGTGTATGCCATGAATAATTAGACTTTCCGATATCCTCGATAGCAGGCTACAGATGTTTGAGTATTACCAAAGCTACCTGTTCAAAACTACAATCTTTTAGAACATAGTACTTATACAGGGTGTTACGGAAGGGGATGATAGCTGAAATAATTTCCAACAACTAATTTGCCTAGTTTTCCAAAATCCCCCCGGGTCTAAAAATCATTTTTTAAATGTTTTTTTTTTTTTTCTACTTTGAGTCAGTATTTTTGATGTTGTGTCTACAAATGATAACATTTTCAAGATCTGATTTCTGTATATTAAAGCTGGATAGTTTTTCAATGTTATTTAATACATTATTTGTACCTAGAAACTTTCAGAAATTTTAGAAAAAGTAAAGATTCCCAAGTTTCTGTTTTTTGTTCGGAAAAACCAAAACTTTGAAAAATTCTCCTGTAAAAAAATGTATGACACTACACTAGACTATTATTTTGGAAAGTTGTACACTTAATCTGCTTTCTAGAGAGGTATAAAACTTTTGCCTGGACATTAATTTCACAAAGTTGTTGCTATTTTCCGAAAAAACGGCGCAACAACAAACATGAAATTCAAACATGAAATTCTAACTAAGATGTTCTTTTACTTACAAAAAATAAGTATGAATCAGTTTGAAGTCATAAATGCATTAATTGGCCTTAACTTACTTACTAAATTGAAAAAAAATAAAATAATTTAAATATTTTTTTATTGCAAAAAAGAGTGTAATTAAATAATTTATTTAAAAAATACTACTTTTAAGTAAAAACAAGACATTGTCTATCTTTATTTATTTATTTTTGATCAAAAAAAATATGTTTTATTTATTTAAAAAATACTACTTTTAATAAAAAAATAAAAAATATTTTTTTTACATAAAAAATAAATAAATAAAGATAGACAATGTCTTGTTTCTACATTAAAGTAGAAACAAGAAGGGGGATTTTGGAAAACTAGGCAAATTAGTTGTTGGAAATTATCTCAGCTATCATCCCCTTAACGTTGATCCATTAATTCCGTAAAACCCTGTAGATACTCGCTTATAAAGGATAAGGCGTTGAAATACGAAGCACGTGACCATGGGACTGTAAATAACAATTAAACACCGATTTTGGCTTTCATTGGCAGAATTTTTGACATGCTGCAGCGCTGACCTTCCAAGCAGCTCCCAGATTCCCTATTGCCTTACACACACGCCGCATGAAGTCCTGAAACAGGGCGGTTTCACTATTACAATCTACCATCATGCAAGGGCGGATCCAGCTTTGGCGCCAGGGGGAGGTCACATAGCCGTGGTCAAGTCACAAGAAGTTATAATTTAATTTTGATGATATAATAATAGATACAAGTATCGTTGTCTGGATCATTATTGAAATCGCCGCATAGAACGATTGGAGTCTCCTCCAAATCTGTTTGAGAGCTCGGTAATAATTTGTCATGTTTGCTGAATATTGCAGAAGTGATTGATAAAATCGAAGAGGCGTTCGCGGAATCGGCGTTGAACTGAACGTTTGAGACGAAGGCGTTTTACGTCAAAATATATAAAAACATTTTTTTAAATAATTTTTATTAGTGGTTCGCTCGCCTAGGTCCTGGACTCAGCCCAGGGGGGGTTCATGACCCCCGTGAACCCCCCCCCCTCCCCTGGATCCGCCCTTGCCATCATGACATGACATGTGAATCATATCAGCTAATATTGCACCCGTCCCGCGCTTGCTTACGGCGCGTGCGATACAATCTTGAACACCCGCGTGTTCAAAAAGCGCGCAAAGGTATAATTGAACATTCTTTAAATATTGATTATGTGCTTTTTTAAATAAGTTCAGTTGGTTGGTAAACAGAATTAGGCCAGTGGAGCAAGTACCAATTATTTTAATTTTTTGTTTAGAAAATTATTTTTGTATGTGATTTTATAAAATATTTATTTAAGTCGTCTTTGGTTTATTTTTTTATTATGAGATGGGTTAACTCTTGACCCCAATCTTGACTGAGGTCATAGACGAGGTCGACGATGGAGTGAGTTAACGCAGAAAATGTCAATTAAGGCACTGGTACTCCACGCGCCGACGGAACACGGCAAGCTGTTTGGCGCC
The DNA here is from genome assembly GCA_949987775.1 of Aproaerema taeniolella. NCBI lineage: Eukaryota > Metazoa > Arthropoda > Insecta > Lepidoptera > Gelechiidae > Aproaerema > Aproaerema taeniolella. The sequence goes on along the minus strand of OX465263.1, from coordinate 15,577,058 downwards.
GGACTTCGGTAGGAGGGTGGTCGCGAACCAGACGGCCCTTTACAGAGTCTACCACACCGCACGAGACCATAGGACGTCACCTCAGATTCAAATAAACTGAGATGTCGTTGCCTAAGATGGATTAATAGGAGGCAGGTCTCATTTGTTTTTCCTTAGTCGCCTCTTACGACACCCACGGAAAGAGATGGGATGGTGTTATTCTCAACCGATCACCACACGGCTAAAAACCGAGATGCAGGATAAACTTATATCCTAGTTCAGGAAATTGTGTTATTATTTTGTGTTTTAGCATATCTATTGTAGTCTCTAATTTTAATATTGTCTTATGCATATAAACAAATATTTTATACCATTCCCCCTCTAAAAAGCTTCTTTTTTTCACTGAAAATTGGAGATAAAGAGCTCTTTTAGTCACAGTTTTGGTATTTGAATTTAGAACCCAAAAAGATTCTTTTTCTCCCGCAAAACACGTAAAAAAAGAGCACTTTTTTGTCAATTTTGGTGTTTGAATTTCGAACACTCCAATGTATAGACATACGACCTCTATCGCAAAGAATATTCGAAATTCAAACTCCTTGCGCAGCGCTTAAACCTTTATTTTTATTCGAGGTCATTATAATGTGCAACTCTTGAACAAAACGGATTTTCATCGAGGGCTATGAATCACTCGCGTCATTCAGGATTCTAAAACTTGAATCACTCGCTTACGCTCGTGATTCAATAATTTAGAATCCTTCATTTGCTCGTGATCCAACTTTGACCCTCGCTTAAAATCCGTCTTTTATTCCCGAGTTGCACAATATACTATTATTATTATTTTATCTAGCAAAGGCGTCGATATTTTTTAACATCTTCAGCCATTAAAGCCAAAAAAGTTGAACTGTAAAACGGAAATATTGGGGACCTTAAATTAGTTATCAATAATTTTCCACGTTATAAAAACGTATGAGTCATTCACTTCAATCCCAACAACAGTTTGTAGCAGATAACCACAACCGAAAATGTCACTCATTTATTTAGATGATGTTCTAATTTGTAGTATCTTTTAGTTTCTGTTGATTTTTTAAAAGCGCTGACTCATTTTCGATAAAATTTATATGGGAGTATACTATTTCGAAAAAAAAAGCATTTTGTAAATCGGTCCATAATTAGCGGAGAAATAGGAAAACATACATAAAAAAAAATACATTCACTCGAACATAGAACCTCCTTCTTTTTTGAAGTCGGTAAAAATAATTGTTAATTTTGTTTGGGAAATCAACAATTTTTAAAAAATGTCAGGTTCATAGGGAGAATCTCCACCTATAATGTATTTAACATAATATAAGATCAAACGAACTTCTAAAGTTAAGTTCGATCATTATTATATGAATAGCTTCATTTGAAGATATGATTATACACCACGTAGTCTCGTAAACCTACAGGTGACTTCGGCACGTTTTAAAAAAAAGCTCAATTGACAAGAAACTAATGAAAAAACATTTTATCTGCCTAGCTGTGAAGGTGGGAGTCATTCTATCCGAGCTCATTATGTTTAGAGTAGCAAAACTTTCTTTTAAGGCTATGGGTGGGTGGGTGATTATCTTATATCTTCAAATGAAGCTATTCATATAATAATGATCGAACTTCACTTTAGAAGTTCGTTTGATCTTATATTATATTTCATAGCTTCATTCTTCAGATATAATTATACACTCTAAGTACATAGAATTTCAGAGGTAAGTAGAGCATAGAAAGTTTTGCTTTGACCAAACGTGAAAATATTTTCTAAAGGAATAATATAATACCTAGCAATGAAACAACAAATATATAACAAAAAGGTAATTTATTTTAGAGTCAATAAAGCTTAGGTATGTAATAAGATAACAGTATATAAACTTATAGTTTTCTTTCTTATTTACTATCATAATTTAGATTCATAGTATTTATTTAGGTTTCAAGATTATTAGATTATCTATTCGACAATAGACAAACGGAACGAGCAAAATCACCATGATCAATCAATATTATAAAAGTGCGCAAAGGTATAGATGAGACGGTCCAGCCCGCAGCCTTGCGGATAGTGTCCACGCTGACGCCGGCGCCGCGCGCTGCCGAGGTAGCGGCGTGCCGCGCGCTGTGCGCTCCGAACAGGGTTGTCCACCCACGCCGCTCTCCGAAAGTACTTGTTTAATCCAGCGACTTATCGTTTGTTTTGTTTTGTAGCTACAAAGCTACAAACCAGCTGGTTTATACGGTTTTTTATATGTTAATAAAAGTTGGGCACTATTGTTTGTTCTTTTACTTTCTGTAACAGTAATATAATCTTTTAGTGTTGTGATAATATTTTCTGAAAAATATGGTAATAATAAAACAGGTTGTTCTCGCCCATGGGCAGATATTTTAATGATATCTGTAATTGTTATCCTGGCTCCTTTATCAGAAAAAGAAATATTTTCTAGCTTAATTAATGAAAGTGTTTGTACTATATGTGCTGTGCAGATTGCTAACAAAAGTAAAAAAAAATACTACTTTTATCTAGGCTCAAATTATTGTTTGGGAACCAGACACTTATATGATTAAGTACTAACTGAGGGTCCCAAGTGTGTGTATATTTAGGGGCAGAAGGTTTTATTTTAAAAGCTCCCTTAAGTAAACGTTTTACGTTTTCGTCTGATCCGATATTCTCACCAAGGAGCAACGATAATGCAGAACGATGAGAATTGAGACTACTGTAGGAACAACCTGAGTTAAACTGCTCTGATAAGAAAGTTGAAACTAAAGGCACTGATGGTTCCAGAAAGTTAATCCTTTTATTGTTACAGAAATCCCACCACCGTTTATACGTAACGTTGTGTTGTTTTACCGTATTTTCGGAGAGCGACGCGAGCATTAGTTCTAAGGCTTCCGCTGGAGAACCTCGTTGGGTGAAGGCCTGCCGCAAAGCCGCGCGACACCCAGGGTAAGACTTGCATGCGGTGGATGATAATCTCTGACGTTGGATTGTAAAAGAGAAATTTATTAGGATTTAGATATAAAATATTAGACGCGAGTATACTCTGTAATAAAGGGGACCAAGGCTGTGAGGGCCAGTATGGGAAAACGAATATTCCGACTGCCTTGTCATCTATTACTTTTCTTAGACATTTTAAAATAATAGAAAAAGGTGGAAAATCATAAAAATAAAAATGTTTCCAATCGATAGTGAAGGCATCTACAGCCATTGCATCGGGGTCGGGTGTCCACGACACAAACTTAGTACATTTGGCGTTGATGCGAGAGGCGAATAAATCAACTTCGGGTTGACCAAATCGTGAAATTATCACGTCAAATGCTGAACTTGATAGTTCCCACTTGGTATCTGGATTGATTATTCTTGATTCAAAATCAGCACGATTTTCTTTCGTGTTCACGTATGTTGCGTGAACCCATATATTACGTTCCTCGCACCAACGCCAAGTCTGACGAGTAATTTTAATTTCATTTAAGTGAGGAAATTGTATTCCACCCATACGGTTGATATAGCTAATGGCTGTAGTATTATCAACACTACGAGCAAAAATCTTCAGTCCTAGAAAAGCAGCTAACAATTCTAGATAATTATTATGGCGTTGACTTTCTGTGGTCGACCACCTGCCGTGACTACGGCTGTCACCACAGACTGTGCCCCAGCTTGTGCCAGAGGCATCTGTATAAATTTCCAGTTTATGTCGAGAAACGCGCATTGAATTTGATGCTATAGCAATATTTGACATCCACTAATTAAGATCTTCTAGAATAATACTTGGAAGTTGCATTTGATCGTCGTAATTGTGATTTTTTAATAATGCCAAATACTTTTGTCGCTCTAATATTTTCGTGTACAGCCAGCCCTATTTTACAGCCGGAAAAGCTGCAATTGAGACTCCAATTAGTTTAGAAAAATCTCTTATAGAACAAATTTGAAGTTTGGAACATTTGTAACTGTGCAATGCTATCTCGCTTTTCACTGGGAAGGAATATAGATAAACTTCTGGTATCGAAAAGAAATCCTAAGAATTTACAATTTTGTTTAGGTTGTAATGAACTTTTATCAAAATTAATGACGAACCTTAAGCATTGCAGTAATCGTAAAGTCTCATTTACATTGGAAGTGCATCCTTCGTAAGAATTACCGATGCATAAAATATCACCGAGATATATTACGGAATTAAAACCTCTGTTCCTTAGATGTCCGACTACTTCCCACATAATTTTTGCAAATATTCTAGGAGCTACTAAAAGTCCGAAGGGCATGGCGGTAAACTCATAGGTGATTGTTTTCTTATACATATCTTCAAATTGAAATCGTAAGTATTTTCTATATTGTTCATGCATGGTTGCTAAGAAACCATTCTGGGGGATTAATTTTGAAGCAGTGCGATAATCTTCCATTTTAAAACGAGAATTTTCGACGAACTTATTTAACAATTTAAGATTTAAAATAAATCGTGCTAGAAATATTTTGAAAATAAATTGGTCTCTGCTTGGGGGAACACTCTTGTATTGCTCCTAAATCTAGTATTAATAGCTTTTGCCATTTCTAAATGTTCCGCGGGTGAAAAAACATTACGTGGAACTAATGTTTGCACAACTTTTTCTTTAAAAGGTATACAGAGACCAATTTTTTATCTAGTCTAAAATAGCAGAATTAGAAGTTATACGAGACCAACAGTTAAAAAAGTGTTTAATTCTGCCAGCATGTACCTGGGTAGTTATGTTGTTGGGGCACGTGGTTTGCTCGCAGTCGACGACGGCTTGTTTGTTGTCAACGGCGCCGCTGTGTTCGTATTCTGATACTGGCGGCGATTTTGATACGAGCCCCGTCGAGATCCTCCTCGATTGCCTCTGTTCGACGGGTAGCGATGAGGAACATTCCAGTTTCCCGAACTGGAATTATGTTGAGTTTAGGGTTGTGACGAATTAGATGATTTCGGATTCGTCACATTCTTAATTTGTTGGCCTTGTCTCTGTATAGTTTTGGCAGCCTTGATGTTATCCGACAGTTTGTCGCCAAACAACGACTCATCTCGTTCTGAATCCTGGATGATGTGGAGCACAGTTTTATCTAAACTCGGAGACAGAAGCTTTATACGATTTTGTGTAAAAAAAGCGTGTAGATCGGATAACATCCGTTGCTAATGTGTTGTATAGCTTGCTTTTTATCGTCCCCCCTTAAGAGAATATCAATGCCTCTATTGACCACAGCAACGCCCGAACCCAATTGTTGTTGTTGAGTCAGTAAAGTTTTGTCTCTGTTTCTGACTATTTCGGTCACCGCAGCGGAGATTTCGGCATTTAATTTTGGTGCTTGTAATAGCTTACAACTTTCTGGTATGGGGTATTCTTTAAGCAGCTTTTCCTTTATTTCTTTTGTTAACCCTTTTTTCAACAAAGGAAGCCATATTTTGGCTAAGCTGTTGTGGATTTTACTTCCATATTCTGGTGAATCATCCACACCAAGGGCTTGTAAAAGCTCTGGATCCAATTCCGGATCCAATTCCGGATCCACCGTTTCAGACTCAGCTGTTTTTTCGGCTGCCGGTACCGTCGATTGCTCTTGCGATAGTTCTAGCGGCGGCGGCGGGCTCGTCGGTTGTTCCGCGGGTAATATAGCGGGTTGTTCAACCGATAATATTTCTAACGGTTCTTCGTCAGAACATGCTGACATTGTCGTGTCATGAATTTCGGCGCCTGAAATAATTTACAGGGATCAGGCACAGATAAAAAATAAATGTATCATTAAACTAGCACAAACGTGCTTTTAGACGCTGTTTGCGTATTTTTCTGTATCGTCGGAGACTCGCAGTCAACCCCGATCAGAATAATTATGGATAAATGTACACCGTTGAAAACTCGCAGTCAACCCCGATGAAAAAATATTGTAGTTAATGGCTCGCAGTCCTTCCCTACGAGTACCAAAGATGTGCCTCAAAAAAAAATGTGTTAAACTTACCTTCACTTTCTTCTTCACAATCACTGTCAATTATTTGTAAACTTCGGTATATTCGGGTACTTTTTTTTCCTGTATTGTTCTAATTTTATCTTGATAATGTTTAATTTTATCCTCTGAAATACGTTTGGGCATAATGCTGTTATTTTAAAACAAAAAATTTGAAAATAACTTTTATCTACAGAACATGTACAGTCGTCACCGTGCACGAAAACGGAATGAGCTCGGAAAAAATGACTCCCTCCTTCACAGCTAGGTAGAAGTAGGGATAAAATGTTTTTTCATTAGACAAAGTTTCTTGTCAATTGAGCGTCTTTTTAAAACGTGCAGAAGTCACCTGTAGGTTTACGGGACTACGTAGTGTATAATTATATCTGGAAAATGAAGCTATGAAATATAATGTACAAATCTACATTGGCGGCTTTAATGACTAAAGGATTATCTACCAATTAACTTTAGGGTGATTAGTTAAAGATCATAGCAGGCTTATACTTCCATGCAAGTGTGAGAATTTTCACTAAATGTATTATTATTATTTTTCATTTTATTAAATTGGGAAATCTTACAGCTTTACATTATGGTAAATATTATTTATAACACATTAGATTTGCCAATTAAAAAATTTCTTAATAAAACATTTTCAATCTTAACAACAACTAAGAAATATGAAAAGAGTAGGTATACAGGGCTTTAGTTAAATCACTTTCAAACTCCCGGGTGGTAAATCAGTCCATACAATTGAACAACTTTCCCAAGGAACAAAGGTCGGAATACGAAAAAAATTTTTTTAGTTCCCATACAAACTGTATCAGCTGATAGCGCATTTTGTATGGGAAGTCAAAATGTTTTTTTAATACTTCGACCTTTGTTCCCGGGGAATGTTGTTCAATTTCATGGACTGATTTACCACCCGAGAGGTTGAAAAGTGTTTTACCTAAAGCCCTGTATATATGTGTGGGGGTGCGTTTGCGTGAGTTCATGTATGTGGGTGTGTGTAAGTGTGTGTGTAGGGCTGTGATTGTATATACAATAAATTGTCTTAACTACCCCGGGTCCTTTTTACTATGATCTTGAATATGCTCTTAACATAGGCGAAGTAAAGGGTGATTATAGAGTGCATGCGTTTGGATGGCTTCGTGATAAAAAAAAATGTGAAGGGTGTGTTTTACAGCAGGTTTTGCTTTATACCGTCGATATGCAAACACTAACACACAGATTTTAATTGAATGTAGCCTCTCCTAACACCTTGAGCGATCGATTTTTTTTGTTAAGTTTCATGAGTAGAATCAGTAATTAATTTAAATTCATCCCATATACAGTCACCATTGCCGGTAACAAACATCAATTACTTACCTGGTATATTGAAGATCAGATATATTTTCCCGATTTTGATTCACACAGTCCAATTTTGCCATACATGCTATGGATTCTTTGGGATGGATCACTCGAAATCTTAATACACTTGCAGTTGTTCTTAAAGGCACGCTAAACGCATACTCTTCCTTTTTAAACGTTTTATTAATTAATCTAAAACCACGCCATATATTTCTCCTGAAACAAAACAATAAAATTTAAGCATGATAGTGTTCTACCAACAAAATCATAATTAAAAATGTATTACTCACAGGAATTTTGATTTAATTTTATGGTGGGTATCCCATATCTTGTCCATAGAAGTAGATCGATTGATGCAACTTGGTTGCTTACACCCACAGGACATTCTGAATTCAGGTATTTTATGTATTGGCTGTTCTGGTTGATGCGTCACTTTTTCCAATTGTTCTTTATATAATATGTAAGTTTTTCTTTCTCTGTATACTCTGATTTTTTTCCGACCAATATCCTCTTTATTATCCCTCCCACAAATGAAATTTGTCATTTTTTTAATATTTCCGACTTGCGTTAAGCACGGAAACACTGATACTGGCGTGAAATTTATCGTTGGCTCATCAACAGTTTTCTTTTGTATAATATTTTGATTAGCTGTATCTGACTTTGAATTGCTTTTAATTGATTGGACTAAATTCAAAGTAACTGCTACTGAAGATGACGTTTTTTGCATTATATTGTAAGACTGCTCCGAGTCCTGAGTTTCTGATTCAGTTTTACTAACTAGACTTTTGACTATTTGAGTGCTTAAGTATTTCGCTATTTGATCGTTATATTTTGGTTTCTTTTGTTCTCCATCAAATTTGGAACTATCGTATACTGATATTTGTCTGGGAAGCTTTTCTTTTTCGCTAGAGTGATCTGATATTTTTCCGTCGAGTTCTGCTGATACCAACGATGGTCTATGAAATTGATAAACAGAAAGCTTTTCAAAAAGTTCTGCCAACATCTCCTTAGGGCATTGGTGTTTTTGGTCAGTTTTGGTCAAATTTCTCCACTTCTGTTCTACAACTAAGTTATTTATTGATTCTTTATCTGGATCAGAATGCTTTGCTTGTGACTGATCTTGATAATTTTCATCTTGTTGTTTAGTTGATTTAGATTGTCTTAATGTTGCAAATACTGAATGATTGTTTTCTTTCATAAAGTCGACAAGATTTTCTTTTGAATGCTGTTGATCTTGTAACGATTGTTTTTCTTCTTTCTGTGTGTCTGCTTGTAACACAGGCATGAATACTTTTTGTTTTGACATAGATACTACAAACTCCTTTATTTGTTTAACCAGTATTTCCTTTGCAATAAGTTCGCCCGATGGACAAGCTGACTGAAAGTCTGGTTCTAAGTAAACTTTTGGTACAATCTCGATTATCTGAAGTTTCTCTTGTAAGCTGTTTCGTTCACATACTGTTATCGCTGGATCACATGTTGCATTGATTTGTTCTTTTTCGTAGCGAATATATTCCGTTATCGTTTCAGCTATTTCTTGTGTTTTAGGGGATTCTTTATTTTTAAGATGTTTTAGAATTAACTGTGATTCTTCCTTGTCTATTCGTCTTCGTAACTAGGTGATTATTGTTGGGGGTTATTCTAGTACTTTTTCAATACGTTTGTCATTGAAGCTGGGTTGTTTGGTGAATGTTATTGACGTGTTCATACTAGAATATTCCACAGTGGGCTCACTTTCTTTAGATTCTGAATTTACTTTTTTATGTTGCAGCTTGAATTGTTGTTTTTTTATCAATTTAGTCAGTTTATTATTAAAAGTAACATATTTTAACAAAATTCTGTTGAAACAAGTGGCTGACATTCCTCCAAACCAATGGTTTTAAGATTTTGAGGCATACTTTTATATTGCTCTAAAGTTGACTTTGGGTCTCGTACTTCGGTTTGTGAACATATTAGTGTAATATCTCCTAATAGTAGTTTTTTACTTGCTAAGCCTGTTTTAGTTTTAGACTAATGCTGGCTCAGTTTGTTTTGACTCTGGTGGAATTTGTTTCAATGCAAATTCAAATTGCTCTATTGTCGATTTGGTTTGTTTTATTTTTGGCTTAGAAGTTTGTTGAAGCAGTTTTTTTAAATTTCAATGTCGATTCGATTTCTTCTACGACATGTTGAGGTTTTTCAAATACCTTAGCACTCGGTATTAAAAATGTTTCATAGCTTATTTCAAAATTAGGTTGTTTTATTTCTATTTCAGTCCATCCTGTTGCCAAATTAGTTTGTTTTGATGCTTGCTTAGTTAGTTTTCGTACCTTATATTGCTGTGCTGAAGATTTAGTTTTGAAGATTTAGAGCTTGTTCTTGTGGAGATTTAGTATCTTTAAATACAGATTCAATTTATTCCATTGCTGGTTTTGTTGATTCTAGCGATAAATCAATATGTCCTTGTATTGACTTTTTTTGTTCCACTTCTTGTTTCAAGTGTTTTAGTTCGTGCCCGGTAAATTCAAATTCTACTGACTCTTGCACATCCTTAGTTTTTTTAAATTCTAGTTTAGATATTGGCAATGCCAACGTATTTAGATGTAAAATAGATGATTTGGTTCGTTCTAATGACGTCATTTTTGATTCAGTTTGTTCTAAGTTGGGGTCCGTGTTTTTGAATGCTGATGGTGAATGTTTTAATTCTTTCGAATGTTCGGATAATACAAATACCAGTTTCATAAGACGCGATTCTGATTCAATTTGTTGTAATTCCGATTCAATTTGTTCTAATTTTGGTAGAGACTGATCTTCTGCCAATTTTGATTGTTTTAATTCTAAATCAGTATTTATTTATGTTGGCCTAGTTTGTGTTATTTTTGAGTCAATGACTTCTAATGTTAGTACAGTCTCTTCCAATTCCATGTTAACTTTTATAAATGCCGCATCAGCTTGATCCTGTGTCGGTCGAGTTTGTTTTAGTTCTGACTCAATAAGTTTCAATATCAATTTCGATGGTTCCAATAATGATCCGCTTTTCCTTTGTTCTATGATTCCATTTGTTCTTCAACTCGTTCAGTCCTATTTGATCTGGGTGTTTTTAAAACCACATGAACGAACATCAGAACTGGATTCATTTGTTCTAGTACTGGCTTCATTTTTTCTGTTGTTGGTTTATTTTATTCAATTACCGGTTTTGGTGCAGATTGATTTTGTTCTGTTTCCCTTTAAAAAATATTTTCTTCTTCCATTTTACCGCAGTATTGTTTATTTCTGTTGAAGGAGGAAGTTATAGTTCAAAAAAAATTTGTGCTGTGCCTACACCCTTTCCACCCTGCCATTCTAAATGTTTGCTATATTCTAAATGTTTGCTATATCTATGTCTGTGTTTATATTGTGTGTGGAATAAAGGAATTTGTATTTGTATTTGTATGTTCGACTGTATGTATCGTTTTTTTATGTATGTTCAATGATTTCTCAGTCATTTTTGGACCGATTTTTCAAAATTCTTTTTTTGTTCGAAATAGTATTTTAAGTCGGAAGTTTTTATCTGTTGACACAAATGCAACAGAGGGAGTTGTAAGAAAATGTTTTTTTTTAACTTCCGAGTTTTGAGTTTAATAAAACTTTTTTAAACTCCGACCTTACCACAAAGTGTGTATATTCTCTTTGCTTAGCTGCTCCGGAGAAGTCGATGAGAACTTCTCAGAATATTGTGATATGTAATTCTTCACATATCGTCCCAAATTGGCCTTTTACTAACCGTTCATTGATAATTGGCCTTCCACGCTTTGTAATAATTGGTTTCGACTCGGAGTGAAAGAAAAACTCAGAATATGCCAGCTGTTGAACTGTTTTATTATTATTATTATAAGATTGGTTAACTCTTGACCTCAATCTTGACCATAAGGTCAAAGATGAGGTCGACGATGGAGCGAGTTAACCCAGAAAACGCCTATAAAGGCACTGGTACTCCCACGCACCGACGGAACACAGCAAGCTGTTTGGCGTCGGACTTCGGCAGGAGGGTGGTCGCGAACCAGACGGCCCTTTACAGAGCCTACCACACCGCAAGAGACCATAGATGGATTATTGCCTGGGATGGATTACTAGGAGGCAGGTCTCATTTATGTTACCTTAGTCGCCTCCTACGACACCCACGGAAAGAGATGGGGTGGTGTTATTCTCAACGGATCACCACACGGGTAAAACTGTGGGAGAAAAGCTGACAACCTATCACCACTATACTCATAAACCTTCTAAAACCCTCAGAATTTATGTCAAATGTGACGTCAAGTGTTTTCAAAACCACATGACGTTCAGCCTATCCCAAAAGGAATAATATGCGAGGGTGTGTAGACGGGTATTTTATAAACCCTGAATTTTTTGCATTCTTACAATGTAACTAGGTGGGGTGACAATATTCGTAAGGTAGCAGGCAGTGGTTGGAGAAGAACTGAAGACCGAGCTCAGAGGCGTGCCATAGGAGAGGCCTATGTTCAGGACTAAAACAGGCTGATGATGATTCTTATAACGCGATTGCTGTAACTTCAACTGATTTCATGGCTAGTCCGTATCAAGTGTACGCTACCAATTTACTTGTTGTGAATCATTGTTATGGGTAGATTCCACCATTAAGTACTTACTAAGCTGTTCCTTTCACCCCGTGTGTTATTTTATTTTTTCGTAGACTTACGCTGCCGAGTCGCAAGGCGTGTGCTATGCCGCCGTCTTGCCGTTCAGCACCTGGCTCTAGCTCCCCAGCGATTGACCACATTCTTAAACAAACCTATCAAAGATAAATAAGTTGCAAAAGCTATCACAAAGAAAATGCCAGTTTCCCACAAACAAATCCAAAGATTCTTTCCTCCACAAGCTTCATCCATTTAATTTGTAAACTATTGACTAGAATTTTGCTTTTACGGGTTTTTTGGATTTGATTTAAATTATTAGACAATTCGGTGCATGTTTAGAATAGAGTCTTGTATGATGGCAATGTTTTAGAATTTGGCAAGAATTTGTTACATTTTTGACACTTTGACACTAGAAGTTTTTGACACCAACCATAAATAGTACACAGTCGTTTTCTTCCATTATAATCAGTAATTTTATTTATTTATTTTATTGATTAACAAAAATCCACAGCAATACTGAAATGCTTATATCTACGCTTATAACCTAAACATATTGCCAATTACGGATTTTACTTTGTACGGACGGCCGCTACTCAGGTTACCACACGCGTGCACTCTATGCTGTTGTGATGAAAACGGTTTTGCGATGAAAATGGAGTAACCTGACGCGCTGGCCTCTGTACACTAAACAGAATTTAATGGTTTGGACTCTGGACAAAAAAAACAGAACAAAACAGAAACACAAACTATAAACGAAAAGATAAACAAATAAATAATTGAAAAATACAAACAGAAAAGAACTATAGCAAAACTGTTAACTGCCACAAGTGTGCAAAAACAAAAGAAAGTACATATATGTGCGTGTAAAGAATGTATTGTATTTGTGTGTGTGTGTGTGTGTGTTTGTGTGTGTGTTCGATCCCACATGTAGGCGAGCGTGCGCACTTGAAGACAGACGTGTGAAGAAGCGGATGCAATTGGAGCAGAATCATTTTCGCCATCCATCATCTAGAATCTACAGGGCTTTAGGTATCTATCTTTCAACCTCTTGGGTGGTTAATCAGTCCATGAAACTGAACAATTTCCCCAAGGAACATAGGTCAAAAACGAAAAAAAAATGTTGACCTCCCATACAAAATGCGCTAAGTATATGCTGATGAAGTTTGTGTGGGAACTTAACATTTTTATTTTCCTATTTAGACCTATGTTGAAAGAGAAAGGTTGAAAGAGAGATACCTAAAGCCCTGTAGTAATAATATTAGGTCCATGCCATGGACCTTTGTAAAAGAATGTGTGACGATGCACTTTTTTGTATCTATTGCTTTAATTTATAAGGTGACGCGACTTTATATTTTTTCTGTGGGCACTGTTGGGTACTTCGAGAAAAGAGAAAATACTAAGTCCATGGGTACTTCAGAATTGTCGTACAAATTACTATTATTAATCTGTGATTTACAGAATATTCAAGACAGACGTATATTTTTTATAGCATTTTTATTATTTTATTATCCCGAACGAGCTGCCGACGTACTGAGACCCCGAACCACAGCTTCTCTTCACTTCATCAGCCCATATACGTCCCCACTACTGGGGCACGGGCCTCCCTCAATAACATGAGGGGTAAATTAGAAAAAAAAACTAAATCTATGGGTAAATGCCGTACTCACCACGCTTGGCAGACGGGTTGGCGAGGGTTTTGATATAATTGCAGAGTTTTACTTCTCTGTGTGCAGATTCCGTGTGAGGCCCCGGCAGAGTAGAATAGGACCACCCTCTTTCTTACCGAGGTGTCGTACAAGGCGACTAAGATAAATATGCAAGCAAGTTCACCACAATTTACAACACTGTTTTTTTCAGTACTGTTTGTTTATATTGGATGCAACAAAATATTGAGTATACTTCATATAGGACAGTTGGTTTGGAAACTATAAGATAAAATAGACTGACCTGACATTTCGATCGTCGGTAATGTATGAATTATTTTTCCAGGGTTTCCCAATCCCAAACTACCGACCTGAAAGTTGTGGGTTCAATTCCCAGCCAACAAAAATATTTGAGAGTCGTATTTTAAAATATTTGTGATGAGTCTGGGTGTTATCTATGTTTAAACAAAAAAGGACTTATCATCTAGCACCCAAGTACAAGTCTTAAATTGCTTAGTTTGAGGTACATAACATGGCACTGTGTGAATTGTCCAAAAATATTTATTTATTCGCCACATTGATACAAAAAAGTTAGACCAGATACATGTTTCTATGAAGAAGAACCTGCAGAATTAATAGACCTCTCCATAATTATATTGTCGCAAGGCGGTGTTGAAATCCATACTAATATTATAAATGCGAAAGCTGTCTGTCTGTCGGCCTGTCTGTCGGCCTATCTGTCTGTCTGTCTGTCCGTCTTTCACGCCTAAGCTACTGAACCGATTTTGATGAAATTTGGTACAGAGAAAGATTAGAGCCTGGGAAAGAACATAGGCTACATTTTATCCCACAGTTGGGCACGATAATATGACCTGTAGAGGGCGGAAGCTAGTTCTCAATAAGACAAGCTCAAGTAAGCAATCGGTAACAAGCTCAATCGGATGAGTCAACTGATTTAACTCCCAACTATGTCCATCAGCAGATAACCACAAACTTAACCACAAACACAAATATAACCACAAATATAATGTGTATGTGATTTTACAAAAAAAAATTTTTTCGCCTTTTTTTTTAAACGCTCAATAAATTTTTATAAAACTTTTCTGCGACCAATTCAGAAAGTATACTCTTTTGAGCAAAAACAGGAAACATACAAAAAAAATACTTACGCGTACAGTCAAAGAAACTTTTTTCTTTAAGTCTGTTAAAAAAGCAAGTTGGCGAATCGTGCGAGTCGGCATATTATTATCACTCGTATTATCATAAAAGTTTATTTATTTTCATAAGTGCAAAAGGTATAATAAATTACAAATATTAAAAAAAAAACTATTTAATACTGTACCCTGCTGTGTACAATTTTAAAGGACATCTCACATAACTGGCATACAACCATTGTTTTAGAACAATACAACTTTGAGTTATTAGAAGTAAATACCACTTAAAAAATATTTAGTTTTTAAATTAAACATGAAAATATAACTAAGAAAATGACATTTCGTCCACATGCAAACAATGTAAGAAACTGTGAAATACTAGCATAGATGAATATTTTGTCAACAAAACAGTTTTTTTTTGTGTAAATAACGAATAAAACATTCTGTAGCGCGCAATAAAACAATTTTAAAACAAATTTTTATTTAATATAAAATCTATATTAAAATGTAGTTTGAGCTCGAATTATCTACAATTGAAAAAGTTTCATAAAAGTATACAGGGTGTCCCAAAAGTTGTTGATCAAACTGCTATGGGAGGTGGCTTGACTGATGTCCTATACATAAAAATATGAAAAAATATAAAACGCACATGATCATTAAAAAAAATATCCGAAAAACGGGAAAATCCTCAAATGGTACTAAGTTTCCAGCTCTAATTATTGCGTTTTGTGTTTATTTGTAAAAAAAATGTACAATATTTGTAAAAAATGTACAAAGAAACCCAAAACGCAATAATTAGAGCTGGAAACTTAATAAAATTTGAGGATTTTCCCGTTTTTCGGATATATTTTTTTAATGGTCATGAGCGTTTTTTTTTTATATTTTTTATGTATAGGACATCAGTCAAGCCACCTCCCATAGCAGTTTGATCCACGACTTTTAGGACACCCTGTATAAAATTCAAGCAAGTTCGCTTCTTTATGCATTTTATATGTTCCAAAAATGCGGTAAAGTGTATGCCAGGTATTATTAGACTTTCCGATATCCTTATACAATTTTGTGGCAGGCTACAGATGTTTAAGTATCACCAAAGCTACCTGTTTTAAAAGACAATCTTTCAAAACACGTTACTTATAGATACTCTCTGATAAAGGATAAGGCGTAATTCCTGATCAGTTGAAATACAAAACAGGTGATCAAGGGACTGTAATTGACAATTGAACACCGATTGCGGCTTTCATTGTCAGAATTTTTGACATACACAGCATGATGACCTTTCATGTAGATTCCAGATTTCCGATTGCCTTGCAGTCACGCCGATTGAAGGCCTGAAATAGGTGGTTTCACTATTAAAATCTTCGCATCACTAGGTACTATCTGGCAAAGTGAAAAAGACGGCGTTGAGACTTAACATCCTCAGCCAATAAAGCCAAAAAAGTCAAACTATAAGAATTTTCGGTTAACTGAATGGGGATGTTAACAGTGATTGATTTCATGTATTATTTTAAGTGAAATAAAAAAAATGCTAGAAATACATTAATATCCGAAAACAGCATTAAAATTTGTTTTTAAATGAACAAGTTATTAGAATGTATATTATCGTAAGGAGAGAGCTAGCTATCTCGGGGAGAGCTAGCTATCTCGTTTTTACCTACGCTAACAAATGGCGGTGACGTCACATGCCACTAAGTGGATCTCTTTTTCGTAGTTTGACAGTTTCCCCCTCTATTGAAATTTAATAGCTTGTAACTGTTTTATTTCTCAATAGTTTCCAAAAATTATTTCGGTTTTAGGTTTTGGATTCAGTTCCTTTTTAAGATAAACAATCAAAAAAAGTTAGTCAACATCCCTATTCGGAAATATTGGAAGACTTTAAATTAGTTATCAAAAACCAATTATGTGAATCATTGTTGATTTTGTTTGGGAAATCAACAATTTTTTTTAAGAATTTCAGGTTCATGTGGTGATTCTTCCCCCTATTTTGATTTTTACAGGGTGATCAAAAACCTCCTAGCTATATTCAAAATCCTGAACCAGTATCACTCAAAGAACACATTTATGAATTATTATTTTTTATTTTATTTTTTCAATGGGAATAGTTCATTTTTTGCCTAAACGTCGACATTATTCCTACACCACGCGAGGGTTCTGTAAGTGATACTGGTTCAGGATTTTGAATATAGCTAGGAAGTTTTTTTTCATTCTGTATAACATAATGCACAAATCTACGTTGGCGGCCTAATTACTTAAAGGAATTATCTACCGAGTAACCTTTGGGCGATTAGTAAAAGATCATAGCAGTTGTAACCTCCATGGAAGTGAGAGAAGTATAAATAAATAAATAAAAAACACATGTACGCCAGTATGTTAATTTTGTCAAATGTATTAAAAGTTTTATTTGACAATCCTTTAAAAATAACCTTGCAAACGGCGATTACAAAATATTGTTTTCATTTTTCAAAGTCAGAAGGCACGGCACAATAAAATAATTTTACAAAACATCGTTGGTGTAATTGAGGACCCACCCTGTTTAACCACCCAGTCTACCAGAGTCAATTTTTAATTTTGTAATAAATTACACAAGGAGTATGGCGCACAGTGGTCCCGATGTAAAAAAAAGTGGACATTGGGCCTTAAGTCGGAATTTCGGTCAGATTTTTTTTTCTGGTATACATTTTAAAGATATAAGAACATTATGTTCTTTTGTCAAAATCTCTAAAGTTGATAGTTTTTGAGAAAAAAAAATGTTAAGTTTTTTTTTGTATGGAGAGAAATAGTTTTCAATTTTTTTTGTGAGTTGGTGCCAATTGGCGCGTATTTGGTTTGGTTTTTATCACGTGTTAGTATAAGTAACAGTGAACCCAAAAAAAAATATAACTCGTGCGGTCACTTGCGGCCTCACGAGATAAGGGACGTCAAAAATACGTTTTGTTTTTTTTATTTTTTTCGAAAAGCATTTGTTTAATGTCACTTTTTTTTGAATATTTGTGATCCTTAATTTTGCCCTCAGTATTTTCAAGTATCATATGTGTGATAAACGATGATTTTTTATATATTTTTTATTGATTTATTATAAAAATGGCATTTTTATGTTATATATATATTTTGAAAGTTCCTATAATCCGTTTTGGAATAATAATAAAAAAATACGCAACAAAAATAGTCGCTTATTAAAAAAAACACACAATTAAGGCCCTTTGCACACGGATCGTTAGCATATCACCGGCAAGTCTTGTGCGGACTTGTTTGAAAATGTACGCGCTTGAATTGCACTCGTCGTACGCGTGTAATACTATACGCCTACGCTTACAACCCAAGTGCGAAGTGCCTAAGAGAAATGATTTATTCTTTTGGTCCCTTTAACGGTCTCTAAGTGGTTGTACATTGTTTATATTATATGTACAATACTAAAATATGTAGGTATTGCATTTATAACCATTACTTGAAATCGGCATTTTCAAAATAACAAAAGTTTAATTTTGAACATGCTGGTTTTAGATAACAAGCTATGAATATTATTTTATTGAACTACATTTAAAACCTTTCAGAAACTCTTGAACAGTTGTTAGCCTTGAAAAGGGCTGTTTTAGGGTTAACCCTGAAAAGGGCTGTTTTAGAGTTAGCCCTGAAAAGGGCTGTTTTATGATTGCCCTGAAAAGAGCAGTTTTCATTGTATTATGATAAGGGATCAAAAATGTGTTCTGATTCCACGGAAAAATCTTCTTGCTCTTCAAAACATGATACAAAACAATCGGAATGGAGCAACGAAAGAGCTTCAGGAAACAGAGTCTGGTCAGTCTTCCTAGAAAACTTGGGCCTAATACGGGACAGGAAGGGATCGGAGCTTATTAATAGTCCATGCAAGATGTCTTCATTGGTTGAGACCCTCCCAATCTTTCTAGAGTTTCTCTCGTACATGCCTGAAGTCCTTGTTGCGCGACTCTGAAGCTTCTTCTGATAAAGTTCCTGTAGAAAAGTTGTAACACATTATATAAACTGTTTAGATAGTTATTATTTATTTAATATTGGTAACTTAGTTCATTCGATTTTACTCACCAATCGGTAAAGCACCAAAATGTTTGCATATTTCTGGTCCATGTATCAGAAGTTTATGTACGCTCACAGGCATAAAAGATGTTCATATAATTCAGCTGTTTCTTTGCAGTAGCTTTGAAACTTTTCAATGTTAATTTTGCTTTCTGAAGCTATTACTTGCAAAATTACAGCAAATCTCAACATCAAATTTTCATCAATGCCTGTTATTCTGGAAGACTTCTTATAGTCATTGAAGAAACGCCTTGCCGTATTCCCATCATTCGTGGTTCCAAAACCCTGAACAAGACACATCAATTAGTACCGATCACACCAAGCCATTATATATCAAGTGATACTTAATCCATAACATGTGATAATTTAATGTATAAAATATTATCAATTGCGTAGAAAACTCATCTGCTTAACAATGTCTATCAGTACACCGATCTCCTCTCGAAACTGTTGTTGGTTCTCTGCTCTCTTAGCCTCCTTCAATATCTTATGTTCACCACGAGCACTCCAGCGTTGGAAGTCCATGTTATAAGAAATATGAAGCAAGCACTTCATGCATCTTATTTTTATGTGGAGGGATGAAATTCCGTATCTGTACATATCATCTCGAATGGGTTTTGTGGTCAATAGATCTAAATTACTCATATCACTTGGCTTAGCTAAACAAATAGGGCATGTGGCTGCTGAGGGCACATCAGCAATAATGTTTGCCACTTTTCCGTCGATCATGGTCATGTGCATTTCATGAGCAATCTCCACATCTTCACAACGGGTGGGTATCAGCCCAGAAATGTCTTGCTCCATTCTCGAATGTTCACCATTAATATAGTCTGCAAATTCCTGAATAAATGTAAATTTTCCTGGTCTACAGTAAAAGGTAGAACACGGATTGGGATTTTGCCAGATAATCAAGTTTCCACCGTCAACTAGTCGAAGAGGTACTGCGCTGGTCATCACAACAGAGGAATCTTTAAGTTCCGGATCTAAAGACTTTTGTTTGTAATTGCTTTGTGATGACGATCCATCGAGACCCCACTTCCAAATCAACCCCGACCCCACTTCAGTGGTGTATTATCTGAACTAGTGACGGGCCCCAAGCCTTGCAGAATTCTTTGAGCTGTATGGTCTACAAGACCTTGTAATTTTATTTGTGCTCCTGCTTCTGTTACTTCCACATAATCTTCGGAAGGGTAACATCTTTTTCTGGCCAGTAGAAGCCGCTGATAAGATAGAAGTAAAGTAGAACTCTCTTCACGTAACAGGCTTCTCAAAATTAATGATGCTAACCTATATACCCTACGTTCCCGTCTCATTAGATATGGTTTGCGGGAGTTGGCAAAAGCCAATAGGCAATCAGAGCCAAGCATGTAACTGAGAGGAATTATATATTTTTTAAAGATTGTGTTTATAAGTAAATAGGTACTAAGTTATAGTTTGTTCGTTGTAAATAAAGCAGTAAATTTTCTGTTTTTCAATAAATAGTAAAAGACTATGTTAATTGTGACTCAGTCCGTATCGCTTACTCGTATAGCTCTGTCTCGCTCTCTCGGTCACAGCGTGGACTCGCAACAGTAAGGAACAAATTAAAGGAAAGCCTCTTGTATGGTACATATAACACGGGATTTATTTACTGAGAAGATTTAACGGCATACCTTTTCAATAGATAAAAAGTCTATCTCCTGGTTACAACCCCAAACCAGATTCTGGTCTGACCCTAAAACAGCCCTTTTCAAGGCTAACAACTGTTCAAGAGTTTCTGAAAGGTTTTAAATGTAGTTCAATAAAATAATATTCATAGCTTGTTATCTAAAACCAGCATGTTCAAAATTAAACTTTTGTTATTTTGAAAATGCCGATTTCAAGTAATGGTTATAAATGCAATACCTACATATTTTAGTATTGTACATATAATATAAACAATGTACAACCACTTAGAGACCGTTAAAGGGACCAAAAGAATAAATCATTTCTCTTAGGCACTTCGCACTTGGGTTGTAAGCGTAGGCGTATAGTATTACACGCGTACGACGAGTGCAATTCAAGCGCGTACATTTTCAAACAAGTCCGCACAAGACTTGCCGGTGATATGCTAACGATCCATGTGCGAAGGGCTTTAAATGTGTTTTTTTTTAATAAGCGAGTATTTTTGTTGCGTATCTTTTTTTTATTATTCCAAAACGGATTATAGGAACTTTCGAAATATATATATAACATAAAAATGCCATTTTTATAATAAATCAATAAAAAAAAATTTAAAAAATTAAAAAAAAATCATCGTTTATCACACATATGATACTTGAAAACACTGAGGGCAAAATTAAGGATCACAAATATTCAAAAAAAAGTGACATAAAACAAATACTTTTCGAAAAAAAATAAAAAAAAAAAAACGTATTTTTGACGTCCCTTATCTCGTGAGGCCGCAAGTGACCGCACGAGTTATATTTTTTTTTGGGTTCACTATTACTTATACTAACACGTGATAAAAACCAAACACGCGCCAATTGGCACCAACTCACAAAAAAATTGAAAACTATTTCTCTCCATACAAAAAAAACTTAATTTTTTTTTTCTCAAAAACTATCAACTTTAGAGATTTTTACAAAAGAACATAATGTTCTTACATCTTCAAAATCTGTACCAGAAAAAAAAATCAGACCAAAATTCAGACTTAAGGTTGAATGTCCACTATTTTTTACATCGGGACCACTGTGTGGCGTATTGCAAAAATTGCGAAAATTGCGAAAACAATTCACAAGATTGAAAAACACTGGTTTTCCACTACGTCCTTTATAAAGGACATAAGTTCGCAATAAAAATTTGCTTTACATAAGACTTAAATGGGTTTAAACACTTACTATTTAAATATAAATTTTCGTGGAATTGTAATTTTTGGGCAAGTTGTGATATCGTGGGAGATTATAACTTCACTAGTGAAACTGTAATACTACGGTTTATAAAATTTTACGGTGACATACAAATGATGTAAGGTGTAAGGAACAAGTTAAAAAAAACTGATACTCTGAACCCAGACGATCATACTGAATGATTTTCCAGATACATTTTATCCTATCACGAATTTATACAGGGTGTAAAAAACAGCTTAGCAAAAACTGAAACCCTGGACTCAGAAAATCATCCTGAATGATTTCCAGTGGAATTTTTCTCCGGAAAATTTATAATTTTTTTCACGTTTTTTAATATTTTCTGCTTACATTTTTTATTATTTAATCGAATACATTATATTTTGCAATAAAAAACAATCATAACAATGTCAAATACGAAAACCAGCAATGTACATCGCATTCCAATAGCAGCGCAGAGCGAGGGGAAAGTAGGTAAATATTAAAAACTCCTTAACATGACGTTTCTGGGAAAAAATAATTACTTATAGCTGATGATACTTATGGGTAGATTCCACTATTTAAGTCAGCGGTTCTCAGTGTGCGTAGACTTTTATTATTGAAAGTGATAAAAAGGTGCACAAAAACGTTACAAACTCACCCACATATTGCTTCGAAGAAAAAGAGTGTTCAAGATATGTGTTCCGCCCTCCAAGACCACTTTTGTTAGAATCTGTGGGTATCAATGGGGTATATGAATTAATATTTTGTATTACTTAAATTGCAGCTTCTTTACCTTTTAAATACCCAGGTGTATCTACAGCCAAGTTAATAATAATCACAACCGATATTAATCATTCCAACTTGGCGGGTTTTCATCACACCAATACTTCTGAAAAGAGCAAATCTTGCGGAGGTAAGTTTTAGAGTTGGACTTTTTTCCTTCATTAAAATTTCAAAACCCGCCAAGTTCGAATGATTAATATCGCCTCTGATTATTATTAACTTGGCTGTAGTTTAGATTTCAACTCTTTTTTGATGTACAGAACTTGGCCTACATTTTCACATTTATGTTTTTGGTGGGATTTCATTTTTTTTTGCTCAGTTTGCTTTATAGTACCTATCGCAACGTTGTTCATATTATATCATTTTTATACATAATAATGACTATAACCTGACTTGCACTTGACCAATTTCCAATTTTCGATGTTTTCTTTACTTTTTTAAATGTTAACGACTATCCCTATGCCAAATTTCAAATTTTGAAGTCTTAGAGAAGTATTACCAACATTCTTATACATAATTTTGACTAAAACCTGACTCGTACTTGACCAATTTCCAATATTCAAATTTTTGCATTACTCTTACCCTGACTACTAGCTAAATGCCAAATTTCAGCTTTGTAGGTCTTCTAGAAATGGTCAAAAATTTTGATGAGCTGTCAGTGAGTGAGTGAATGCGTGAGTCAATCAGTGAGTACCAAATTTACAATTTTCTCGAGTCTATAACTTTTTTTCTGTAATAACTACAATATTGAAACTTTTTATTCAAAGTAAATTAAATGGTGTTATTATGTCCGTAAAGTTTAATCTAGATCTATTAATCAGGTAAGAAGATACAGGGGGGTCAAAAGTGGCTCGAAGCGGTTCGGGTAAATAGTGCACGGTGTGCGCGCGGCCTGTGCTTAGAACTTGGCCGGCGCACTATCGTGCGCTTTGATTTAAAAATCATTTTTAGGTTTCTCATAATCGTTTTTCAATCAGGATCACCGTTTAGGATCTATAACGATTTAAATTTTGTTAGTAACGATTCTCACTCATGGGCTTTTAATTCGAAAATTGATCAATTTTTATGCAACTGAGATATACAGGGTGGCCCAGCAGGCGACGTCCAGAAGAAAAATTTGGATGCTCCGTGTCAGGGGGCATTCTAATCACCCCCATATATGTTTCGCGATTTTTTGTTGTTTAGAAGTTATTACACATTTGACGAATTTTTTCACCCAGCATAGATTTTTTTTTTTTTTTTCTATTTAAGTTTAAGATTATTGAAAAAAAATTGTGATTAGATAATGAGGGAAATATCAGCTACTATTTGAAAAAAATTAAATGTCCCACGTCATTATGTTTAAATTAAAATTTAACTTAAATGTTAAAATTGGCACTTCAGCGAAATCTTTTCAAAACTTCAAGTTGGTAAAAAATAATTGAGATGGACCTGCAGGTTTCAAACAGCTTTTAAAAACATTGGAAGACATCCAGCTTTACGAAACATACAAAAAAAAATAGTAATTCGCGTTTAACGTTAAGCAGGACCATCATAGGCGGTTTCCTAGCAGTCATTATATAGAACGTAATGTTTCTGAAAATACTACAGCCGAGGCGATATTGCTCGCCCGAGCCATAGGCGAGGACTACAAAAAGCAGAGGCTGTAATTATCAAAGCGCACGTATGTCATGCGACGTTTTATAACATATTTGCGAGGAAATAAATAAAAACAATACAAAGAAAAGAAGAAGCGCGCGGAATAATTTTTACTTGTTCACAAATTAGCGATGCGCGCGCGTCAGGTTTTTTTTTAGGCAAAGGCACAACAAACAGCCAGTTTTATAATAAAGTAAATTAATATTTTTGTGTTTTTGTTATAGATAAATGGTTGTAATTTATTGTCAAAATTAATTAAATTAAAGAATTAAATGTTTATTTATTATATTTTATCTCCCAAAGTTAATTTTATTCATAAAATGTTGACCAATTTTCTGGCATAAAAACTCTTTGCTAAGATTTTAAAAAAGTACTGTTAGTTTTTAGACGGAGCATCTTGATAAGCCGTCCGTTTTACATTACATTACCGGACAAGTACGAAATGAGATACAATACGATACGAGCAAATGTGTTATGAATGAACCTTAGACAAATTATAACGATTACTTAGGCCAGTGTTCACCAAATATTTAACCGACGATTAGCAGCTAACCAGAGATTTGACAATGTCATCTTCATACATTTTTTTTGACATTTTGTCTGATTAGCTTCTAACCGCTGTTTAACCGTTGGTTATAGTTTTGGTGAACACTGGCCTTAATCTTCACGCTATATCCCTTGAGGGCTTGAGGGTATTTATTTTATTAAATATGTTATAACGGGTTCTAACCACAATTTAGGTTTTTTTAATAAGCATCCGATATTTCGGCATTGTTGCAAGCTCTATGATAACGGATGAACTGAAGAACTGCGGGTAGTGTTGAGCAAATAAAGCGGTATACCCTCTCTCTTGTTCGTTTCTTCTGAATGCTCTCAGATCAGAACTCACTCAAGACTCGTCTCAGCTCAACATGCTTACTGACTCACTTTTAGGTCGAACACTTTTTTGGCGCAACTTATTTTTATACATAGCCACCGCTGGCTAATATACTGGGTAAAAAAGAACCTCCTAGCTATATTCAAAATCCTGAACCAGTATCACTCACAGAACACATTTACGAAAAAAAAATTTTTTTATATATTTTTTCAATGGGAATACTTCATTTTTTGCCTAAACGTAGACATTACTACACCAGGCACGCGAGGGGTGCAGGTAGCGCTCGGGGGGTGCGCCCGAGTGGTGTCTACATTAAGGAAAAGAAACCCCCGCCCCCCGCCCAAAAAAATAAAAAAAAAAGTGTTCAGTAAGTGATATTGGTTCAGGATTTTCAATAAAGCTAGGAGGTTCTTTTTCCGTCTTCGCGATTGAAACTGGCGTGTTTGGAAAATTTTATCGCTTCTTTCAAACTTTCAAGAGTCTCGGTATGTGATGTTGTTCTACCGATAAAACTTGCGGTTTGTGTAGTTCGTGGTAAAACTCGTAATAATATGTTTACGACCCTTTCCACCCTGCCTTTCTAAATGTTTGCTATATTATGTCTGTGTTTATATTGTGTGTAGAATAAAGGAATTTGTATTTGTATTTTATTTGTATATGTTAAAAATAGTGAAAATAAAAATAAAAATGGTGTTTGGTAGAGCGTTGTCAAAACGAAACAGGCGGGTTAAGGAGACTATTTGCTACCTATTACAGGTACATTAACCCTTATTTTGTGCTATAGCTATTTTAGCACGAAAAAAAATTTTTTTTTTCAAAAAAGCCGAAATTAATTCTTCAAACTTTATTTTTAAAAAAAGTGTTGGGTGTATTTTCTGCAGTTAACTTTTATTTTAATCTTAAACGTTGTATGGTTCATCAAAATATGATTGGAGGCAACAACTTTAAAAATAAAAGCCTTCAAAGTGCCCGAAATGAACAAAAACATGTTTTTAACTCGACTTTATACTGAAATAAAAAAACAACTAGTTGTACTCCAGGAAAACTTGAACATTAACGTTGTGCATTAATATGGAAAAAAACAAAATACACAAAAAGAGTCCGTTATTCTCTCAGGATTCGAACCTTCGACCTGTTGCTTACAATCTGGCAACTTTTCCACTCGACCAAACTGTCTACTTTCAATTCAGTAAAATAGTATAACGGTATTTGCGCACTATGTGCGAATAATCGTTGACATCGTTGACATCTGTCACAGAGATAATTTTACCATAGGGCTGCTATCCGTCCGGGTTTCCACCCATACTTCAAAATGCACAACGCTGCTAAAGAAGTTTTCACTTCAAAAAAGGTGGCAACCCTATCCTACGCATTTTCGATTACGGTCACATGACATCTGACGCGAGTTCATCATTTTTTACCCCTAAAAGTGCTCAACACCGCTAAAAAAGTTTTCACTTCAAAAAACTTAATTTATTAGGATTCTTCCAATTTCTTTAAAACTTCTTCACACCCTGCCGATTATAACAGTACATCACATGCACCATAAACCTTAAATAGGTCTTTACCTATGAAATTGCCGTTTTTCATAGTTACAATATTTTTGAAAAACTGAATTTTCCATACTAACGTTTTTGGATTTTTCTCGGGAATTCGAAATCCAAATTTAGCAAAATTTTGTGGGAAGGTTTGGACAACATTAAGTTAATTTTTATCATACTTAGTTTATTGAAAGTTGTAACTGTAACAACGGTACAGCAAAAATAAGAAATGAAACGGGCAACGGATGAAACGAGCTATATTTTAGCTTCTTTTTCAGCAAATAAATCTAAAGTAAATATGTATTAATTTGACTCAATATCTCCGTTATATGGAGCTGTTCAATCAAATAAATTATGAATAAAATAAAGCTTGAGAAAAAATCGGCAATTTCATAGGTAAAGACCTATTATAATTTGAGTTATTCGCTAATTCCATCCAAACGACCATAAATGTGAAGATTTCGATTTTTGGAAAAGTAGGTAACTTCAATTAGTTACCATTTTTTACGCAGTAAACGCTCGTAGCCCAGTGGCTCTCGCTGATCTCAACCGATCAGTGAGGTGAAGCAACGTACACAGAGGCAGGGAACCTGATGGGTGACCAAAGTGGCAATTTATCACGAGCGTTTCCGTGCTTCGGAGGGCACGTTAAGCTGTCCGTCCCGGCTGTTGTTGATTGACTACAGTCGTTAAAACCAAGTCAGAGGCCATTGTGCGGTTTGAAAACTCTGACACCAGGGTTAGCCAAGTTCACTACATACTTCACTATACCTTCACGATAAGAAGAAGACGCAGTAAAAAAAAAATTCTCTCTCTAATACAGATTACTTTGTCTCTTTTTGTTAAGGAATATTGTACTTTAGTAAAACGAGTTTCTAGGAAAATTTAACAAAATTTATTTAGTATAATCACTAGTATTCCGCCCACGGCTCCGCCCGCGTGGACTACAGGTTATATCGTGCCCAGCTGTGGGATAAAATGTAGCCTATGGAGCATTTCACGTCAAATGGACAACCAAAAAAAAAATGAGGTCGTGAATTTTGTTTATACTCTGGTCAGTTATACTTCTAGTGGACGTGGATGTGTATACACATTTTTTTTTAATGATGTTTCATTGCCGAGTTATGAGCTTTTAAAAATTTACGAAGAATGAAGTCCGTTATTTTGGATGCTTATTATTAGTACCAAATATGTAAAAAAAAAGTATTGCATCTTATTGTTTTTTTTATATATACCTACATTTAATTTTGCATGTCCGTGCCCTTGTCTTGTTACATTTAATATTATTATTACATATTTAACCTTTTTAACACATTTACTCTCCATATGAGTTTACAATTAATACACTTAAAATACTAAAATATAAATATTTTTGTAAAACAGTCTATATATTTTACAAAAATAAAAACACCATTTACTTAAGCCAGCGGTGGTTTCTGCCTGTTGTTTCCAGTCCTTAAAGCATCGATAACAACCGTATCCCGATTTTTATGGCCATTTTTAGGTTGTAATCAATCACTTTTCCTCGGCCCGCCGCCTCTGTTTCTTTAATAAAACTTCCTATAGCATCATTACGGCCACCACTGCATGTGGGATGCTGTTGTGTAGCTCCTGTCTGGTTGTTACGGTACGGACAATTACCACGTTTTCGTATGTTAAACCCTGTGCTTCATGTATGGTGAGGACGCGTGATCCGGTTCCCGACCCGTATCCTTGGCGTTTTAGGGCTTCCTTTTCTGCCTGTGAGTGAACAAGGTACAAAATTACGGGTTGGGTTCCATTGATCTGTGCGCCCGTATACATTTCATGTCTCAGGGAGTGTGCACAAGATTTCGACGAGTAGATGCCGCTGTAGACTTCTCTAAAAGCAAATACTACGTCGAGTGGGTTTCTATGGGTGCACAGGAGCTCTTGCGTGATGTGACTTATTGAGTCAGGACGAGTGTATTTCAGAGGAAAGAGATTGTTACGGTCAATATATGGCAGTTGGTTTAAGTCACCGATGAGAAACAACTCGCTTGCTCTCGTGATCACAGCCGCCATTATGACAGCTCCAAAGTGGCTCATGAGTGCTTCATCTACCATGAGTCTCTTGCATCTCTTTCTGTTCGGCTCTTTGAGGCCGTTTACAAGAACTGATGCAAGGGTACGCACCTTGGTTCTGACGTCAGCTCCTACACGACTCGCAAGTTTGTCCCTCAGGTCTTTCGCTGCTTCGGTTGTGTTTGTAACTACCAGGACTTATTCGGGATCAAAGCGGTTTACGATCCAAGTTGTTCTCCGCATCCAGGAACTCCATTTATCTACGATATTTTTGGGATCTCCCAGGAATCAAAGTTTTCGCTGCCCGAAAAATCCCTCGAAACCGCGTCAGCCATTTGGAGGATCCTGTCATCTAGCATGACCTTCGTGCTGCATCTTATTGTTAAAAAGTTGAAGTTGTTAATTTTTTTATCGAATTCTAAATTTGAATTTTTCCATGTATAGTAAACCGGAAGTGAAAATTTTAAATCGATGTTTGAGTAACTTCAACACTTTTTTTAAAATATTTTAATCTTGAATTGAAGCTTTAAATGTACTTATTCTTCACAAAAAAAATTAAAAAGTGATCGCTAATAGTTTAAGACTTACTGCCGTACTCAGAGATGTCAATTAAAGTTAAGAAGTAATTAAATGTCATGCTATCCTTGTTTATATAAACAAGAGTGAAAGAGACAACATCATAGTTTAACAGTACTTAACTTTAATTAACGTCTCTGAGTACGGCGGTTAGAGCGGTTTTATTAATTGAGATTGAAGCAGTATTAATTAAAATCTAGAGTTTTATTTTTGTAATTTTTACAATTTTACTATTTGCACTAGCGCTAATTCTCTTTACACATAGGCCTTCGTTGGTAGGAAGAAAAGCATGCAGTTGTTTAGTTCCTGGAACGGTGATAACGGAAGCAAAACGGACTCGTGGAAAATCTCAAAAACAATGTGTCGTCGCTGGAGATTCTGGAACACATATGGTATGTATATTTATGTATCACCAGAATGTTAACTAATGTTGAGAGGAGGAGACGTGGCCAATCTAACATCTGGAACTACCATGCATCTTTCATCCTATAAAGTGTACCTACAAATGATGATGTGTGCCAATCTAACGCCGAAATGTCATTTGATGTCTACAAAGACAATATGATGTTGTAGAAAATCTCGCTCTTGTTGAACACTTTCCTTCGAGCAGTAGTATATAAAAGTCTAAGTCAACGATGACTTTACCCATTCATATAATAGTGATAGCCCTGTTCCTAGACTGTAAACTTGCTCGAGTCGCCAAACGTTTAAGGTTTCCCCCAAGGCCATCACTTGGCCCTTTTCCATGAGCGGTGGCATGGAAGTGTAACTGTGCTTCTTTCTTAAAATCTTGTTTATAATAAAACTAGCTTTCCGCCCGGAGCCGCGGGCCCGCGTCCTATTTTTTTTTTTAATAAAAAGTATCCTATAAACCTCACGGAGCCCGAGACCTTTCCAACGAATGCAAAACCGTGGAAATCGGTTCGTGCGTTCTGGAGTTATAGCGTCAGGAAGGAAAACCCGACTTATTTTTATATAGTAAAGGAAGATAGGTTCACAAAATTGAACCTATTCTTAAAATGTTTGGGAGCCCCGTCTGTGATGTATTTCGTTTTAGAAACCACAATTCTGTGCACATCAAGGTGCTGGTGCAGTATTTTTTGAAATGCGTAGAATGTGGCAGTATCATGCTTTAAATCGTCCAAAATCATGATGATGCTTCCATTTTTAATATCATTTCCATCTTTATAATGATAAACAGATGTCAAAAGCGTGGCTTGATCATTATTCCAATGAAATGATTTGGCAGCTTCTTGTACGACAAAACTATAATTTTCGGCAGTCACATTGAACGAGAATTTCGCCTTCAGAGATGGTTTCCTTCAGATTTCTAAAATAAAGCGCTTGTTGTTCATCGATATAAGCATGCGACTTCAAAATGTCTAAAGCGTTACACAAACAATCAACAAAATCATCAGCAGAAAGCATTTGGGTGGCTATTGTGAAGCGATCTTTACCTTCCCATTTTTCAAACTGAATATTCGTCACTTGATTTTCATGAAATACCAATTTTAAATGATCACGTATTCCGGTAAAACCAGGTCAGGAAGAGCAACTCTCATTTGCAGATTTTGCTGTCTTTGTAGACATCAAATGATATTTCGGCGTTGGATTGGCACACATCATCATTTCTAGGCATACTTCATAGGATGAAAGATGCATGGTAGTTCCAGATGTTAGATTGGCCACGTCTCCTCCTAATGTTGAGACATTATTTAACATTCTGGTGATCCATACATATACATACCATATTTGTTCCAGAATCTCCAGCGACGACGCAGTGTTTTTGAGATTTTCTACGAGTCCGTTTTGCTTCCGCTATCACCATTCCAGGAACTAAACAACTGCATGATTTTCTTCCAACCAAGGAAGGTCTATGTCTAAAAAGAATTAGTGCTAGTGCAAATAGTAAAATTGTAAAATTTACCAAAAAAAACTCGATTTTAATTAATACTGTTTCAATCTCAATTAATAAAACCGCTCTAAGTCTTAAACTATTAGCGATCACGTTTTATTTTTTTTTGTGAAGAATAAGTACATTTAAAGCTTCAATTCAAGGTTAAAATATTTAAAAAAAAATTGCGAAGTTACTCAAACATTTTTTTGGTCGTCCGTTTGACGTGAAATGCCACTTATGTCGTTTTCCAAGGTTTAATCTATCTCTGTACCACATCAAAATCGGTTTTACAGTTTAGGCGTGAAAGCGTAATAAACAGACAGTAACTTTCGCATTTACAACATTTCCGCCGCAACACCACCCACGTGGATCACAGTTGTGCCTTGTAGATGTTGAGTGTAATTTTGTCGTAAATACACCCGATACTTTTTTTTAAATAAAGTTTAAAGTATTAATTGCGGTTTTTTTGAAAAAAAATTTTTTTTTCGTTCTACAATAGCCTTAGCACAAAATGAGGGTTAATGTACCTGAAGTAGGTGGCAAATGGTCTCCTTAACCAGCCTGTTTCGTTGCCAACGCACTACCAAATACACTGTACAAATTACCTGGTATACTGAAGGTCAGATTTATTTTCCCTGTTTGGATTCACACAGTCCAACTTTGCCATGCACGCTTTAGATTCGCTGTGATGGAGCCCTCGATTTCCTAATCTTAATACACTTACAGATGCTCCGAAAGGCAAGCTAATTTCATAATCATACGATCGGTTTTTACACGCTTTATAAATTAGTCTTATACCACGCCATATATTTCTCCTGAAACAAAGCCATAAAATGTAAGCATGCTAGTGTTCTACCAACAAATTCATAATTAAAAATATATTACTCACATGACTTTTGATTTAATTTTGTGGTCAGAATCCCATATCTTGTCCATAGAAGTAGATCGATTGGTGCAACTTGGTTGCTTACACCCACAGGACATTCTGTATTCAGATATCATTTTATGTACTGGCTGTTCTGGTTGATGCCTCATTTTTTCCAATTGTTCTTTATATAATACGAAAGTTCTTCTTTCTTTAAATTCTCTGTATTTTTTCCGATAAATATCCTCCTTCAAGCTTCTAGTACACGATACAAATTGTGAGTCTTTATTATCCCTCCCACAAATGAAATCGGACATTTGTTTAATTTTTCTGTCTTGCGTTAAGCACGGCAACTTCGATACTGGCGTGATATTTTTCTTTGGCTCATCAACAGTTTTCTGTTCTTTGATATTTTGATTAGCTGTATCTTGCTTTAAATTGCTTTTAATTGATTGGACTATATTCAAACTAACTGCTGCTGAAGATGACGTTTTTTGCATTATATTGTAAGACTGTTCTGAGCCCTGACTTTCTGATTCTGTTTTACTAACTAAGCTTTTAACTACTTGAGTGCTTAAGTATTTTGCAATTTGATCGTAATATTTCGGTGTCTTTTGTCCTCCATCTAATTTGGAATTATCGTATACTGATATTTGTCCAGGAAGCTCTTCTTTTTCGCTAGAGTGATCTGATATTTCTTCATCGGGTTCTGCTGATACCCACGATGGCCTATGAAATTGATGAACAGAAAGCTTTTCAAGAAGTTCTGAAAACATCTGCTTAGGGCATATGTGGTTTTGTTCAGGTTTGGTAAAATGTTTTGACTTCTGTTCTGCAACTAAATTATTTGTTGCTTCTTTATCTAGATCAGAATGCTTTGCTTGTGACTGGGCTTGATTATTTTCATCTTGTTCTTTATTTAAAATAAGTTTAGTTGAATTAAATGTTGCATTTATTTGCTCCTTTTCGTTGCTAAAATATTCCGTTATCGTTTCAGCTATTTCTTGTGTTTTAGGGGATTCTTTATTTTTAGGATGTTCCAATATTAACAGTGGCTTAATAATTTCCCCCAATGAACTAGTAATTTCCCATACTGACAGACGTTGTTCTGATTCTACCTTGATCTGTTCGTCTCCGTTACAAAGTGATTCGGTTATTTGTTTAGATATATCTTCTTCAAAACCATTAAATTCTGGTTTGGGTTCTTCTTTTTTAAAATTTAGTTGATCAGTGCTTATTTTACGTTGTTGTCCATTTTTGTTCTGGGAAGTAAAATCTTTTGAAATTTTTGAGGTTTGTTCTAGAACTTTCTCAATACGTTCGTCATTGATGTCGGGTTGTTTTGTGTATGTTATTGATGTGTTTAAACTAGGCTCAATGGGCTCACTTTGTTCAGATACTGTATATATTTTTTCAGGTTGCAGCTTGAATTGTTGTTCTGTTATTAATTCAGTCAGTTTATCATTTGATGTTACATTGTTTAACAAAAATGGGATATTTTCTTGTTTCTCAGTAAGAAATTCTGTTGAAACAAGTGGGTGACATTCTTCTAAACCAATTGTTTTAAGAATTTGAAGCATACTTTTATATTCTTCTAAAGTTGACTTTCGGTCTCGTACTTCGGTTTGTGAATATGCCAGTTTAGTTTTTCCTAATTGTAATTTTATACTTGCTGAACCTGTTTTAGTTTGAACGAATGCTGACTCAGTTTGTTTCGATTCTGGTATAATTTGTTCCAATACAAATTTAAGTTCCTCTATTGTTGATTTAGTAAGTTCTATTTTTGGCTTAGAGGTTTTTTGTAGCAGTTCTTTAAATTTTATCGTCGATTTGATTTCTTCTAGGACTTGTTGAGGTTGTTCTAATGCCTTAACTGTTGGTATTAAAACTGTTTCATAGTTTAGTTCAATATTAGGTTGTTTTAATTCCATTTCAGTCCGTCCTGTTGCCAGATTAGTTTGTTTTGATGCTTGCTTAGTTAGTTCTTGTTCCAGATATTGCTGTGATGATGATTTAGTATTGTTTATATCCAAAAGAGCTTGTTCCAGTGGATATTTAGTTTCTTTAAGTACAGGTTCAATTTGTTCCATCGCTAATTTTGTTGGTTCTAGTGATGATTCAGTGCGTCCTAGTATTGACTTTTCTTGTTCCACTTCTTGTTTAAAATGTTTTAGTTCATGACTGGTATATTCATTCACATCCTTAGTCGTTTTTAATTCTATGTCAGCTATCGGCCATGCCAATGTATTTAAATGTAAAACAGATGATTTGGTTTGTTCTAATGACGTTATTTTAAATTCAATTTGTTCTAGGTTGGGTTCCATGTTTTTGAATGCTGGTGGTGAATGTTTTAATTCTTTCGAATGTTCGGGTAATAACAATGCCAGTTTCATAAGACGCAATTCTGATTCGATTTGTTGTAATTCCGATTGAATTTGATCTAATTCTGCTAGAGGCTGATCTTTTGCCAACTTTGTTTGTTTTAATTTTAAATCAGTATTTCTTTGTGTTGGCATAGTTTGTGTTACTGTTTTTTCAATGATTTCTGATGCTTGTACAGTTTCTTCGAATTCCATATTCATTTTTAGTAGTGCCGCATCATTTTGTTCCTGTGTAGGTCGAGTTTGATTTAGTTCTGACTCAATAAGTTCCAATGCCAATTTTGCTGTTACCAATAATGATTCGGTTTTCCTTTGTTCTAAGGCTGGTTCCATTTGTTTTTCTACTTGTTCAGTTTTTTCTGATCTGGGTGGATTTGGAACCACATGAACTAACATCAGAACTGGGTTCATTTGTTCTAGCGCTGGCTTCGTTTTTTCTGTTGGTTGTCTATTTTGATCAATTACCGATTTTAGTGCAGATTGATTTTGTTCCGTTTCCCTTTTAACCATTTCTTCTTCCATTTCGTTCCATTTTAACGCAGTCTTGTGTATTTCGGTTGAAGGTGCATATTCCGCTGTTGCCATTTTTATTCGTTCTAATGCTGAATCAATTAAATCTAATGCTAGTTTTTTCAAGTTAAGTTTCGAAACAGTTTGTTTTACTTCCGGGTTAATTTGATCTAATAATATTTCAGTTTCTTCTAAAGTTATTCTCTTTTGTTCTAATCCAGGTTCAAGTGTATCATGTAATGGCAAAAAACATGCTGATGCTACTTTTATTTGTTTCAATCTTGTCGGAGTTAGTTTTAATGCCAATTTGATATCAGCTTTGGATCCAATTCGTCCTTTTTTTTGATTAGTCTGTTCTAATTCTGACTCAATTTGCTCTGAAGCTAATTTAGTTTTGTCAAATTCCGTTCTAGTTTGATCCGACACCAATACAGTTTGTCTTGTTGCTAATTTTGTTTCTTCTAAATCAAATTCTTCGGCTGTGTCGAATAACGTCAAGAAACATGTTGATGTCATTTTGTTTTGTCCAAAACTTGCCTGAATTTGTTTTAACGGCAATTTAGGATCGTCTGCGTATCCGATTTTTTCTATTATAGAGTCAGTTTGTTCTGATTCTGGTTCAATTTGCTCTGTAGCTGATTCAGTTTTGTCTAAGGACGTTCCAATTTGCTCTAATAATAATGTAGTTTGTTTCATCGTTATTTTTTCTTCTTGTTTATCTGATTCTATATGTTTTAATAGTTTCAATTCAGATTTGGTTATTTCAGTTATTGACGAGGGTAAATCTGGAAGTAACTCAGTTTCTCTTAGTACTGACACTGACTCGGTTAGTTCAAGAGGGTATTTAGGATAATTTATTGCTTCTAATCCTGTTTCTGGCTGAACCAATTCCAACGTTGACTTTGTTTTTGTAAATATGGTTTGTTCAAATGTAGGATCGGTTTTTAAGCATTTTGCCTCCTTTTGTTCGAATTTTGATTCATTTGATGCTAATGCCAGATTGGTTAATTGCTCTAACTGGGACTTCGATTGTTCGAAGTTTTGTTGTAGGGCTAATTCATTTTGTTTCAATTCATTTTTTGGCTGTTCTAAAACTAATTCAGTAGGCTCAATTGCCCTCTTCGACAATTCTAATTCAGATTCAGTTTGTTTAAATGCTAATTCAGATTTTTCTTTTTCTACCAGATTTTTGTGTAGTGGATTAGTCTGTTCTAACTCGGTTAGTTGGAGAGTTAGTTTAGGATGCTTTACTGCTTCCAATCTTGGTTCTGGCTGAGCCAATCCGGATGTTGACTTTATTTTGGTAAATGTTCGTTCCAGTGTTGGATCGTATATTGTTTCTTTTTGTTCAAATGTTGGTTCATTTGATTCTAATGCTACTTTGGGGAACAGCTCTATTTGAGACGTCAGTTTTTCAAATTTTTGGTTTATCTCTAGTACGGTTTGTTCTAAATTTGGATTAATTGGTTCTAATTCTTTTGGTTGTTCTGATTGAATTTCAGTTTGTTTCAGGGCTGGTTCATTTTGTATAAATTCCTTATTTGGCTGCTCCAGTACTGATTCAGTAAGCTTTAGCGCCCACTTAGACAGTGCAAACTCAGATTGAGATTGTTTCAGTGCTAATTTGGTTTTTTCTTTTTCTACTACATTTTGATGTTGTGGATTAGTCTGTTCTATTTCTGTTAGTTCGAGAGTTAGTTTAGGATCATTTACTTCTTCCAATTCTGGTTTTGGCTGAGCCAATCCTAATGTTGACTTTATTTTGGTAAATTTAGTTTGTCCCAATGTTGGATCGTTTTTCTCGTATGTGATTTCTTTTTGTTTAAGTCTCGGTTCATTCGATACTAACGCTAGTTTGGTTAATAGCTCTATCTGGGATGTCGGTTTTTCGAGTTTTTGGTTCTCCTCTAGTACGGCTTGTTCTAAAGTTGGTTTAATCGGTTCTGATTCTGGTCCGTTTAGATGCAACACTGCTTTTAGCTGTTCTAATTCAGATTCAGATTGTTTAATTGCTAATTCAGTTTTTTCTTTTTCTGTTAAATTATGATGTAGTGTATTAGTCTGTTCTAACGCTGCATCAAGTATATCCAATGCCATTTTATTTTGCAGTGATCCTATATTGGATTGTTTTAATGTTGTTTCATTATGACCTAATTTTAAATCACTTTTTAATTCTGTATCAGTTTCCTCTAATTGTGATGTTAGCGATATTTTTGGCTGTGTTTGCTTTATATTTGATTTGGTTTTTTTAAAATTTATTTCATCTTTTTCTAATTCTGGGTATGTTTGATCTAACATTCGTTCAATTTGTTGAAATAATGGTATATGGAAGACTGGTTTGATTAATTCCGATGGAGGTTCAATTTGTTTTAACTCCGGACTAGTTTGTTCTAATACCGTTTCATACTGATATAATTTTGGAATAGACTGTCCACTTTTTAATTCATCTGGTACTAGTTGCGGATTTACTGCTGATTCAAATTCTTGTGTTGGCATTTGTGTTATTGGTTCTGGTGTCGATTTATGTATATCCAATGCTAGTTTAGTTTTTCCCAATGATGATTTAGTTTGTTTCAATTCAGATTCAGTAACTTCTGATACAGTTCTGTTTTTTTCCAATACTGTTTCGGTCTGTTCTAAACTCTGAAAAGTTTCTTCTCTTGCTGATTCAGTTTGTAAAAATGTTAAATTAGTCTGTTCTGACTCAAATTCAGGTGGTTGTAATATCCAATCATTTAATCCTAATGATAATATTGCTTGTTCTAATGCTGATTGGCTTGTTTGTAATATTAGATTAGTTGGTGCTACCGGCGACTTCAATTTATTTATTTCTAGTGGTAATTTGATTTTTTCTTGAACTGGTTTTATTGGGTCTGACACAGATGGTACTTGTTTAATTGCTGATTGTTCTTTTTCTAATTTTGGTCTTACTTGATTCACTATTGAAGTCAGTTGTACTTTTGCCATATCATCTTCTTTCGATTCGGACTTGGTCTGTTCTAGAGGTGATGTAATTAGATTGGATTGTGATACATTTGACTCATATGCAAGTTTAGTTTGATTCAATGCAGAAAGATTTGGTTTTAATATCTTATTTGCTACTAATACAGTTTTCCCCTTTTCCGGTTCTATTGGTTCTGTAATCGTTGTAATTTGTTTTTCTGCTGGTTTGATTTGTTCTAATTTTGGTATAACTTGCTTTAGTATTGGGTGAAGTGGTTCCCTTGCTATAATATTTTCTTTTTCTGAGTCAGCTAGTTCTTGTGACATCTCTTTTTGTTGCAATGCTGATGTAGTTTTTTCTAGAGTTAGCATACTTGATTTTATTATTACATTTGCGGGCGTTAATGCTGAATAATTTATTTCTTCTTCCGGTGTTGTAACTTCCGGTACAGATTCAATTCGTTTAGTGATCGATTTAGTTTCTTGTGATGTTTGTTTATTTTCCATCAAAACAGATTTAGGTGGTTCTTTTGTCGTACAATTTTCTTCTGATTCTGATTTGGTTTGTCCTTGAGGACATTTAGTTAGCTGTAATTCTAACTCATCTAATTTTATTATCTCAATTAACGTTAATTCAGTTTTTTGTTGTTGCTGGTTAGTTGAATCTGATGTAGATTTAATTTGATTAAACTCTGATTCATTATGTCTTATCGCTGGTTTAACATCGTTAAGTATCGAGTTAGTTGGTGCTTTCACCGTAGATTTTTCTTTTATTTCTGGCTTCACTTTTTTAAGAGGTTGCAACATTGTTTCAGTTTGCTCTAATGCTGATTCGGATATTGACGCACTCGATTTTAATATCGCATGGGTTTCTGATTTCGTGTATTTTATATTTGTTTGTTCTACATATATCTTTTGTTTTAATTCTGATAGTTTTTGTTCTAACTTTATTTTGCCTTGCCTTAGAATCAAATTAGTAATTTCTCTTATTATATCATTTTCTGCCA
The DNA here is from genome assembly GCA_949987775.1 of Aproaerema taeniolella. Lineage (NCBI taxonomy): Eukaryota > Metazoa > Arthropoda > Insecta > Lepidoptera > Gelechiidae > Aproaerema > Aproaerema taeniolella. Next base: position 15,538,409 of record OX465263.1, on the reverse strand, counting down.
CTTGTAATTCGGTTTCTTCTGGAGACATATTTGGTATTAAGGTTGATTCAGATAGCTTTGACGCTGGTTGAGCTCTTGTCGCTACTGAATCACTAGGTACAGATGTAATTTGTTTTTGTGCTGATTTACTTTGTTCGAATTTTCGTATTACTTGCTTTAATATTAAATCGAGTTGCTCCCTTGCTCGGATGTTTTCTTTTTCTGTGTCGATATGTTCCTTTGACATCTCTGTTTGCGACAATGCTGATATAATTTTTTCTAATACTGATTCACTTGATTTTAATATTGCGTTTGATGACACTGATGCTAATTCATTTACTCCTTGTTTTGGTTTTGTTGATCCTAGTACATATAAAATTTGTTTTAATGCTAATTCGTTTTGTTCAAATATTGATTTGTTTAGTCCTTTTGCCCTTTCATTTTCTTTCACTTCTGATTCGGTGTTTACTAGAGGTTTGAGTGCTGATTTAGTAGGTTCCATTGCTGATTTGGTTTTATCAAATGCTGATTCTCTGGATTTTAATAACACATTTGTTGGTGATTCAGTATTTTTTTGTTCCTTTATTTTTGGTCCCGACATGATTGCAAGTTCTTTTATCAATGGTTGTTTTTGTTGTAATATTGGATTAACTTGTTGTAATATTGAGTTGATTTGTTCTATTGCTGTATCTTTTTCTTTTAATTCTGACTCTTCTTGTTCTATCGGTGACTTGGTTGATTTTATTTCAGGCACAGTTGGCTGTAACCCTAGTTTAGTTTTTTTAAATGCTGATTCACTAGGTTGTACTAATTTATTTATTTCCGAGTCAGATTTATCTTGCTTTACGGTTGTGGTTACTTTTACTGCTAATTGTTGTTCTGTTTTTGTGTAACCTTTTGCCCAATCAGTTTCCTTTTCACTTTTTTCTTGAGATGGTAAGTTTGGTATCAGGGTTGACTCGGATGGTTCTTGCAATGGTATAGCTTTTTCAAATGGTATTGGATTAATTTGTTCATTTGATGTTATGTTTTCTTTAAATTGTGATTCGGCTTTTTTGAGTAATATTTCTATTAGTTTCAATGCTGGTATGTTCTTTTCTAGTGCCAATTCACTTGATATCATATGTTCTGATGCTGATACTGATTTGTTTATTTCATTTTTCAATTTTGTTGGTTCTGATGCAGATTTATTTTGTAAATTATTTGGTTCTTTTGTAACGATATTTGCTAATTTTAACTCAATTTGTTCTAGAGGTGATTTAGCTAGTTTTAATGATGACTCTGTTGGTTCACTTGGTTTTAATGTCTCTTTTGCTGCCAACTCAGTTTTTTCTAATTCAAATTTTGTTGATTCTGATAGAGAAGTGATATGTTTTAATGCTATTTCGTTAAGTTCTACTGTCAGCTTAGGTACTTTAAAATTTGGTTTTATTGATTCGTTTACCGTATCAGTTTCTTTCAATTCTTGCTCGATTTGTTGTATGGGTATTTTACCAACTGGTTTTAATTCTGACTTCAATGCTGTCTCTTCCAATGCTGATTTACTCGATTTTAGTATCGAAGATTTTGGTGCCAATCTTGATTCGGTTTTGCCTCGTTCAGGTTGGTTTTGTTCTACTAATAATTCTATATGTTCTTGTGGTAGTAAGGCTTGCTCTTTTACTAGTTTAGCTTCTTTTAATGCTAGTTCACTTAGCTCATACGATGACGTACTTACTTCTGATGCTAATTTAGTTTGTTCTAAAAATAAATACAGTTTTTCTTTTGCTGATTCAGTTTCTTCTATTTTCAATTTTTCTTGTCTAATTGATTCGGGCGCCAAATTTGTTTTATCTTTTATATTTTCTAACGGTTCCAATGAATATTTGATAGTTTTTTCTGTTGTTAACTCATTTTGTTTTGATGTTGGTTCAATTTGGTCTACTGGAGGCTTATTTAGTTCTAGTGTTGATTCAGTTTGTTTAAATACCAATTTGCTTAATTTCAATACCGAAATTATTGGCTTGATTGCCAGTTCAGATAGTTTTTGTGGCAGTTCCGGCTCGCCTTTTACAGCCTCTGTTACAGACTCATTATGTTCCAACGCTGATTCAATCTGATTGCTTAACGGTATAATTTGTTCTTGGGCTGATTCTATTCTTCTTAAATCTGATTCTGATCTGGTTTTTATAAGCTCGAGTTTGTTTTGTTCAATTTGTGATTTTGTTTGATTCAATTCTGATTTGCTTGGAACTGACGATGGTTTATTTGGTTTTAATGCAGCTTTAATTCTTTTGAAGGCTAATTTAGTTTGTTCTAATACTGATTCAGTTTTTTTTGATCCTGTCTTCGATGTTTTTGATTTCAATGTATCTTTTTCTAATGTTAAATTTGATTGCTTGGCTGGTGTAACTAAATTGGCCTGTTTTAAAGATGGCTTAAGCTTTTCATCATTGGAAATCAGAACATCTGTTGGAGTTTTTGATATTGTTTGGAGCAGCTTACGTTTTGAATTCTTATGATCTGTACTTGATATAATAGGTTTCTTAGCTGGATTTCCTGTAGAGTGAAGATATGAAGTTGGGTGGGACTTTACTTTGCCTGACAGTATTTCTGGTTGGTTCGGTGCTCTCTCATCCTTACAGGACCGTTGTTTTAATGTTGGCTTGTCAACACAAGATTTATTCTCAGAAATAGACTTTTTAGGCATTATTTTGACATGTCCATTTTCTGAAGACGAAACTTCAGATGATTTGGAGAAAATACTCTCTTTGTCATTTAGAAGCTCTCTTTTTTGTTCAACTTTTTCTCGTCTCGTATACTGTCCTAGATTGCCAGCTATTGGATGTGATGGTTTGGGCTTGGCTATTTTATCTCTTAGAGATAAGCGTTCCAACTTTTGTCCTGTTAGTTTTACTTCGGTTACATGTTGATCTAATTTTGGTTCGTTTTTTTCTTTTTTAGATATTTTCAATTCTTTTTGAGGTTGATCAACCGTTGAGCTGTGAACTTTTGGTGTTTTCTTTCGAGAACTATTCATCTTCGGAAAACGGCTAGCAGATTGTATATCTAAAAGAAAAACTAACGTAAATTGTTGAAAAAACGGCCAACTTGTTTCTTCTTTTGAGACTTTTGAATATTATTTAGAACAGTCCTTTTTATAGTACTTATATCATTTATCAGCAGTAACCTAGACTGCGTGTGTACGTAGTATGACAGCATTTACTTTGCGTGGATTTGTTACGACAGTTTGAGATGGTATGGTATGACTTAACAAATCCACATCTATATAATTCATTTTGTATTTTGTTAGCACAACAAATATGGTCTATCGCCTACCTAACTCCCAAAGTATTTTTACCTAACAGGGCCTTGCTTTCTACCCGCGCATGGAAATTATGTGATAAAATTATTTTGTTTTTTTTCTGCCCTTTTTACAATGTGTAGGCAAAACATAATGATCGGTCAAGTAGTAAGAGCATGAAAAGGTTACAAATGATAAAGATTACTTAAGCATTTATTAAAAAGTTCAGAGTAACGTGATAGACTGATAGAAGAACACACTGAAGGCTCACTCAGTGTATAAAAGGTTCAATAATCGGGTTTTACTTTATGTCCCTATAGTCCCGGTTTATTTGCTTTCTGGAAATTGGGGATCCAAGACAAGTGAGTACTTGGAATGATATTCGAGTGTACAGAGTATCAAGGCTACATTATTGACATTACCTTTAATTTCTCATTTCCTAAAACAGGTCCACTGGACTGGTGAAGTTTAATTGTTTTGACCCTTTCATGTTTTTATACTCCATTGGTGTTGTCTTCACAGATCACTTGTTGGGAATGTTTTATGTTTCTGCTGTTGGAAATATAACGGGCCCATTATTTTAACATCTTTATTATTATCGCTTCATTGTTTATGAATTAACATAGTACTTTTTTTAAATAAACAATGGGAAAACCATGATTTGGATGGGAATTCTTTTATTGTGATACCAGATGCATGTTTGCTGGCCAGATGACAAAAATAATGGCAGTCAATCACATGTCAGTGAAGATGTAATTGTTTTGTTTTTGCGAAGATCTTTACAGAAATCTATGGTTTCTCAAATTCTTTGAAAATTTTGCTAGTTTTTAGGGTTCCTTATTCTAGATTTTTTTATCGGCTTATTAAAAAAATAAATATTTATTTAGACAAATCCTTACATGTAATAATCGGGGCTTCCCAGTAAGTAGTCATAGATACTTGTGATGGGAATGCCTCGCTCTTCCAGGTATACAATATATTATAGGATATTCAGATTGAGTTAACATTACCATTAACTTATAATTATAATAAAAAGTAGATACCTAAGTAAGTAACAAGGCGTGGGTGTGTGTTGAAGTATGTGTGTCCATTTGTAATAGTATAGTATGCGTGTATTCATGTGTGCTTGGGGTATATTATGTGTGTGTTTGTGCCTTTAGTCAATTAGTAAAACTGTGTTTAAGGGGGGTAATTAGTGTTGATACACAAATGTTAAAGTGTGCATTATGCTCAGCAAGGAGTGCTTGTGCTCAACATGATGTATTGTGCTTAATATGCTCAGCGTTAAATGACTGAACCCTGTATGCCCCACGGATTATATAGTGTGACTTTTAATTAGCAAAACTTTAGTGGTGATTCTACTCATGGAAACTGAACAAATTTTCGTGAAGAACCCCTATGAAGTTTTCACTTTCGTTTTCAAGTTTTCGACTTCTCATAATAAGGCAATCAGCTAAATTGGGCCTTTTTAACCCCCGACGCAAAAAGAGAGGGGTTTTATAAGTTTAACGTGTCTGTCTATGTATTTGTGTATTTGTCTGTGGTATCGTAGCTCCCAAACGAATGAACCGATTTTCGTTAAGTTTTTTTTATGTCAAAGATAATTTAATTTTTATCCCGAGTGTTCTAAGCCATGTTTCATGAAAATCTGTTCAGCTGTTTAAAAGTTATAAGCAATCGAATGTTTGATTCAAAATTTTTAATTAGGTATAATGTTATTCTATTTCGAAAACGGCATGGCAAAATTTTACTACCATTGCCTCCTACATACTAGGGATTTTTGTAGTAAGGAACATGAGGAGCAATGATAATTCATACTTTAACATGCCTTGCCGTGCCGTTCGAATTATAAAAAAAGGTCCATCGCTCAAGTTGTACGGAGGGGCGATTTTTTGGCTTATTACGACCTTGATTGCCGTGTGGTGATCGGTTGAGAGTAACACCACCCCATCTCTTTCCGTGGGTGTCGTAGGAGAACACAAATGACATCTGCCTCCTAGTAATCCATCCCAGGCAACGACACTTCATTTTTTTCTGAATCTGAGGTATCGTCCTATGGTCTCATGCGGTGTGGTAGGCTCTGTAAAGGGCCGTCTGGTTCGCGGCTACCCTCCTACCGAAGTCCGACGCCAAAAAGCTTGCTGTGTAAGCAAGTTCTGTGTCTGGCCGTCACGAACCAGACGGCCAGTCACAGATCCTACCACACCGCATGAGACCATAGGACGCCACCTGCCGGGGGTGGATTAGGACGCAGGTCTCATTTGTGTTTCCTTAGTCGCCTCTTACGACACCCACGGAAAGAAATAGGGTGGTGTTATTCTTAACCGATCACCACAAGGTCATAATTATGAATATATTTCCAAGCACTGCAATTATTTATAAATATTTTTGCAACCATACTGCTTTAAATCGTAAAATATCAATTTTTAACTATCAATAGCGCCTGACAATAACGTCTGCGCAAAACCGTTAGTTGAAACTATTACAATCATAAAAACCACAGTGACCTACAATATCCATACAAAAAAATTATATGCTGGAGAAGATATCAATAACATTATACCTTATACTAATATACTAATAAAGAGGAAAGATTTAATTTTGATTGTTTGTTTGTTTGCATTGAATATGCTCCGAAACTACTGGACAGATTCGAAAAAATATTTTGCCATTAGAAGGTCTGAGTAACATTGGCTACATAATTTTTCCGAATTCCTACGGGAACGTAGTCCCGGGCAGAATACTAGTCTTTAATAACTTTACGAAAACTTAGTGCTTGATCATTTGTTTTTTTTACTAACCACTAACCACTTTTTTTTTACAATAAGCATTTTAATAACTTAATAATTATCATTTTAGTGAAAAAGGCATTTTTATTGTATTAAAGGACAGGACACTATGCCTTTATACCCATCTTTTAATACAAAAAAAAAATATTTTTATTGAAGTTGTATTATAAGAAGATACTCCAACGCCACGCCCTATGTGTATTCCTTGTGTGTTCTTCCTTACTAATATTATAAATGTGAATGTAAGTTTGTTTGTTACGCTTTCACGTCTAAACTACTTAAGCGATTTTGATGAAATTTGGTATAGAGATAGGAATAACATAAGGAATAACACAGGCTCCATTTTATCCCACAGCTGGATATGGTATACCTGCAGTCCACGCGGGCGGAAAGCTAATTGTGTTTATAATTGTTATTTTTTTCATTCTGTAAATTGTTATTGTTTTTCCATTGTATATTTATTTAAGGCTTAGATTAATAACGTATAGTATTTGTTTATGTTAGATACCAAGTTATTTTTTAATCAGTACGCAATTTTTTGTACGTAAACTTTATGAAAATTTAACAGACCCTTATTTTTGTTTTATATCGTTTCATATAAAAATTTCAAGCTAGATCGTCTGAAGCATGAAAATAAATCAATATTTTTGTATTGAAAAAAAATAACATCGTCCAATTGACTTGAACTTGGTAATTGTTCTGCGTTTTACCTCTAAGACGTTAAACATCTCTAAATTTAGAAAAAAAATGTTTTTCTTCTTTAATTACGTTCTATCAACGTAACTGACACCGTAAGAAAGAATTTGCGTACTGATTAAAAAGTCACCTTGTATATTGTATGTGTGTAATGTATTTTATGTAAGTACATTTATGTATGTATTATTGCACCCACATTATACGGTGTAATAGCGTCTTCTCCACACCTAAAGGTTGCCGATAAGATTTTGCTTCTTAGCAATTTGGCCGCCCTTTTTACCCTAACTTTATTAGGTACTGTTTTATGATGTAATTTTTACTTTGTACACATGACAGCACAGCAGACTGTACATTTAACCTTGACTTCGCCCTTAACTTGCACGTAATAGCGTCAGCTTTCGTAGTGCAAATGGGTAACCTGATATGCTGCTGTCTGTACTTTATTTTATGGTGTGCAATTAAGTATATTGATTTGTATTAACAAGGCAGATATACCTTTATAATGAACAAATTGTATATTCTCAGCATGGTGGAGGAAAATGAAACTTGGAGATATTTTCTTACGGTTTATTCAGTGAAGTTTAACAATTCTATGGCATGGTCACTGGTAACGTTATGTCGAAGAAAAAGTCGAAACTAAGTTATGATTTTTAAAACTAAGTTCTTAACTTAGCCTCTAAACTTTAATGTGTTACTTGACCAATTAGTAACTATTAAACGGGATTTAAACGAGGATTAAATTCACCCCTTCATGTATTTTATTATATTAACTTTGTCAAGTTTATTTAAATTAATTTGCGAAAATTCAAGATGTGAATTAGCCCACGTAACTGAACAACTTTCCTCGACGAACATATGGATCAGCTCCCTGCCTAAATACACACATCAACACGGTCTAGGAATATTGCACGATTTTTCATACAAAAGAGGTCTGTTTGTTAAGCTACAAAAGCATACTCGAGATATATGGAGCGCTAGCATTTTCAGGCGAGCTAGTGCTAAGCTTGAATTTACAATTCTAATCAATAATTTTTTTTTACTTGAAGTTTGTGAAAACGTGACGAAAATGAAAATTTTTTTTGCGTAAATTCGACTAAATAGTCATAAAATTCATACAAAAGCAGGCTCAAACTGCGTTTTTGTTTTCGTTTCCGTCACGTTTTTACAAATTTTAAGTAAAACAAAATTTATTGACTAAAATTGAAAATTCAGGCTTAGCACTTGCTCGTCTGAAAATTATAGCCCTCCATGTATCTCGAGTATGCTTTTATAGTTTCTCAAACATACCTCTTTTGTATTAAAAATCGTGCAATATCCGTAGACCGTGTTGATGTGTGTATTTAAGAAAAGTTGTTCAGTTTCATGAACAAAAAATACTCTAAAGTTTCGCTAAATAATTTAAAATACCCTATATTTTAATATCTCCTCAATGGCGTCGCGTTGAGACAAGGAGACGAGGACCAAAAAGATTTTAAACAAGCAAGGAGATTTTCCTCTTATTTAAAGTTTACATTTATTACTAAATGGTCTAGTAACGTCCTTAATAAATTATTGTTAAAATAATATTACAGTTTCATTAGTGTGATATACAGCGAAAAAATTTCTATCACTTTTTGGCTGTTTATTATAACGGTTGATTGCAAGTGGAACTAGTTTACAAATGTTTTAAAGCATTTGAAGCTGTGTTATATCGTAATAAAAAATGTCAGCTTGGAAAAAAGAGCATGTTTAAATCAATAGTTCGTTATTTACCACTTTGTAAAAAAAAGATTGTTAAGCGCTCTTGGCGAACTTTTTGAAGTTTGATGGTTTGCAGTTTGAAACTTTTATCGCTAATTTAATTTCAGCATTAAATTATTCATGATAGCGAACAAAGTTTCAGATAGGACGATTTGAAAGATAGTCTCAGAATCCCCCATTCCCAAAATCCCCCTTCGTATATAATTCCGTAAATAAAAGCCAGAAGAGTTTGTTATACTCTGGGGTAACAATTTTATCAGTGTATGGACGGGTATATGGCAATAAGAACCGTTTTCCTTAATTTTGTATTACTTCTCTACTCTAAAATGCGAATGAAAAAATATCTTTTTTTTTTGTATACTAACATGAGGTATGATTTGGATGTATACAGTTCCTTATTTGTATTATGAATATGTATATTTGGTTTTGAATTAGCAAGCAAAAATTAAGATGAGCTTTTTTCCACGCCACACGTCTTAAAATAAAACCTCTTCACGTAACTTTGTAAGCCTTGTTACTAGTAGTACTTTTTTAATTATGTTTTTTATTCTATTCACATCTTTAACTTTTGCTTTACTAATTCAAAGTTATCTCATATTTGCCATACAACCTTATTACTTACTATGTACTATTATTATAGGCGCCAGATAAAACTACCACTTTTTTTAAGCTCTTCCTCCCTTTACAATCTTTTAAAAAAAACTCTAAAAATTATTGCCAAAATCCCGGCTTCAAAAATGGAATGATGTTCTATTATTAAATGCACACCAAAATCTTTAAATTTTATCAATCATGGTTTTATGTTTTATTTTTGTTACTCGTGTGGTAAATTAAATGATAGTTCCCATAATCCCACACATTTGTAAGAAAAACTCATTGCGTTTTATTAAAGGAGAATATGTAAAGGCTCCATTTTTTGCTGCTTTTTCCTACAAAATGATCTCTTTCATCATTTGGTTACATTTTTAATCATAAATGAAAAAAGTTAACGTTTACGACTATAAAAAAATACGTAAAATTAGATCCCCTATAAGTTTAAAGGGGCTTAAAATTAAAAGAAGTTTTTAGCGACCTGCGGTTAAACATAAAAATTGTCATACCAACACGTATGTAAACTATAGTTAAAATGTTACTAAACTAAAGTTCCGACATACAAAATTAAAATATAAAACTTAAAAATAAATTTCGTTTGTCACAAAATTATATTAACTAAAAGGGATGATTTCACAAACTGAATTAAAGGAAAAAAATTGATTTTTCAAGTCGAATCCTATTTTAGATACTACTTATTGTATGTGTGAAAGAAAAAAAAATCATTACGATTTAAAAAATCTTCTTACTTTTTCGTGTTACTTGAAAGGTAAGATCATTGGTTAAAAGCTTCTGCCAATTATCGAGGAAACCTAAAAACTTCAGCACATGAAATACATCTCTTTACATTTGTAAATTAATCTATCATTCTTCATATAGCACCATCTTTCTTCACCATCTCCATACTATTCAGTATTCCTTCTCAGTTTAGTAATGTTGTTGTTAATATAAATTTTCTAGTCTAATTAATAGAATTAGTACTAAAATTGATTACATAACTAGCACTACTTCTTGGAAAATTTTAAAAACTACTGTTGTACAAAGAGCTTTTACACAGATTTGTAACTTCACAGCAATTCTACGGGCCATATTACTAGCCAAACATGAAATCATTAGTTTCAATGTTATAGGCAGCATAGTACACATTGCACGTACCGCGTCTGTGTAAAAGAGTCTTCATCTAAAAATCGTAGAGTAAGTAGAATTTTTATCAAAGATTAAAATTCGAAAGAGCTAAATATCTACTCTCACAGATATGTGATTACTATTTAGCCGATAAATACATATAGGCATCGTATAGACTTGAAAAAACCATGTCTTTTAAAAACACCTCATTATCTTCTTCCCGCTTTAAAATCTAAACCCTTCAACAACACATATTTCTGGACAGCCTTGTTATTGCCAACTCTATCTCTATCACTTTCACTCTAATAAGTCTTTGTGACATTTTCTCTTTTACTCTGCACAACCTTAATATTCCTCCTTTCTACTTAAAATCTGTCTTTTCTTGTCATTTGGGTTCTGAGTCCACACTATCTTGAGAGCTTCCCTGTCATTGAAACTGGGAGGTAGATGTCGATCTCCGGCAGCCAATAGAGACAGGTGCAGGTATCCTCGAAGGACCATTCCTCTCCTTTCTAGGTTGAGCTAATTGTCTTGTACTCGTCGACCTCTCCAATTTACCATCTGACATCACCCAGGCAGATGTAAAGTCTGCGTAGTCTGAATCTTTGGAGCTAGTTCGTGATAAAGAGTCATCGCCTTTTGAGTAAGTTCTGATGATCTCCTTCATTTTTTCCAGGACTGACGCGTCATCTTTTGCAGTTTCTGCTGATCTTAGAATCTGTTCCAGAAGAGGGCTGAGCGGTTTCTGGTTTTGTGGAGGAGATCGTAAGGTGACGCTGCTAGCACGAAGCGGGGAGTTTCTCTGGAAAGCTTGGTTCTGAGGAGATGCTTTGATCTTCGTTTTTGGAGATTTGTTTGGGTTATCAAAAGTATCAGCTCCAATCGTTGGTCTGGCTTTTGATTTGACTTGATTGGGGGCTGTACGTCCGCTCCAAGTATTGCGCGAGGTTGGGGGAAGCTTTGGAACTAGTTTTGGCGACGTTTGCACTGGCGTAGGAGCATGTTTTGGACTGGGAGTATTGCCGCGGCTTGGTGTTCTATTCCTTACAGGGGAATGAGGAATTCTACTGGCTTGCCGACTCCTTATAGTCTTAGTTGGTGATTCTGTTGCTTCTCTGCCTGGACGAAGGCTTTTACTCGGGGAATCGTTGCTTTCGGTACTAATGATTCTTTCAGGGCTACCTCGGTTAGACTTCTCTTCAAGAGATGTCTTCCTTCCTCCATAGAAGGTGTCGGAGTAGTCAGTTTTCCGGAGACCAGTGTTGAGGCTTACGTAGTCGTCACGTTCAGTCTTTTCCATGTGGCAGCCATCGTCTTGGTCGAGACGCTCTGAAATAAGATAAAATCGGATTGTTTATTATTTTGAAAGATTAAATACAAACACAGTTATATCAAGGGTAGCCAGATCTACAGATCTAAAGTGTAAGAGAAGAAACTAAATGCCGTCAATTTCAGCTGCATTACTAGCAAAAAACTTTGTAATTCTGGCGTGAAGTAATGTAACATTTAAAAGAAATAAAGTTGTAGCTTAAAGTTTAGGTTAGGCAATTTAGGAGCCAAAACTCCTAAATAACGCTTCATTAGCTGTAAAGATTATAAATGACCAGCACCTCGAGTACGCTGGTGATAGCGCGCGAAATGCGCCGCGGTCCTATGTCAACATTAAATGTAAGCCAAGTGGCCTGCCGCGGTTTTAATTAGTAGTTTTAAATTAACACCACTGGATGCCACTCATAGGTTCTTCCAGTATATTGCTTTTAATGTTGTCGTCAGAGTTTTCAAACCGCACAATGGCCTCTGACATCAGGGTTAGCCAATTTCGCCACACACTTGACTATACCTACACGTTAAGAAGAAGTATATGACGTATATGACGAACCCACATTAACCCGCATTGTGATGCCAAAAAAATATCATACGAAGTTGTATAATATTCCCAAAAACATGTTAAATTATGTATTTAGGAACCCAAACAAGTATAAAACTAACCAAAATATTTTGTGATATAACGGAAAGTAAGAATGCATTATAAAATGTAGGTGGTCATCGTTTTGAGTATTATTATTACATATTTATTCATTAACTCATTCGATTGACCTAGCTTTAGCATATTTCATTGATCAACTTGCAACTTAATGTAAAAGTTAGCTAAGACAGTTATTATTGTTACTTTAAATAAATACTATTAGTATCTAGTTATTAGTATCTATCACCCAGAGGATAGTGTAAGAGGGAATTATTAGAAACAAAGGATTTTTCAGACCTTTGTTGCAAATACTTGACAATAATACTAATTTATTAAATGCGAAAGTTTGTGAGGATGTATGTATGGATGTTTGTTACTCTTTCACGCTCTAAGGGCTGGAACAATTTGATAGGTATGGAGGTAGCTGGCACCCTGGATTAACACATAGACTACATAATTTTCCCAAATTCCTACGGGAACGGAGTCCTGGGCGGAAAGCTAGTTTATCATAAAGTAACTCTTATCTGGTTCGCTCTCAAAAAAAGGATAACCTTGTTCTTCTCTTATCAAAAAATAATAATAATAAAGTTCTTAAATATGTATTCTATGAATAGTATGATAAGTTATCATACTATTCATAGACTAAATATTCAAGAACTTTATTAAATAATTTTTTTTTATGAAAAAATAACTTTAAACGCCTACATTTATAGACTGCAGCAATAAAACCAAAATGTCTTTCTGTACAATTTGCCTGTGCCTTTTTAGGTTTTTAATAGAGAATGATTCAACCACGGTTAATGGTTGTAACCGTGTTTCCTGGTTGGCTAAGGCAGTGTCGGGACCAGTCTATCATTCACAACCATATTTAGTGAATGTTATTATAATCGCCTCGTGCCTTTTCCGTCGACTTGTTTAATGTAATAAATATAACTTTGTGTATTTTTTTAAACCTTACACCTATAGGGCACGTAAGCGGAATTTTTCAAGCAACAATTTATATGAAAAAAAAAAAAAAAAAAGAAAAATATTTATTACCAGTAACATTTATAACAAAAACAGTGTTACCCCGGTCCCCACACTAGGCAAGCCTATATCGTGGGGTCCCGTGCAAAGCTATTTTTTTTATTACAAGCTTTTATTTGACTTCCCCTGTTAGTTAGTATGTGTGGGACAAATCTTGCAAGTTCACGGCCCATACAAAAAATACCAAAATTTTTAAAGTATGTTGTGTCCTTTTAAAAATAATAACTTCACTTTTTTTGGCCGCCACTTTTAAATTTTGGTACGTTTTGAATATGTCCTTTGAACCACTTCTCGGTTTCTGATTGAGCTGAAATTTTGCATGCATGTGTATAACGCGTGACGATGCAATAATATGATGACAGGGAGCTGATCTCATGCTGGAGCTGGAAGGTGGCCATAGGAACTCCGCAATAAAACGACACAACTCCATCGAGTTTGGGCTCGTTCAATTTGACGAGTACTATGCTCCTATATGGCAGAAAAGCTTGATTTTAAAAAAGTTTTTTAATTTTAGAGTTATTTGAATTTGACTTACACTTTGTTACATCCAAGCAGTAGACGAACGTATATAATGACATCATCATTGCTGGATATATTCTTTCTCTAGGATTTCCTTCGCAACCTACATTGATCTAACTAAACAGATTTTTAGTGGTGTTCATTTGTCCAGTTTCCCGTTCGAGGTACGCTTCATCATGATCCATAATTTGGAAGGTCAAGTTGTTACAGTGGAGAAACTACCATCTGACCTTCGAAACCCTGCTGACAGTGAGCCTGAACGGACTGGATCAAGGTTATTCATTCAGTCGCCTGATGTTTCTTTTGTCAGGTTTCTTCCCGATTTTTTAATTTATTATAATATGGGTTAACACTTCACCTAAATCTAGACCAAGGTCATAAATGAGGTTGACGACGGAGCGAGTTAACCCAGAAAATGCCATTAAGGCACTGGTACTCCCACGCACCGACGGAACACAGCAAGCGGCTTATCGTCGGACTTTGGTAGAAGGGTGGTCGCGCTCCAGACAACCCTTTACAGAGCCTACCACATCCCATGGACCATAGGATGCTAACTCAAATTCAAAACGAATTGAGGTGTCGTTACCTAAGATGGATTAATAAGAGGTAGGTCTCATTTGTGATACCTTAGTCGCCTCTTACGACACCCACGGAAAGAAATGGGGTGGTGTTATTCTTAACTGATCACCACACGGGATGTGTTTTCTCACTCACACATCGATGTATGACTAACACACAAAACTCAGATACCAGGTTCAATCAGGTTTGCCACACACTTAACTATACATATACTTCTTCTTATCGTGTAGGTATAGTCAAGTGTATGGCTAACTTGGCTATACCTATACGATGTGGAAGGAAGGACGTTATTAAGAGAAGATTGTCATTGGTACATAGAAGCACCGAGGATCGAACTCGATGCCTCTCGGTTACGAGGTCGACCTGCTAGCCACTATACCAAAAACGATCTTAACGCGATTTTTAATATCATTTTTAAAATCTTTCGAGCAAGAATCGTTTGCATATTACGCACAGGCGAAGCCGGAGCGGGATCGCTAGTAAATAACGATCAATAGACAATTGACCTATCCTTAAATCTCAAACCAACCATCACCATTTGTGGGGTCCAAACCACATTCCAAACCAAAATGGTATCACCACGAATAACACAAGTACCAGTTATGCAATACCACGCCCACGCGTGGGCAAGAATGGGCTGTAATAATGGCAATTAGACTGTAGTAGAACGTTTTGACAAGGCTTTGATTGGAAGAATGGACGATTTGATTTAATGAGGAGGCAGAGGCCGGATCTTTTAGATGTAACGAGTTTAACAAAGAGTCCTAGGAACGTATTACAGTACGTGACTCAGGCTCTGATCTAAAGGGCTTTAGGTATCTCTCTTTCAACCTCTCGGGTGGTTAATCAGTCCATGAAACTGAACAACTTTCCCAAGGAACATAGGTCAAAATACGAAATAAAATGTGGAGCTCCCATACAAACTTCATCAGCATATAACGCATTTTGTATGAAATCTTTTCTATTTATAATACACACATCAACGCAGTCTAGGGATATTGCACGATTTTTCATACAAAAGAGGTCTGTTTGAGAAGCTATAATAGCATACTCGAGATACATGGAGGGCTATAATTTTCAGACGAGCAAGTGCTAAGCCTGAATTTTCAATTCTAATCAATAAATTTTGTTTCACTTGAAATTTGTGAAAACGTGACGGAAACGAAAACGAAAATGCACTTTTTGCCTGTTTTTTGTATGAAAGTAGTCGAATTTACGCAATTTTTTTTTTCATTTTCGTCACGTTTTCACAAATTTCAAGTAAAACAAAATTTATTTATTAGAATTTAAAATTCAGGTTTTATCTATCTCAAGTATGCTTTTGTAGCTTCTCAAACAGACCTCCTTTGTATGAAAAATCGTGCAATATCCCTAGACCGCGTTGATGTGTATATTAGTGTAGATAACCTTTCAAAGCTTTGCCCACCCTAAAAGAAAATACTAGCGTGAATGCATATTCAAAAGTAGAAGAAAAAAGCAAACGTGAGAGTATTCGAAAACATGATTCAACATAACCTTATTTAGCCTGCAGTACGCAGTACACCAAATACAGATTGCATTTTGAGTTGCATTTTTAAACAAGTGTACTTGGCTTACTATGTTTTTTATAACAAACTAGCTTTCCGCCCGCGGCTTTGCCCGCGAAAAAGATTTTCCCGCTTTTCTGTTGAAATTTTTCCAGAATTTTCTTTGCTATAAACCTCACGGAGCCGGAGACCTTTCCAACGAATGCAAAACCGTGGAAATCGGTTCGTGCGTTATGGAGTTATAGCGTCAGGAAGGAAAACCCGACTTATTTTTATATAGTAGAATGGGTTCGCTCTTGACCACAAGATGAGGTCGAGGATGTAGCAAGCTCACCTAGAAGATTCCTATTCACCCAAACTTTAAAGAGACTCGGGTTATATGAGCCCGGAAATATAGACGCAGGCAGAGAATTCCATTCCTTAGCGGTTCGCAGTATAAAATATGAACAGAAGCGCTCAGTACGAATTCGTGAAATCTCGACAAGGTTATACTTTAAATTAGGTAGCGAAAGGGGTTGCTCCACCCCTTGAAACTGAACAACTTTTCTTAAGCAACCAATAGGAAATTAAAAACTAATCTTCGACTTCCCATATACAAAGCAGATCAACTGATTGCACAAGTTTTATGAAGAAGCGAAAATTTTACTTTTTACGTGGTTGTAATGTTATGATGGAAATTTAGATTAAAAAAATATATGCTTTCGCTACATCTACTTGACTAGCATATGACAACTTTTTCATCTAGGTATAATTACCGCAGAAAGTATATACGCGGCACGGCGTAGCGTAGCGTAGGTGGGCTTCTATTGTTTCTTGCGAAGAACTAAATAAATGAACTGTAAATGTTTAAAATAATCCAATAGGTGTCATTGAGGTAATATTACTAGCGTAATAATATAATATAACCTCAATAATGGGTGTAGATAAAAAGGCACGCGTAGCGATTTTTTAATTTTTCGATAAAATTAAACATTAGTCTGAATCAGAGTTCTTTTTTAAACCCAGACGAAAAAAGAGGAGCGTCATAAGTTTGACGCGTGTATTTGTGTGTCTGGTCTATGGCATCGTAGCTCCTAAACGAATGGATCAAGTTTGATGTTTTTTTTTGTCTGAAAGCCGATGTGATTGAGATACACTGGGCGTCAAAAATAAGTAGTACACTTTTCAAATTGCAATTACTCCTAAACTATAGTAGTTACACTTATGAAATAAAAAGCAGTTTATAGTAAACTTAACGAAGTTTATTAAAGTTATATTTTATTTGGCATGAATAAAGTTTCAAACTTAAAATTAAGATAAATACTAAAAAGTATCAATTTTTAACGATATGTCAACCACTTAATTTTCACGTTTTGGAACTTTTTCACAATTTAATAACTTGTGTTGCCGCCTCGGGCTCTAATTACAGCTTGGATCCGGTTTGGCATGCTGAACACTAAGTTTTGGAGGCGGTGTTGGGGAATATTTTCCCATTCTTCTATCAGCGCATGTTTTAGAGCCCTGAGTGTGGCAGGAGGTGGACTGCGCCTTCTGACTAGCCTCCCAAGCTCATCCCAGGCGTGTTCAATCGGGTTGAGATCTGGGCTTCTCGATGGCCAAGCCATCAAGTTGATGCCAACCTCCTGAATGTACTCTTGTACGTGGTGAGCAGTGTGTGGCCGGGCGTTATCATGCATTAGGATGGCTCCATCACCCATATTTATTAAATATGGCCCTGCATACTCGTTGAGGATCTCCGAGGCATATCTTTCACCAGTCAAAGTCCCATTTTCTATTACCACAAGCTCTGTGCGACTCTCTGAAGAGATACCAGCCCATACGTGTACAGAGCCCCCGCCATATTGGACTCTTTCCGA
Organism: Aproaerema taeniolella; assembly: GCA_949987775.1. NCBI lineage: Eukaryota > Metazoa > Arthropoda > Insecta > Lepidoptera > Gelechiidae > Aproaerema > Aproaerema taeniolella. The sequence continues at coordinate 15,520,734 of OX465263.1, read as the reverse complement.
GATACAAGCTTGAATGTATCGCTCACCGGGTCGTCTGTAGACTCTCCGCCGTCCATCTGAAGTGTATAAAGAGAATCGAGACTCATCTGTGAATAAAACTCTAGCCCATTCTTCTTCGCCCCATTGTACGTGTTGACGGGCGTAGCGTAGTCTTGCTACGCGATGCTCTGTCTCAAGTTTGGGGCCATTTGCTGGTCTTAGAGGCTTCAGGTTAGCTTCAGCAAGTCTTCTTCTCACTGTACTCTCACTGATGTAGTCTGTTCGGGTCCGAAGAAGCTGTTGCTGAACCTCAACTGCATTAAGGTGTCGATTTCTTAACACAGTGGAAACAATAAAGCGATCTTCTCGGGTACTTGTGCACCTGGGTCTGCCATTACCTCGTCTCCTTAGATGGTTTCCAGTCTCTTCGTACCTTTGCTTTACTCGCTGAACCGTTCTTAAAGTTACACCCACCCTCCTTGCAGTACGACGCATACTGATGCCCACTTCGAGAAAAGCTAAGATTCTTGCACATTCTTCTGGTGAAAGAGGCATGATTAGTCAAATTTACTCTCTGAAGATACCTATGCTTTTCAATTACAATTGCTTTATCAGCAGCGAATGTGTCAAACACAAAAATCCTAAGTAAGACAACACCTTTCAACAGTTTAAAAAAAGTGTTTTTATTTATTCGTTTTTTTTAAAGTCAAGCATTATAAGTTCTTATAATGCATGAAGTTTTTATTGAATAAGATTAAATTTTCTTTTTAACCTTTTTTGTTTCAAAGGTCTAAGTTTTATAGTTTGGGAGAAATCGCAATTTTAAAACTGTACTACTTATTTTTGACGCCCAGTGTAGTTCATAATTATACTTTACTAGCGACCCGCCCGGCTTCGCACGGGTGCAATTATTAATACTTACTTAATATACTAAAGAATGTCACAGCTTTTTGTCATGCGCCGCCGGCATATATTATGCATATAAACCTTCCCCTTGAATCACTTTATCTATTAAAAAAACGGCATCAAAATCCGTTGTGTAGTTTTAAAGATCTAAGCATATATAGGGATATACAGACAGACATACAGACAACGGGAAGCAATAAATAAAAAAACCGGCCAAGTGCGAGTCGGACTCGCGCACCGAGGGTTCCGTACAAACCTAGCTTAAAGGTATTGTAGACCTGAGTATTTGATATGAATTTCAATTTAATACCTCAACGCGTTCATGAGGAAAGGGGTAGTAAGTTTAAAAATATTAAAAATATTTTTATGATATGATGTAATTAAAAATTTATGGTTTTCGCAATTTTTCCTTTATCTGTGCTATAAGACGTTGCTTCGTACCAAATTTCAAGATTCTGTGTTCACGGGAAGTACCCTGTAGGTTTTGATTCCTTTGCGAGTGTCGAAAATTTGCGGAAATTTGCGGCATAAACGGCTGTATCTTTTGATTGCGTTGGCTTAGAAGTTTGATTTTTTCACAGCTTCAAGGGACAGTAGACCTGAGTAATTGATATAAATTTCAGCTTCATACCTCCACGCGTTCCTGAGAAAAAGGGTCTTGACAGACGGACGGACGGACGGACAGACGGACAACAAAGTGATCCTATAAGGGTTCCGTTTTTTTCCTTTTGAGGTACGGAACCCTAAAAAAAGAAATATTTCATTGTTACATGTTTATAAGAAAATAGTAAGCAGAACAGGTTTAACTAAATATACTACAAAATGTCTTTATAAACTACGTTCACCCTTTTTTTGTCATTAGATAAAACAAACATTTTTTCGTTAGATATTACTCTTGAAAGAGCGACGTATAATTGGCTATGTGAAAAACAATCAACGCTCAAATCTAAGCCTGCAACGTTGAAAGTTTGACCCTGCGATTTTTAATGGTCATCACAAAAGATATCTTTATCTGAAATTGTAGGCGTTTAAATTGGAACGGTAAATCCGATGATATCAGAGGAATTCGGGGAATCAATACATCTATTTATTCATCCATTTATTTATTTTTATTTTATCTTCTCCTGTACCACATCCGGTGAGTATTGTGCACTCTATTATAAAAGTTTTTCGAGATTTTACCAGCAAACGCGTGCCATTGCAAAGTTTAGGTGGATTCAGGTTTCTTAACAAAATAACAGGACAACCTACTATCAACATCATTTTATGAGGAGGGAGTCCAGACGGGTTCAAAGAATTAAGAAATTTTATAGGAAAATGAACTGCTTCTTCCAAATCGAGAACAGTATCGAGTGTATTTGCGTCGGCGCGTCAATCTTTGAAAGAATCAAGTTGTTTACCTTATCTACTTGTTCGTTAGTTGGTTACAGAATCGCTCTTTCTTTAAACCAAGATATAGTCTTACAACTTATGTTATCAATGTCGGGATAGACATGGTTGACCAACTCTTGGATGTTGTCTATCAAAACACAAAGGTTTTCTAGGTTAATCCTTCCATCACTTTGTGTTAACTCTCCATTGCCAACCTGTTAACATTCATTTAAATTAAATGCTGTTAAGACCCATATTGACCAATATTAAATGCACAATGTATTTATAGTTATTAATGATATACTTAAGGCACATATATTGTTCAACGTTTTACAATGCAGTAGCCGAGGAAATGATATTAAAAAAATGTTGTCAAAAACTTACATCGTATATATACACACGGCAGCACATCAGGCTATACATGTTAACCTTGACGTCACCATTAACTCGCTCGTAACAGCGCCGGTGTTCGTAGTGCAAATGGGTAACCTGACGTGCTGCTGTCTGTACATCTACTTAAAGATCTTAAAATATAGTATTTTCAATCAAAATTAACGGAAAACGTGTTAAAGATTGAACAATGTGCACATTGATCTATATTAAATGCACAAAGTATTATGGCACGTATATTGTTCAACGTTTTACAATGCAGTAGCAGAGGAAATGAAACTAAAAAAAATATTGTCAAAAACATACATCGTTATATCGTTATTAAGTGCATACTTACATCAAAAGTTCTCAAACTAAATACGATTTAACAATGTGCACTAAAATTTTACGATATTACACAAAACACTAAGGATAATCTTTATTTAAAAATAATAAAGGATAATTTTTGTGTATTCATGATAATACATTGAATAACACAAAAAATATTTTATTTAACAAATAATCAAATATCCGCCAAAATAAAATGGCGAATAAAATCTTTTTCCACAATTATGAGGCAAAGGCTGAAAGGCTAAGCAATTAAAATGCCAGTTACGCCTATAAAAATGTTTAAATAGTTCAAAATCGCTAAAACTCAGATTTATTTTATGAAAAAACTAAAATAATTAATTTGCTTTTATACTTATTTTATTCCACTGAAAATCAAGATTTTCGTCAGAAATAATTATTTTGTTAGGCATAAAAACTCTTTGCTATCATTCTATACTTACTGCCAGTATGAAGCTTTGTGAAAAAGGTAATACGTAATACTCTCACTTGTCAAAAGTGTCACTGATTATCAAATCAGCTACTCTTTATTGGGTCATACATTTTTGTCAGTATTTTATTCACTTTTTACATACTTTTTATGCATCATTTGATTAAAAAAATTACTTTACTGGATCACAGAATAGCCACCGAAGTAGAATTTTGGTATTTGATAAATGGGTTATTTGGTCATTAGTTCAATTTTATTTTTCGTAAGCGCAATAAAAAGTGTTTTATAAGACATCAAAAAAGTGTTTTTTTACGACATCACATTAGAAACCTCTAAAATTATCAGTGTTTCTCCACTATATTATGCATGCATTATACATATAAACCTTCCTCTTGAATCAATTTATCTACAGAAGAAAACCGCATCAAAATCCGTTGCGTAGTTTTAAAGAGCTAAGCATACATAGGGACAGACAGACAGACAGACAGACAGACAGACAGCGGGAAGCGACTTTGTTTTATACTATGTAGTGATTATGAATTATCTCAATCACATCGGCTTTCAAACAAAAAAAACCGTTTTAAAGAAGAATCTATTAAATTAATGACAACATTTTTAATTTGAGAGTCATCAGTTAAAATGATTAAGTTATGTATGGCACATTTCTTTTGGAAATCATATTACCGAAGTACAACAATTAAATGTATGTTTAAAAAGCCAAGTAGCGCCCTAAATAATAGTATGGATAGATAATTTTATTCTAAAACGGGTCTTAATTAGCGTATATATATTTATTTACCTATTCCCGCGAAAGATAGCGAAACAAACGCTACGCGCGCGTTATATACGCGAATTTAGACCCATTTTAGAATTTAATTATGTGTTATATCGCGAAAGTTTAAAGTGTTATATACCTAGTCGGTTCATAAGTTCTGTCACATGTTTTTGGTGAAATAATTAAGACACGATTGTATTTACTGTAACCATTTATATACCAAAAGGAACTTACTAAAACATGGATTCTTATATTAGTTAAGCTTATTCGAAATGACCCCCGCGATTTTGAATACAAGCCTTCAACCTGCGAGGCCAGTCGTCTATAGCAGCACGAACGACGTCCATATCAATATCGGCGGCTGCTTTGATCAAGGATGCCTTGAGTGAATCCAAATTAGGGTGAGGCTTCGAGCAGGCTTTTTCCTCTAAGTATTGCCATATTTTATAATCCAGCGGATTTAAGTCTGGGCTGGAGGAGGGCCAGTCTTCGTGCCGGATGAAGTCAATTTCATGAGCCGCCAGCCAGTTTTGCGTGCTTTTCGCTCTATGAGCTGGCGCAGAATCTTGCTGGAATACCCAGTGTCTGTTTTTGAACATGGTATGAGAAAGTGGTTTCACAAGGTTTGTTAGGACTGTATTTTGGTACACAGCTGCATTGGTTTTTACGCCTTTCTCACAAAAATATACCTCAGTTAGGCCCGAATATGAGACTCCTAGCCAAACCATGAGTGACGATGGGAAATGGCCTCGCTGGACACGCGGAATGCGGCTGCTCGCTTCTTCACTGTTGTGGGCGTACACTTTATCATTTTGTTTGTTGTAGCTCTCTTCCACGGTAAAAATTTTTTCATCCGAAAAAAGAATTTCACGGTGTTTTTTTCCCGCGTATCTCTTAACCAAAACGCTGGATCTCTTCAGTCTCAGGTCCATTAAACGCGCATCCAAACGATGTCCTGTTTTTCTTCGATAAGCTCGTAGGCCTAAGTCTTCATTCAACACCCTTTTCACCGTGGTTCTACTTAATCCCATCTGAAGGGCCAACAGTTTCTGCTTACGCATGGGATTTCTTTGGATCCGCGCCTTAACAGCTTTTATCACTGCTGGAGTCCTAACAGTGCGAGGACGACCACTTCTTTTTCTGTCTTCTACACCTAAATCTTCATTATATCGTTTGATGCATCGATAAACGAATCTTTTAGTTATTTTTAAATTTTTCAGCAGATTGAAAATCTGGTTTGGCGCGTAACCGCACCGGTGCAAGGCGACAACCGCGACTCGGTCTTCCTTTCGCGTCCACTCCATTTTTAAAAATAAATGAAATTAGATAGAGTGTACATTTTTAAATTCATAAAAGATTCGAAATTCAAATTCAATTGAAAAAAAGTAGCCAGCATTCTAATTTAAAAAGTTTTGTTTATGTGACAGAACTTATGACCTGACTAGGTAGTATAGATAGATGTCATAAAAACTAAACAAATCTATACAAGTGTGCCATGGCTAGTCAAGGTATATTACAGATAAAGCACAATGCAGAAACTTATGGTAGCCACGTACCGAACGCTTGCGCAAGAGTGCCAAACGTGAACAGCGACCGACGCCATAATTGACTTGAATATTGACAGCGTATCATAGGACATCTTAATGATAATTTATAATGACTCATACAGTTATGAAGAGCATCCAATTTTTACATGCTCGTGTTTCAGTTCACTTTTAGAGTAGGCAGACAATATCATCATATCAGCCTATTGCAGTCCACTACTGAACATAGGCCTCCCCCAAGGTGCGCCACTTTGCACGATCCTCCACTTTTTGTATCCACTCACTACCCCTATCTTCTTTAGGTCATCTGACCATCTGGCTGGGGGGCGTCCTGCACTACGTTTGCCAAGACGTGGTCTCCGTTCGAGAACCTGTCTAATCCAACGCTCGTCGGTTCTGCGAAAGACATGGCCAGCCTACTGCCACTTCAGCTTGCAACACTTTTGGATAATATCCATCACTCCGGTTTTCTGTCGGATGACCTCGTTTCGGATTCTATCCCTTAGCGAGATCCCGAGCATGGAGCGTTCCATAGCTCGCTGAGCGACGTGCAATCACTGGGCCAACCTCACTATCATGTTCCACGTTTCAACATGACAATATCAATTAAATACATAATATGTTTATTTCATAGGACTTAGTCCCCTACACGAAACACATAGTTAAATTGAGGTGTGGTTTTTATAATAGGTCTGTACCTATAAAATTGCTGTTTTCCATATGTTTTTGGATTTTTCTCGGGAAAAGGTACGAACTCAAAATTTTTTTAAAAATTTTGGGGGATTGTTTGAACAACAGTAAGTTAATTTTTAGCATACTTAGTTTAAATTTGTAATTGTAACAAAGGTACAGAAAAAATAACGAGTAAAAGATGAAACGAGCTATATTTGAGCTTCGCTTTCAGTAAATAAATCCAAAGGAAATATGTACTCAAAATCTCCGTTTTATGGCTAAGGCTTTAAATAAAAAACCATTTTATTAACAACTGTTCAATTAAATCTATCTATACATATTATAAAGAAGAAAGATTTGATTACTTGTTTGTTTGTTTGCATTGAATAGGCTCCGAAACTACTGGACCGATTTGAAATATTTTTCACCATGAGAATCCTACATTATCCGGATTGAATTCCCACGGGAACGAAGTCCCGAGCGGAAAGCTAGTAAATTATAAACAAAATAAAGCTTGAGAAAACATCCGCAACTTCATAGTTAAAGACCTATTATTTTAATTTTCTTTATGTAAAATTAAGTAAAAAAAGAATGCAAGAATGTCTTCCATGCTGGTCTGGGAGTGAAAGAAAAACTTAGAATGTGCCAGCTGCCAACTCTTCCCAGGCGTACTATAGCAGCCAGTAAGTGGGATGCGAGGGTTTTGCTGTATCATGGGCGAAAGGCTGACCACCTATCACCACTATACTCATGTTCCATCTAATAACCCTCTGAATTGATGTCAAATGTGACGTCAAGTGGTTCTAGAACTACATGACGTTCTGCCTACCCCGAATGAGATTAGAGGCGTGAGTTTATAAATGGATGGAAGAATGCTCATGTTATGACATGAGATCTTATTAATTGTGACATATTTTCTTAACATAATTCCAAGAAAATAATTACTTAATGGAATGTTTATACATTCAGCTCTCCGTATGGGACTGTTGTTATTAAAAAACGTTTATGTCATACAAGTGTGATGTTATGCCAATAATATTGAAAGTAAAACAATTACATCATTTTTTACATCAAATATATACCAGCTCTAGATCCTTTAAAACCTATGCATTAATTAAATGGACCAATTAATCCTACTAATATTATAAATGCGAAAGTTTCTAAGGATGTATGGATGTTTGTTACACTTTCACGCATAAATGGCTAGACCAATTTTGATAAAATTTGGTATGGAGGTAGCTGACACACTGGGTTAACACATAAGCTCCATAATTTTCTCAAATTCCCACAGGAACGAAGCCCCAGGCGGAAAGCTAGTTCTTGTATACATATTTTGGTCCTGGCCGGTGTAAGACTCGGCTCTCCACTTACCAACCTGCTTGCCTAGAGTGGTAAGTACAGGCATATTGTCTACATATGGAGGATGCCTAAGTCCAGCAGTACACTGTCAGTTCCTGTGTTTTGCTTGTCGTAGCAAAATTTTTGTGAACCAGCAGCTCGAGGACGATGTGCTCGCGCGCGAAATGCGCGGCGGTCCTATGTCAAAATGTCAACATTGACAATGCCAGAGGGCGAGCAAGCCCTTTCGCGGGGCCCTCGCGCAATCAAAGTAAAGTTTCAGCGTCAGCCGAGTGACGTGCCGCGCGATTTTGTCGCCATCGTGCTCGAGCTGCAGTACTCGGCACGGGTAGGTAAAGAGCGCGGGTCAAAGACATAGAGATTATAAGGTCATAGACAATTACACATAGAGAATACATCCCATACCAATAAAACAAAACAACATTACTAAAATGGCAAACAAATTCGCGAATATTCTGTGTCGAATTTGGGCACAGAGTACACAATTGTATTGCGTGCCAAGTTGAGAATGACGCTGCATATTGGGCATAGGAGTCGGTGACCTTAGCTTAGGCTTTAATGGAAAAGTAGTGGGTTCAACCCATGGCAGAGGTATCGGTTATTGAGGTAAACCATAGGGTCATGGAGCACCGCAAATTTTCGCGAAAATTTTTGTTTTTCGCGGAAAATTCAGGGCCATTGCGGTAATATTACTAGCTTGACGCCACCCTACTGCACCGTTTCAGAAAATACTAATTTTTTTCAACCTTTTCTTTTTCTATTCACATCCCTGTTTTTTTAAATCTGTACGGATGTTTCTAATCAGAGCCGGCGGCGCTTAACGGCGAAACGGCGCAGCGCGGTGGCTTCTATCTATAGGAGCCACCGGTGCCCCAGACATTAAGGTCGCCGCCTTCTGTTCTAACAAAATTTAGCCTAACCAATTGCCAACACGATGTTAAAAGATGACATTTATTTTTTACCCCCGATAAGAAAAGAGGGTGTTTATAAGTTTGACATATCTGCACGTCTGTCTGTGACATCGTAGCTCCTAAACGATTAAACTGATTTCAATGCGCTTTTTTTTGTTTAAAAGCTTACTTAATCGAGATGTTCTATATTTTATAAAAATTTGGGAGTTAAGTTTTTTTTTTAAATTTTAGAGTGATATATCTTTAAACCGATACAAAAAATGGGGTAGACTGTATGCCGTATTGGAATATATGAAGCTTATAGTAAGAGAGGAAGTTATAGGAATTGGTAGCTGGCATTTGTCATTCTAAGTTAAATAGTGGGTATCCATTGTAGCGTAATATGTAAATTACTATTAAAAAAGATAAAAATACAAGTCCAAAACTTGAAAAATTTCTCCAACGGAATACTTAGGCGCGATGTGAGGTAATACGAGAGTGACCACAAATGGACGATCAGTTCTTTCATATGAACTGGAAGACATTTCAAATGATTCCTGTTCAATGAACATTATATTAAACGGCCATTGGTCTGTAATTGGATCAGGATTTTGGGCAGGATAAGAACTAGTCTTGGGATCTCTTTAGAATATTATTTCTCTTGGCCCCACCTTTTGTCGGGGTTTTAAAACGCTCCACAGCGAGTAACATCTGCGCGTGAGCATAACTGTGCGCGTAGTATCAATTGACATAATATAACACGCGTCGGCATCATCAAAGGCTATTAATTTTACGTATCGACGCGCATGCTCACAAGTGTTGAACGAACACGGGTGTAATTGATTAACTGCATAATCAAATTAATTAATGACGACAAAAAAGTAAGATAGCGAAATACGTCATCCATCAAACATAGCAATAACAAAATCCTGAATTACTAAAATTAAAAATTTTGTATCTATTTAGCTATTTAAACGGCTGAACCAATTTTGACAAAATATAGCTAAGAACCATCTCGATTACGTCGTCTTTCAAACAAAAAACCGCATCGAAATCTGTCCAATCGTTTAGGAGCTACGATGCCACAGTAAGACACATATACACAGACATATAAATACACAGAATAAAGAAACACACGTGAACCCTCCTTTTTTGGCGGGGGTTAAAAACATAACCAACGGATATGAATGAATAGCATGATGGCGCTACGACCATACCTGTGAAACTAATTAAAAGGTCAACACATGGTTATAATGAGGTCAAGACTAGCATACCGCATGTGCAATATGATACACGAGTAGGTATTATTATTAAATGTTTTTTTTAGATTACCCTGTTTACAGATTACATGAGAGTGTCCCGGCAAAGGAGGTTTTTTCTGATTTTCTAAATGAGTTGTTGATGTAGGCAAGAAAACAAAGGCTCAAGATCACTTAAAGGGCGATGGAAAAGGCTATACTCAAAGTTTCTCTGCGTGATAGAATCAGAAATGAGGAGTTCCGTAGGAGAACCGGAAAAGAGTGACCGGATTAAACAGAAGACAGAGAAGAATATAAAAAATTTGGGGATACTTTTCCCTGCAGTAGTTGAAAAACTCTGTGCCTACTCCAATAGAAAAAACAAGCGCAAATACGAGTATGATGATTATTTAACCTATTTACAGAAGTAACAAAGACAAATGCTATCCTCAACTACTGCGGATAGTTCAAACTTCCGAATAATTGTTGCAATCGGATGCCACTGTTGCTATTGACGAAAGCCGACGGAAACTGCTGCAATATCCAATTTGCGAAGAGTAATCACTGCCAGCTATCATTATTGTGGAAACCAAGGTCGAAACATGACCAAATATTGTAAGTTTACTTTTCCGAATTACCTAGTGATGATGTTTTTATTACTTACATGTTACCGATAAGGTTGCTAAAATATTAGGTTGTAAGGTGTTGAAATTGTTACTGTTAAAAAGTATTTTAAAGAAGTTTAGGTTCACTGTCATATTTATAGCCAAATGAACTCAAGAGTAGGTGTAACATGTACTTCGAAAAAGTACGCGTAAAATAAATTAGTGAATGAATAATTAGGTTAAGAAAAAATTCCCTTACAACAAAATAGTCATACCTTGGCTCATGTTATTGCATAAAATTTTCTATGCAATAACATGGGCAGTTTCTAGTATTAGGTCTTTATGTTGTTAGAGTGGCTTAGCTCTTCATGAAATCTGATAATTTTTTAACAATAAGACCGTTGAAAGTTTGTGAGCCTTGGCAACTTACTTTCCATGAAATGTTTTGGTAAAATATTGTATAAAAGCATTAAAAATAAATATTTCAACTTACCACTGTACTCAGCGTCTTCGATGGAATTCTGGCTGTGCAAAGAATATCTGTTAGTAGTCTTCGTTGAAGGAGATCCTTGCGTAGACCCAGCCACCACTCCTAGACTTCTATATCCTTCATCAGAAACTTCAGAGCCATTGTCTGAAGCACTTTCGGCTTGAGGAGCCGGAGACACTGGTCTTGGACTTTTATTCCTCACTCCATGAGGAGTTGGAACCAAATGGTTTGTTGCCACAACCTTCGCCCTACGATCTGGTGAGGAAGACTTCCTTCCAGGACTATTAGATCTTGGCGCCAAGTGCTTTCTGCTTGGAGAAGCTGCTCTATCCAATTCACCAAGATATGGCAGACTTGTAGGTTCGTTTAGTTTCAAATTTGAGTGATATTGGATCCTGGAGTCGTCGTAGTTTTTGGCAGTGTATTGCAGAGACATTGGTTCATAGGAGTCCTTCTTGTAAGGCAAAGATGTTGGGCCAGAGATTGGTCCAGGGTCAGGTCTCTCGTATGTGACGGTTGCACCAGCCAAATCATGTTTTGGACGAGCTAGTCGGGCTGATAGGGAAGTTCGATGTTGGGCTCGGCAACGGCACGGGTCGTGTTTGTCCAAGTAGTGGGCCAATGTATCCCAACCACCGCCCACACGGACCATCACGTGGGAACGTAAGATCTGAAATTGAAAACAAAACTTTTATTATAAAAGTTGCTGGTTTCAAGGATTATACAATTTTCCACGTTAAAAACGTATTGGACTTTAATCCCAATAACAGTTCGCACATTTCCATCTTCTACTCAATTAAATTCATTTTTTTATACCTCGTCAACTTTAAAACATAACTGAGGGTATATTCATATGCTGGACTTTTAAAGAAAATGTACTCGTAAAACAAAATTCAATATCATGACTCAGAGCAATGTAGTGCCAACGCAATAATGATTTTCACTTATTATATTATATAGTATTTAACTTATGTTCATATTTTAATGTACGGTACGTATACAACCTTGTTACAAGTACAAAATTTTCAATCTAAACCCAAATCAATCAGTCTACCATTGAGGAACCTATTGATACATGAGGTCCAAACACATGGTGTTTTTTTTCCTCGTCTCTTCACTTCCTACTACTATTCTTAATCGAAATCATCCATATATGGTATTCTATTTTCGCTTCCAACCATAAATACCTATCATCAAAGGTCGCAAGGTATGTATTTGATTCTATTACAGCCTTCGATGATTCATTGGTGCAACTTTTCTATATATGGTCAAATCAAACGCTTTTTGCTGCGAAAACGTTATGAGATCGACCTTAACACTAACTAGTTAAAAATACATGTCATTTGAAGTATTTTACTTGCGAAAACAGATCAAGCAGAACTGGTAGTTTTTTGTCAATAGCCAATTTGAAAGGGCCACATTTAGATAAGGGCGCCTAAGAAGGCAAAGTCCAATTTAGATTGGTTATAGTCTGCCCATATTAAGGGTCACAAGGTTTAAATCTAAACGAAGGCAAGCCTTTATTGAATATGTTCACGGTATCTTTCCCACGATATTGGAGCACAAGCTCGCTTTGGCAAAGACCTGGGTCAGATTATATCGAAGAAAGATTTTAGATAAGAAAGTTAAGCACGATTGGAGGTTAAATGAAGCAATTCCTATTTGACAACATTGTTTTTAGTTCAAGAAACTGAGTTTTACCGTTAAATCTAAATATAATTTTGCTGTTAATTAAATCAGCTAACCCTGATCATCACCAATTTTAGTATTGAGCAAGAAATTGGCATTTACCTGATTTAAAATCGCTTGAAATATTATTCAGGGAATTAATTGGTTTCTGCTCTGACTACATAGACATAGACATAGACATATACTTTATTGCACACCGTGACACAAAAACATTAAAATAACAAACAAGGACAGAAAACAGAAATGTACAAAAAGGCGGCCTTATTGCTAAGGTAGCAATCTCTTCCAGGCAACCCTCATCTGTCCCCTCATCTGTCCCGAATGTGAGCTATTGTAAATGATATGGTTAGACAAACTAAAAAACTAACCAAGACGAAGCAAGAAGGTAAATTTACACAAGGTATTCAAGAAACAAGAGTACTAACAATCTGCATTATTTATTGAGATGTTCATAGAATTTGCAAAGTGAAGTAAGTCACTATGCCAAGTCACCGGTATGTGCTAATCCGTGTAATGTATGTAAAACCGGCGGTCAGTGCAGTATGCGCGTACGCATAGCTTCCTGTTCACCTTAGTACTGCCACGTGACTAAAGCAGGGGGAAGAGTTATGTTATAATGCTCATACAATAAAGCCTATATATACCTTTATATGCCTACATATAAATACAAGGTGTTTCAAAAAAAATTTAAAAAAATAAAAATTCAAAATTAACTAAAATTTATCTTATTGCTCAGCTCTATTACAAATATGACAAGTATGTCATATTTGTAAATTTTTGGCTCGTCACAGAAAATATTGCAATAAGCTAACTGAAGCATTACACTTACCCTCACAAAGATTAGCAGCCTTGTATCCCCAATCCTGTACTTCCCTTCAGAGACCCTCACCATTGGGAACTGCGTGGGACAGGAGCATCTCTCCACCAAATCCCTGACCCTCTCATCAAGACTCCTCAAGTCATTTGTCACCAACTGTGGCTGCGGCCCAAGAGGAACCAACCCCAGAGCCGAATCATCAGGTCTTAGTTCTTCTCCAGCCAATTCCCTTTCTATTTGCCGCTCCATCTGAACCAGCAGAGGTGCCGGCATACCAAGAACAGCGCCTTTCCTTGCCACTTCCAAAAGGCACAATACTACATGCTTCTCGTTCTTCCGAAGACATAAATCATCAGTTTCAAAGAGGAGGCATTCCAGGATTCCAAGAGCTTTGCGACACCAATCGATGAAGTTGGAGAGGTTGTCTCTGGCGAAGAAAGTGCCAGCTTTGGCTGCTGGCAGCATGTTGACTGGAGGCCTGGAGCGTAACGCTTTGGCCAGGGTCAACGCATCTTCGGATTCTGACACCAGGGATTCCAGGATGAGACGGGCTGATTCGCGGACGGCGTTCGCATGCTGAAACAAAGAGAGAAAATGTGTTAAAATTGCAATGTGGAGAACATTGGGTGGGGTTGTTTTGAATTCACTAGATTCTTAAAAAAAAAGGCCTTTGAGAAATGCTTTCCGTACTTCGATTAATACCTATGTTAATTTTTTACCGAGTTAGTTTTTAGACGTGTTTCAAAAGAACCCAAAATTAGACTTATAATTTAGAATCCGTCTTTATCTTGGTCTAGGTAAGGCCCGTATGTTCTTGCTGCAAAGTCTCTTAAATTCCTAATTCCTATTGGCTCTTGGCCGAATCAGTTGTCAAAGTAATTAAACCTTAAGGCGGTACACGCTGAGTCACAAACGCTACGGTCGCACCGCAGGTCATCAGCCAACATATTGTTTAGCAATCACACCATTGTATCCTGACCTTACACTCCATTGTGGAAGTGTTTACTATGCGCCTAGTTTGGGAACGGGTCTTCGGTCGCCTAATTGCTTTTTGAGGGTCAATTTTACGCTGACTTATTTTGGCTACATCATTGAAGAATACAATATCCAATCTTAATATGTAAAATTGCAGGACCTGACTCATCAAGCCCAGCCCAAACTAAGAAAGGATTTTACGAAATTCCCACGGGAACGCTATGGACATCCTCTAGTTACACATAAATACACAACCACGGCTTTATTCCCATTGTGGTTAGCTGAGCAGCAAGGGAAACCGAACCAGTTATTTCACAAGAGTCGTACTTAATAACACAGATTTTCGGTACATAGAGTAACTACTTATTTTATTTGTTAACGATGTTTCGAATTTCGGTAACTATAACTGAAATTTTAAAATTAGCTTAATTTTAGCCTATTTCAACGCGAGCAAAGTAGTGGTAGGTTTTCAGCCTTTCGCCCACTAAAATGAAGCTAAAATTTCAATTCTCACTGACTCAAAACTTGAGAGAAAATCGTGTTGTTTTTATTTCACTCTGTTTCACGCTGCTCAATCTATTTGAGCTTATAATGTCAGCTTCTTTAAAACAGATTACTGCTCCAGGCTTCCAAATCTATTATCATGACAACACCTCGTCAATTCTAAGGTCATTATTCTTGCTGTTTCCGACCTTCATCGGGTTTGATAATTTAGCATTTGCCACATTCTGAGGTCAAATTCTCATGCCTTGTTTGAATAAAAATTGAGTTTGTTTAATGCTTACCAAATAATTCAATAAAAGGTCACTATAAAGTGCAGATATTGCACAATTTCAATATTTTTCTCAGAATTTATCTACAATTTTTTACAGTAAGTTAGAAATAAATTAACTTCTTTAAAAATTGGAAAGGTTGATTTTTGGCATAAGATTATATTTTTTATCTATTCTTATAAAAACCAATTAGTGTTATTTAGTCTCGGTCTCGCTAAAAGGCAAAAAACAGCTTGACCGATTTGGAAATTACTATCGGAATTTTCATTTCACAGCTCGTCATAAAAATCGTTTCGTTTTATATCAATGTTTCTTTCTGTAACTATGAATAAAAGTAGTGTTAATATCAATAAAGAACTCTGAAATAAATTGTTACCAATATCTTCTATTCGCTGCATTTCATTAAAATATATTGTAGTCAAGGTCCCATCTTTAAAACATATCGCGATATTAGTATAATAATATAACATTAAACATTAATATAAACAGCAGCTAAAGTTTAACGATCGATAACTCGGTGATCATGTCAAAACAGCTTTCAATGGAACAAGGAACCAGTTGGTCACAGGGCTGCATTCAGAGTAGGCAGGCCCTATTTGATATATGGGACCCCCCCACCCCTGAGCGAACCTTGGAGTTTCTTGCCTATTCTTCTCCGGAGGAAGACTGCAACTTTGCGAATAGGTGCAAAGTCAAAAGTGCTAATGTATTCACTATTCTGCTGATGTAAATATTCTTATCACTGTATTGACGTGTTCAAGAAACATTTTATATGTTCAATGAAATAAACACTTTTGAGTTTGAGTTCTCTTTGTTTGTTTTATTTGTTAAAACATTTGTTGAAAATCGAATTTTCGACAATTTTTTTGTTACTGCAGCACACATCTACTATTGTTAAAAGTTTGAAACTCATAATTTCTCTCTGTTAAGTGTTGAAGAAACAAAAATATGATGTCTATCTATATCTATGACCAACATATGGCAACACGTTCCTATCGAGTCGATGTGAAGTAAATCAATAATACATCACGCAATTTTTTTAGTCTTAAATTTAAATTAAGTTAAACTGAATCACATTATAATCTTAATTAAATTTACATTTTAGAGAAGTAACTAGACATGCATTATTATTTACTATTTAGAAAAACTTTTGTAATTTTTCGAATTGAGTTACATTTGTGAATTGTTACCAATCCTAAGTACCGAGAGTTTTTTTTAAGTTATTAGTAAAATACACTAGTTGCACTTGCACCCTTAGCATTGTGAGAAACCTGCACATTTCGGTGACCGAATACGTGTAACCATAAATTATCAGGTACTCCTGTTAACATAGTTTCAGAGGTCAGATACTCGCTTCTGTCCCTCAATTTTGTTGAAAAATTAGTTTTATAAACTCCGCATGATCTGGTTTATCTCGGTACCTAGAAGCTTTACAATATTGCAACTAAAGAGTTTCAAACCCCCCTCACAAAAAATAGAAAAACCTGACTCCATATCTGTTCGGTGACAAGTGGAACAATGTCTGTGGGCCGCGTCTCCGTCGACGGACAGACAGACAAACGGACAAGTGGATCTAACTGTATCCCGCCCACCGGGCCTACCGACATACTGTCTTACATACCTTTATCTTTTAACACGCCATTAAAAGTTTTTCGAATTGAATTTTGTAAATGCATAAAAATAAACGCTACTCACTCAAAAGCCTACACTAAAGTTTCTCTTGTGTCGTGGGTCCCTTGGAACATACACAAAGACAAACACGAACACCCAGGGCAAATATTTTTACACTAACAATTGACCCGATCGGGAATGGAACCCAGGAACCGTCGGTTCAAAAGGCAGCGTTAGTAGCAACTGCACCAAACAGATTGTCTAATAAGCTAGTTATAACCCACCGTTTACAAACCCGTTAATTTACACTTCTAATAGACAGAAAATCGCCAGTATCCTGTAAATTTCCAAACCGCATGTGAAACACACATAACTAACCCAATGTTTATGTTTCTTTAAACGGTCAAATCACCCAGTAACCACAGTAACTACTAGGTTACCATGTCTACTAAACCGGTACAAGGCGGTATCAACTACTTATAATACCTATTGAGTTTCCGCTTTTTCCGACATTTCTTATGAAGATTTCACACCTAATTAATGGTGATTCTTGTCTGGATAGTGAAAGTCGGATAGATAGTGAATTTTTCTTGTTGATGGGTAAATATGCTACAACAGAATGGAAGCGAAGAAAACAAGATATATCCATCCTGCTTTCCCAGATTGTAATCTAATCTATTACAGTACCTACTATTTTTAACAGTGTGTCGAAAAAAAGTAATCGGAGACTCAAGTGGTAGCGATGCTGCCTCATGGGTTCGATTCCCAGTTGGGCAAGTATTTGTATAAAAAGCAGATGTTTGTTCTCAGGTCTTGGGTGTATGTTCGGACTATGATTTGTGCACAATTAATTATATGTATATTTATTCCAGAAGAAAAAAATAAGAGGGAGAAATTAAGATATAATATCGAAAAAGAATAGAAAATGGCAACTACAATGAATACTACACAAACAAAACAAGCGATCGTGTAAGTAAGCACAGATTAAATCAAGAAACAACAAAAGACAATCACAAGAACAGTAGTAAAAAGCTGTGACAGAAGTGACGCAAGACGTCGGTTCCTCCGTTTGTTAGATATGCGCGTGAGCACCCATTTGGGTCGAGAACGGTCAAGGCTTGCTGCGTATTAAACGTAATGCTATGGTCGCCATAATACTATGGTGAATGTGACACGGTGTCTTTTTTATTTTGTGATAATCTGAAGTTGTTTTATGAGTATTTTAGACTGATGAATACAACGTATTTATGATAATACTTTGAAAGTTAATCTAGTACTACCATCAAGATGAAGCACGGACATGCTCGTGATATTTCCCTTAGTTACCCATGTTCATTAAATCAATTGAATCAAAATCAGAAATTGTTTTATTTCATAGAACATACAAAATGTTACTTGAAAACATCATAATCATAATAAATACATGAGCGAAATAGTGAATTACATTAGCACTTTATTCGCAAAGGTGCAGTCTTCCTCAGGAGAAGAAAAGGCAAGAAACTCCGAGGGTCGCTCTTTTTAACTCAATTATATACATTTCCTTATTTCTAATTTTAATTGACTTAATATCTGAATAATTCTGGAGCTGAGCAATTTATTCCCTGACAGTTGCCGATTGATTACAATCGCTAAACCAAGTCCGAAGCCATTTGGCAGTTTGCTAAAGCTCTCAGCTATCTAGCACTTTAGCATCCCGGATAAACCTCTAAAACAACCGTAAAAAAAACAACAACTACTTACAACACGTGTGTTTTATAAATACTCAATAAAAATCAATCAATAATTTTTTTATGTAAATGGCTCTGTCTTGAAAATTCAAAATTATTAATTTGTCAAGTATGTCGTATTGATTATTATAAAACTTTTAATTTGAAAGATGTTAAAACGTGCAACTGCAGGCCGAGTACGATAGTGACAGCGCCGCGACAACACCGTAATCTTGTGTCAAAATGTCAACATTGACAACGCCATAGGGCGAGCAAGCCTTTGCGCGGGACCCTCGCGCAATCAAAGTGAAGTTTCAGCGTGAGCCGAGCGCGAGTTTGGCGTTATCGTGCTAGAGCTGCAGGGCAAGGAGAGCCATAAACAAGATACTAAGTCGAATTCGATTTCACATGGCCGTTAAATGACAATGGTGACTATTTTTGCAAAAAAGAGGGGCATTATGAGTTTGACGTGTATTTCTGTGTCTGTGTATTTGTGTATCTGTCTATGGCATATCGTGGCTCCTAAGTGAATAAAGCGGTGATAGCCCAGTTGGTAATGGGCCAGACTTGTAATCCGAAGGTCGCGTGTTCAAATCCTGGTGCGGGCCTGTACCACTAAATTCGTCTTTTCGGATTTATGTACGGATTTCTAATTATCACTTGCTCAACGGTGAAGGAAAACATCGTGATGAAATCCGCTCGTCCAAGAAAATTCATTTTCGAAAGACGAGTGGTCCACCAACCCGCATTGGGCCAGCGTGGTGGACTATGGCCTAAATCCCCTTCGTGTTTCGAAGGGGGGCCCGAGCCCCTCGGTGGGGACGTATATGGGCTGGTAAGAGAAACGAATGAACCGATTTCCGACTTATATTTAAATGTTTACTTACCAATATACAGTTTATCTTACTTACTTCTAAACACATTGATCTATTACCTTATTAAATGTTATAAATTACATACTACCGGTTCACCTGGGCAGGCGAAAATTACGCAAAAGTGTTAATATTCGCAAAACGATAGAGCTGCACCACTTGTCATTATAGCTCTAAAATTAAAAAAAATTGTGTACATTTAAGGCCTTACCACAAAAAAAATTAAAACTTAGACCATGTTTAATAACACTAAAATTAAAAACTTTGAATCAACCCCGACATTCGATTGCTTATAACTTTTAAACGGCTGAACAGATTTTCATGAAACATGGCTAAGAACACTCGGGATAAAATTATCTATGACACAAAAAAACTTAACGACAATCAATACATCCGTTGGGGAGCTACGATACCACAGACAGATACACAGATATACAGATAAACACGTTAAACTTATAACACCCCGTCTCTTTTTGCGTCGGGGGTTAAAAATGTCTGTACGGACATAGATACCTTCGCCTTTCTCGGCAGGGAGAAGTTAAACAACAACAAAATGACATAAGTTAGTTTAAGACATTGATAAAGCGGTGTGTGCATATAAATCTTAAATGGCTGAACCAATTTTGATCCTGCCTCCTAGCTAAGAACCAACTCGATTACGTCAGCTTTCAAACAAAAAAAACTGGACTTTTTTAATTTTTTTTATTATAAGATGGGTTAACTCTTGACCTCAATCTTGACCATAAGGTCAAAGATGAGGTCGACGATGGAGCGAGTTAACCCAGAAAATGCCTATAAAGGCACTGGTACTCCCACGCACCGACGGAACACAGCAAGCTGTTTGGCGTCGGACTTCGGTAGGAGGGTGGTCGCGAACCAGACGGCCCTTTACAGAGCCTACCACACCGCATGAAACCATAGGACGACACCTCAGATTCAGAAAAAAATGAAGTGTCGTTGCCTGGGATGGATTACTAGGAGGCAGGTCTCATTTGTGTTTCCTTAGTCGCCTCTTACGACACCCACGGAAAGAGATGGGGTGGTGTTATTCTCAACCGATCACCAGACGGTTAAAAAATTGGTCCATTTTATGAAAAAAATTGGTCCGGTTCATTTATGTGGCATTGTAGCTCTTAAAAAATGGACTAAAATTGGTCCATTTTTTAAGAGCTACAATGCCACAGATACACACGTCAAACTTGTAACACACCTTTCTTGTCGGCGGTTAAAAACATCGAAAGCACAGAATTTAGCCAGCCTCTATCTTACGGCTTAAACGAATATAGTAAAGTGAATATCCAAAGCCCCTTCCACAGTAGCCTCTAGATAAACTCTATGATGCGTAGGCGCAGGTATTTGGTCCTATTTCGGAACTGGCCACTCATTAGCCCACGCGCGACCTTCCAATCCTGTCGCAAAGTTATGCTATTTCGCGATAAGTTTTGTTCGATTTAATGTTTTTGGTATTGGTAAGCATTTTTAACCACCGACAATAACTCTAAAATAAAAATAAATGTATAACCCCACAATCGATTGATTATAATAACTTATAAACGGCTGAACCGATTTTGATCAAATTCTTAAAGCTAAGTGCCATCCCGATTACGTCAACTTTTAAACTTACAAAACCGCTTCGAAATCGGGCTATTCGTTAAGGAGCTAGGATTCTACAGACACGCACACCTCAAACTTATAACTTTTTGTCGGGGGTTAAAAAAAGGGTTGTTTCAAGTGTGATGTGTGTATCTGTGCATGTGTATGTCTGTGTGTCTGTCTATGGCATCGTAGCTCACGTGCTAACGTGATTGAGATTGTTCTTTGCTTTATTTAATCAAAATCGGTTCATCTGTTCAAAAGTTATAAGCATAAAGTTATAGTTATAAGTTTTAATTTTTAACTTTAGAGTTAATGCGACACTTCTTAAACCAGACACATTTCATAGAAAAAAAATGTACTAAGTGGAATAAGCCTGCTAGATGTAATATATTTAAGTCATTCTGTTTTCTTTATAAACCCTAATAAGTACAGATTAATCACTGCATGTGCGCAATAAACAGTAAATAAGTCTAAAAATAGACTATCTAAATTTAGCAGTACAACTCATTAGTGTGTGCTAACATCGTTAGCCTATAACAGATCTAAATCATTGCTTAGTTTCACACTCGATTACTTGTTTAAATATTCAGATCACAGGTTAGGGACACCCAAAGACTCAAACGTTTCTATCAAATGCTAGCCTTAAATACTCTTGACGGCTATTCTTCTAAGCCAGCGGTTCTCAAACTTATTTGGTGACGGACCCCTTTTGGAAAACTAAATATTTGACGGAGCCCTTAACTAATAAATAACTGGTTATGTTGAGCTGTTGGGTAAGAGCCTGGTAGAAAGTTCGGGCGCTCGCAGTTCCATATTAAATACAGATAGATGGAAAAATAACGTTTTGCTTCTGTGCACGCATTACTTCCAGTATCTACTCATCATCATCATCATCATGTAATCCTGTTATCCCTCATCAGGGACATAGGGCTCTCAGAAAGGATTTCCACTCTTCTCTGTTTTGGGCGGCAGCTTCGATGTCTTTCCAACCGAGACCAGTTGATGCAGCCTCTTTATCAACTGACCGTCTCCAGGTGGTACGGGGACGGCCCGGCTTTCTTGTACCACAAGCTTGCCATATAAGGCTTTGTTTAGACAGATGGTTATTTGGTCTCCTCAAGACGTGCCCAATCCAGCGCCATTTTCTTATAAGAATCTCCTTGCTCATTGGTTTTTGGTCAGTTAGCCCCAAAACCAACCAACCACTTTGGTATCTACTACCCTTAGTTTATTCGCGGAGGCCCCCCCGAGGCTTTGCGGAGCCCTAAAGTTCCGCGGAGCACCTGTGAGAATGACTGTTCTAACCAATAGGTTGTTTCAATCACAGCGGAATGACTAATCATTATTTGTCTAAAAGATTTATCATTTATGGCAGAAGCAACAGCTTATGTTTGTATTGTATATGGAGATATAATACTTTTTTTTTTTTATTATAAGATGGGTTAACTCTTGACCTCAATCTTGACCATAAAGGTCGACGATGGAGCGAGTTAACCCAGAAAATGCCTGTAAAGGTACTGGTACTCCCACGCACCGACGGAACACAGCAAGCTGTTTGGCGTCGGACTTCGGTAGGAGGGTGGTCGCGAACCAGACGGCACTACCACACCGCATGAGACCATAGGACGACACTTCAGATTCAGAAAAAAATGAAGTGTCGTTGCCTGAGATGGATTACTAGGAGGCAGGTCTCATTTGTGTTTCCTTAGTCGCCTCTTACGGCACCCACGGAAAGAGATGGGGTGGTGTTATTCTTAACCGATCACCACACGGCCAAAACCGATCACCACACGGCCAATACGCACAAAAAATCAAAATTGTCGGTTTCCAATCAATCAGTAATCACTAGCTTTTAGATTAAATAGTATCTAGTCATAGTTATCAGTGTACTCGTGGACATAAATGTATGTTTCACACTCAACAAGCCGCAATTTACTTTCTTGATAGATCCTTCAATTAAATACTAGATACTCCGATATAGCCTAGAATTCTAGATTAACTTAGGCTTTAAACGGCTTCTGATAGTTGATTGACAGTCCTTATTGAGACGTGAGTTATGGATCTATAAAAACTAACACAGTTGACTCCCTAGTTATCTGTTTGATTTATCATTCAATTTTGTTGCAAAGGAAACATTTTTTTTTAATTCTTCTTATCGTGTGTATGGTCAAGTGTGTGGCGAACTTGGCTAACCCTGGTGTAAAAATTTTCAAACCGCACAATGGCCTCTGACTTGGTTGTAACGACTATAGTCAATCGACAACAGCCGGGACCGACAGCTTAACGTGCCCTCCGAAGCACAAAACGCTCGTGATAAATTGCCACTTTTCAGGTTCCCTGCCTCTGTGTACGTTACTTAACCTCACTGATCGGTTGAGATCAGCGAGAGCCACTGGGCAACAAGCGCGAGCGCTTTTTTAATTGAGGCCTTCTTTTCTCGTTACTTTTTTTTACCCGAATTTAAACAGATTCGGGTTATAGAGCCCGGAAATACAGACGCAGGCAAAGAATTCCATTCTAAAGGTGGCACTTCACTTGGCGTTGCGTGTATTCGCTGTATTTGTCCAAATATTCTTACGTAGTCCAAACAGCTCAAACACGACGTCTTCACTTCGGATGCCAACAGCAAATAACACAGGCAAATAAGGTCTAAAATGGTCTAATAATCATGGTCTAATAATCCTTTGATGTGTGACCAAAGACCGACAAGCAAACGGATCGGCGTATTTGCCTATTTGTGTTTGTCATATTTGTGCAAATATGGCAAACTAGCATCCCGCTTGGGACTTCGTTCCCGTGAGAATTCGGAAAAATTATGTAGCCTATGTTACTTAGGGATAATGTAGCATCCTAATGGTGAAAGAATTTTTTAAATCGGCCCGGTACTTTTTGAGCCTATTCATTACAAACATACAAACATACAAAAATAGGTACAAATCTTTCCTCTTTATAATGAGTCGATGAATATCAAAAACCCGTAAGTCACACCCCTTCTCAAAAATGAGTTATTAATGGCGCTAAATTTCAAATTTAAAACTGATTCGACCTGTGAATTTCAAATTCAGGTAAGTCAATGAAATCTATTTAAAAATAACGGTTAAAACCAATGATTTTTTTCAAATTCCGGTAAGTCCAGTGACAGTTTTTTATCAAACTCGGTTACGTCCATGTCGACCAATCAGAGCACAGCGTGGCATCTAAGATGGCTGCCATTCCTTGGATGTGTCGTGGCGCGACTACTGTGTGCGATTACTTTTAAAACGTTTTAATATAAAAAATGGAAGAAAATAACATTATTATACGAGTCTTAGATCCGGACAAGGCAAAGAAAAAAGTGGTGCAAAAACATAAAACAAAAGAAGCACAGAAGAAAGCCGAAAAGTAAGTTAAATACACGCATAGTAACAGTCCTCTAACGCGTGCTCTGAAACCCAGGGCCGCACTTAAGCGTCCGTATTTAAAATGTTGTTCAAATAACTCACATATTTTATTATTTTTTCATTTTACGTATTTGCGACCAGGAAAGGATAAAACGTGAAACTGTAAGTTTTGAATGAGTTTTCCAAAGCATGTCTGTTTTTAATGTGCTTTTACTGACTGTTGCATAAATAATTTTGAAAAGCTTACTTAACTATTTTCTGGTGGTTGTAGCCGATCTGAAAATTTATGAAACTGAAATGTTAAACATTAAAGTAACTTATTAATGTCACTACGAGCAGGTCTAACAGTGGAGTTATAACTAGTTTGTAAATACTGTCACATAGTACCTACTATAAAAAATATTATTGAGTGGTTGTGCGTTAGCTTCTGTATTAGCTCCGTTTTAAATTTTTCATCTCTACGTTTTACCTCTTGTTGCTTATCTTGTTTATATCAGCCAGCTACCCGTGTTTCTCCAAGGAAAACAGGTCGAAATAAAGGAATGTTTGCTCCCTCTGTATGCCGCTTGTCTAATCATGTAACTAATCTTGCTAACTAATTTTTAAGCTCATTAATTTTGGCAAACAACTTTTTTAGCTTGCAGGGTTTGTTTTCAAAGCGGCTTTGGTGTTAAAATTTCGTTGCTTGCTTGCACTTAATTAGCTATTTTCGGTTATAGGTATTCGTCGCCAGGATTTCCAAAACGTCCAGCGTGTGGACATAATTCAACTACATACAAATGTTCCACACTGACAATGAATGATATGTTCATGTTTCATAAGAACTTTTATGAAAATCCGGATAAAATATATCAGGACAACTATATTGTCAAATACATTAAAGTTACTCCAGTACAACGTCGACGTCCAAGAGACAACTCTAAAAACAGCCAAAGACAATTTACAGTAAAATATACTATCTACAGCAGAAAAACAAGACAAGAAGTACCTGTTTGCAAACAAGCTTTCCTTAATATTTTACGTATCACAGCATCTCGCGTTGAAGGCGTTTCTAAAAGATTCGGAGAAACCAGAATGATGCCCGTGGAAAATAGAGGCGGTGACCGGAAAGCCTTTCTATTTGCTTCTCGAAGGGAGGCTGTCCAAAATTTTGTGAAAAAATTCAGGCCCCTGGAAAGTCACTATAGCAGAGGGAAGATAAAACAACGCATATATCTGGCCCCAGAACTTAATATAAAAAAAATGTGGCGAATGTATGAAGATGAAGCATTGCCTGGCTACGAGGTGTCAATTGGATTTTTTAGAAAAGTTTTTAACACAAGTTTCAACATCGGTTTTGGGTCTCCTCGGAAAGACGTTTGCTCTGATTGCCTTCAGCTATTGGAACGCATCAAATTGTCTAAAAGCGAACAAAAAAAACAAGAACTGAGAACACAATATCGAATTCACAAAATCAGAGCTAAATGTTATTTTCAATATTTGCGTGATGACAGCCCTGATATTCAAATAGTTAGTTTCGATTGTCAAAAAAATTTACCACTACCCAAAATTCCTGATCAATCGGTATATTATTCGCGCCAATTATATCTGTATAATTTGACAGTTGTTGTTGGCAATTCCAAAACTCCTTTGACCCCTGAAAATGTTCATGCATACGTATGGACTGAAGAGCAAGCTGCTAAAGGTGCTAATGAAATATGTAGTTGCGTGTATAACTGCTTAAATACTTTGAACTTAGATGGAAAAACTAAAGTGAGATTGGTAGCTGATGGCTGCGGCGGCCAAAATAAAAATGCAATGCTGATAACCATGACGATGAAATGGTTGTATGAGGTCAGACACAAGTACCCGAATTTGACTGAAATCCAAATTATTTTTCCAGTGACAGGCCACTCCTTTATACCTCCCGACAGAGTTTTTGCTTTGACAGAGCAAGTAATAAAGCGAAAGGAATCCATCATCGAGCCCAAAGATTATATTGATATCATTGCGGAGCATGCCACCACGCACAATTTGGGAACAGATTTTCCCATCTCAGACTGGAAAACCCAACGAACAGAAAATTTAAAGTCAACCTTGCATTTTCAAATCAGCAAATGCAAGCGAATTATAGTGACTCGTTTCGGTACTGACAAAATTAAAGTGAGAGGCGAAATTTCTTATCGGAACGACTTAGGCCAAGATCTCTCGGTATTTAAAAGAGGGAAAAAAATTACTCATGTAATTCCAAGTGTCGTTGCAGCCGGGCATCCTGTAAAACCCGAAAAATTACAGGATGTTCATAATCTTTTATTAAAACATTTCGGAGAAAACTGGATGAATATTATTCAACTTGAATATTACAAAAACATTTTAAAAGATATTTTTCCACAAGGCGTGGAAGAAGATGATGAACAATCGGTACGTAACTCAGAAGAATATGCAATGGAGGAGGTTCTAGACTTTGTGTAGTCCATCATTTGCTATTCATTTCCATCACCTTTTGATAACGAAGTTATTTTTAATTTAGAATTTATTGCGTCTCTAAAGGTTTTTAATTATATTTTGATTTAAAATATTTGATTGATTTATTTAAACCTATCCATTTATACTTAATCTGTCCTTGGCCACTGTATACTGTACCCATCCACCGCCCTGAATACGTTCCATAATTACGACGAAAATCAAATCCAAGCAAGTCCATAGATAACATTTCAAAGTCAGGTAAGTCCAAGCTGGTACTTTTCAAACCCGGGTAAGTTTCAATGGTAAATATCAAATGCCTGTATGTCCTCGCTTAAATCTAATTTTTTGGCTTATTTTGAAACTAAGTTGCTTTCGGATCTTCGTGAAAATGATTCTATATTTTATTTAATGTAACCAAAGTAAATATCAAACTGTTATTTTATTCATTTCATAAACAAATGAAGTTTTCGTTATTCCCACATTTCACTTAGCATGGACATATGGGTTTTTGATATTCATCGACTCATATATAAGTGTAGAAGTGTAGATATAGACGAACTAGCTGATGCCCGCGACTTCGTTTGCGTGTAATTTTTTTTTTTAAACATCTATCTTACGTGATTTAGATTTTTACATACAAAAGTTTTTTCCCGCTAACTCCCGTTCCCGTGAGAATTTTGCAATATCCTGTTCCAATTAAGCTTTAAGTTTACTAAGGTACCTGCATGCCAAGTTTCAAGCGTCTAACTTAAGCGGTTTAGATTTTTCATACAAAAGGATTTTCCCGCTAATTCCCGTTCCCGTGGGAATTTCGGGAATTCCTTTCTTAGTGCACCTCTACGGTACCTAAGCTACGTCCCTTCCAAATTTCAAGTGCCTACGTTTAGTCGTTTAGGGTGTGCGTTGATATGTCAGTCAGTCAGTCAGTCAGTTTCTCCTTTTATATATTTAGATAAATCCTCCACACATGGTATTATTTGGCCAAATACAGCAAATACGCGAATACGCAACGCCAAGTGAAGTACCACAGCGGGGCGCAATGTGACTGTGGAAATGTAAAGGTACAACTTTGGGGATTGTCGTTAAGGTTCACAACTACTGTGATTAGCTATTGTAAATTGCTCTTATTGATTACCACGAAAGTTGTACCTTTTACTAAACACAGTCCATATAAAAGATGAAGAGAAGCGCTCCGTAGGTACGTGTCCCAGGAATTTTGATAAGGTAGGGTGATACGTGGAACGTGGAACATGACAGTGAGGTTGGCCCATCGATTGCACGTCGCTCAGCGAGCTATGGAACGCTCCATGCTCGGGATCTCGCTAAGGGATAGAATCCGAAACGAGGTCATCCGACAGAAAACCGGAGTGATGGATATTATCCAAAAGTGTAACAAGCTGAAGTGGCAGTGGGCTGGCCATGTCTGTCGCAGAACTGATGAGCGTTAGAGTAACCAGGTTCTCGAATGGAGACCACGTTTTGGCTAACCTAGTGTAGGACGCCCCCCAGCCAGATGGTCAGATGACCTAAAGAAGATAGCGGGTAGTGGCTGGATGAAAAAAGCGGAGGATCGTGCAAAGTGGCGCATCTTGAGGGATGCCTATGTTCAGCAGTGGACTGCAATAAGCTGATATGATGAAGGGTGATCTGGTGCATCTGGACGTCCGGTAAAAGAAAGGGGCAGAAAGATGTTCAATTTAAATTGACTGATTTCCATTCTTAATTTTCACTGAATGATTTAAAACAAATGCAATTAATACAATGCACTTCATTTACACAAAAGGACAAACTATAAGACATGGACAAAAAAGATAGTGTACAACCAAGCAGCCTTATTGCTTGAAAGAAAGTAAATCGGCTGTGTATTTATAATACAAATAAATAGATAGACACCACAAAATTTCCGTCATAAATTAAATTACAAAACTCCTCACAGACAACAAACAACCACAAACAGTTTGCAACTGTTTTGAGTGATGGTGTCGACTCAGGCAATAACCATTTGTATCGGTATTCGCTACCCGATCATATTTCTTCAATGGTATGTACTATCTGATTTAAAGTTATGTCGTAGTCTTTGACAAATGTTTCACAGTTGGGAAATGTACACTCAAGAGCACGTCAAGCTTGACACTTTGGACTTTGGACCGGCCCTGCATTGTATGGCGCGCAGTATAAATCAGACCTCAACTTAAACTGGTAGTGTAAACCGTGACCTGCTCTTGACTGTACTTAATAGATGTTTTTGTCTGCCCTTTTTAACCCCCAACAACAAAGAGGGATGTTGTAAGTTTACGTCTATCTGTGTGTCTGTTTGTGGCATTGTAGCTCCTAAATGAATACACCGACTTTGATGCGGTTTTTTTATTTGAAAGCCGATGTTATCACGGTAGTTGTTAGCTACATTTGATCAAAATTGATTAAGCTGTTTAAGAATTATAAGCGATAGAATATCGTGAGGGGAAATTTTAATTTTAGAGTTTTATTTATGTCAATATAAATTGACGAATGCGTTACGCATTTTCAAATAATATTTTAGTTTATTAATGTTCGTTATCCACTACGTCTATTTGTAAAGTGTAACGTATGCTTGACTATAAATTATATATCACTAGCTTCCTGCCCGGGACTTCGTTCCCGTGGAAATTTGGAAAAATTTGAAGCAGCTACCTACATACCAAATTTTATCAATATTGAAAAAAGCGTGAAAGAGTAACAAACATCCATATATCTATACATACAAACTTTCGCGTTTATAATATTACTAAGGATTTTACTATAAACTTAGAATTTATCATAAGTTAATAATAAATCACTGGATTTACGGTTTTAACGTCGCACAAACGCAGCAGTGTACGTCAAAGTACAGTCTCTATCGAAATCATTTGAACGAGTCCTTTAACCGGTAATATCAGTTGCTTTATTTACATAAACACCCACTTAGCCAGGTTTTGAAACCTTATAAAAGATCTATTTAAAGCCTGTTACAAGACCTAATATAAGCTTGTGATAAAAATCTGCTCCAAGAACTATTATTTAACGTCAAAAGTGGTTTAGGTTCTATTTAATTATTCTGTGTCGGTTCTGAACTAGGGTTATGCAAGGAAATAAGTTTCTTGTTTTACTGATTGTTTTTAAGACTAGTTATCGTAAATACTAACCTCCTTACTCATAAACGTGATTTAAGTTTCACAGGAGCATTTAAAAATATTTCTTAAGTCTTACTGTTAAACTAAAACACCTTTTACTCATTAAACAGTCCTTTTAATTCGATATTTTACAAATTACAATGCAGGAACACATAAACACCGATCTACGCGCGAAAACGATCTGTCAAAGTGCCGTGTAGTGTTGCGCCACACCGCGTGGACTGGTAGTGTTGTACCAATTGTGTCGTTGATCGATTTACTCTTAACATTACTAATATTATAAATGCGAAAGTAAATCTGCCTGTATGTCTGTCTGTCCGTCTTTCACGCTTAAGCTACTGAACCGATTTTGATGAAGTTTGGTACAGATATAGGTTAAAGCCTGGGAAAGGACATAGGCCACATTTTATCCCACAGTTGGGCACGATATAACCTGTAGTCCACGCGTTAAAACTAGTTCTTAATAAAAAAGATATGTTTTTACACGTTTTTACACCAGGATCTTAGCTACCACTTCACTAAATAACGTTTACTAATTATTAAAAAAACAAAATACCCGACTGCACACTAAAAAATATTATTATGTCTTTATCCCGTGGGACTTTTAGGATAAAATGTATCCTATGACACTCCCGTAATCAAGACAAATCTAACGATACCTCATACATCAAAATCCATCAAGCCGTTTAGGCTACAGGAGGTCACAAAGGAAAAGACATACATACATACTTACATACACTCGAAAAACATTACCCTCCTTCTTTGGCAGTCGGGTAAAAAGGGGGTTTCGAACTCCTGAAAAGGGTCTCCTAATTTACTGAAGAAGGAAATACCTTACCACCGTGAAGTAAGCTAATCATAAACAAAACACTTGAAGAAATTGTGTTTGTTTCATAAATTAAGTCACAAAGATTCTGAGCTTCTACTTCTTCTTAGTACCTGTAAGCGAACCATATCATCTTCTATAAAGCACAGATTTTTTCATCCATCTACCAGATGATCCCTAGTCATGTAACTGCACACAGAAAGACTAAAATTTACCTGTATTGTATACTAACCAACTTGACAATCACATTATGCAAACATCTCATTCCAACCCTTCTCGCCCTAGGGCCCTAAATCATCCCAGTACCTTCACCATTAAATTAGCATTCAGAAAGGTCCTGTACTCTACGACCTATGAGCCTACCACATCAACTCCAGAAACACATTCTGCCAATCACACACGCTTCAAATCAGACCTTGTCACCCTCAGGGCTTCTCTGTCTACCCAGTAACCCTCAACATTTAATTGGCATAGAGGTCCTGGTCTGGGAGTGACCTGTGTGCCAACTGCATTAGCCTAGCAGGCAATCACTGGGGTCATTCGCGACAAACGTTAGCTTTAGGTCTTTAGTGACTGTATGATTTAGGGATACACTTGGACAATTGGACATTCTTGATAAAAATTATGGAGAGCTAGAAACGCTTGTAACCCAATGTTGTTCTCTGATCTGAACCGATCAGTGAGGTAAAGAACGTACAGAGGGGCGGGGAACCCGATGGGTGACCAGAAGTAGCAACTTATTACGAGTGTTTCCGTGCTTCGGAGAGGCACTACAGTCGTTTAACCGAGTCAGAGGTCATTTGGCGGTTTGAAAACTCTGACCAGGATTAGTAAAGTTCGCCACATACCTACACCAAAACCAAAGGTCACGATTCCCGGAAAAACGCACTGGTAACAGTTCCAAGTATTTTCAAAGACCCCATGAATATAAATTGCCGGATAAGTTCTCGTAAATACGGAACTCATGGTCACATCAGAATCCTAGCGATCACGATCCACCGGCGGCGACCGACAAAGTAATTGCGCGACAACAATAACATAAACATTAATTTACAGAAGATCTACTTTTTAATAGATTTACTATTCTGTTTTTCTTCTTATCGTGTAGGTATAGTCAGGCGACCAAATGCTGGAATAATATACCCCCCCCCCCCTCCCCCTTTTCGGGAACTTCCCCACAAACTCACCTTTAAACGTACTTTTAAAAAACATTTACTTGATGAACAAATTCTTGAAAATGCAGATATTTATTCCCGCATAAGGTTGCCTGATGTCTGAATTTCACTATTTTCATTGTTGTGTAAAGGTCGTATTTACAATAATATATTTTAAGTATGTTTGTTTTTAATTTTAATGTATTCTAGTCACGGTAACGATTCATAGAATTAATATTTACACTATACTGCAAACTATATTTAAATCCTTCGAGAGTTCAACTACCGTTTTACACCTAGCTCACACTATTCACATACATTTATGCTCTCACACACACAGACACACATATGCATTTTACATACGATACACTTCTACTACCAAAAACAAAGGGTTAATATATCAAACACGCTCTCACTTAGTCGTCGCAAAAACGCAACCGTTCACTGCTTGCAAGGTCCTGGCAGAATAACAGCGCTGTTGTGGTAAGCCCACAACAGTTTTATGCTGAGCCAGCGCCAATTCATTGGCAGAGTAATAATTCATTGTAATAATTAAGTACTTGGTTTTGTGTATTTTTTTAGTATTTGTTTTTAGCATTAAGTTTTTTTCCTGTGTCAATTTAATAAAGTGTTTCTATCCTATCCTATTCTATTTTAAGTGTGAGGCGGACTTGGCTAACCCTGGTGTCAAAGTTTTGATGACTTGGTTTTAACGACAGTAGTCAATCGAAAACAGCCGGGACCGACAGTTTAACGTGCCCTCCGAAGCACGGGAACGCTCGTGTTAATTTGCAACTTTGGTCACCAATCAGGTTCCCACCTCTGCGTACGTAGCTTAAACTCACTGATCGGTAGAGATTAGCAAGCGCCACCGGCCTACGAGCATTTCAAATGTGAGGGTTGTAAATGGCTGTCAGATAAAAAAAGTAAAAAAATGATAAAAATTTCATTTAAGGCGACTACAGCACCCGATAAAGGCAGCACCAAAGGAATAGTGCCATCTCCGTCTCTCAACAGGCCTGGGCCGGCAGTGCGAACAGTGTCGATACACGAAGTTTACGGACTATGAAAGCGTGCGTGCGTAAAAACATGTTCAAAAGTTAGAAAAATGAGATTTATGGAAAGGTGACAGCTTAAATCGAAAAATGCGTTAAGTACTTATCGAGAGTGTTGAATCACGAACATTTTGATAGCAAATTCAAGTTTCTGTATGTATTTTACTATGGTTTTTACAGCTTAAAAGATACAAATATTGGGTATTTAGAGGTGACTTTGTGAGCTTTTTCTATCGGACCAAAAGTGCTGAATCAAATTTTCAGCAAACTACTTATCTAGTTTATGTCCTGAATATTACCGTAGTATTTTTTTTCTTCGATTCAATGCAGTGCGTCATGCTTATCTACGCATCATAAAATCGTGATTTAGGTGCTGTAGTCGCCTTAAGTATTTATCACTTATTGCAGAATACACGTTACACAGGTCAAACCTGTGTCGCGGATAACAACACACTCCGTTTAACAGTCCTCAGTGATTATAATACAGTTAAATTGAAATGTTATAGCTTAAAAATACATTGAAATTTTTGTGATACCGTTTTTTTTTCCTATGTGCTCAAAATGATTGTATAGCTGTAAAAGCCCAAAAAACTTGCAAAAATTAAGTTTCACGTAACTGAAAAATTTTCCCGAGAAAAACATTGACCGAAATATGAAAAAAAAACTGCCGATTGCCATAGTCAAAGCCTAAAATATTTATTTCATGAGACTTATTTATCAATTTATCACTCTTGCAATTGTTTTTTTATTAAATAAATATGTAAATACATTTTTTTTTATTTCTCTAAAATGCGTACAACTAAAAATTCTTACTGTCTCTATAAACATAAACCGGTTTGTTTACGGCCGGTTTGGTCGAGTGGTAGCGACGCTGCTTCTTGATCGACGGGTCCTGGGTTCGATTCCCAGCCGGGGCAAATATTTGTGTAAAAAGCAGATGTTTGTTCTCGGGTCATGGATGTTTGTGTTTGTCTTTATGTATGTTCCGAGGGACCCACGACACAAGGGAAAACCTTGTGGCGTTTATTTATAAATGCTGACTAACAGTGTTTTGTATGTATGTATGTGTACTGGACTGAGAGTGAAAGAAAAACTTTGAATGTGCCAGCTGTCTACTCTTTCTAGGCATACTTTAAAAGTCAGTAATGGGACGCGAGGGTTTTGCTGTTGTGGGCGAAAGGCTGACAACCCCTTACATGATAATACATGTTTCATCTAATAACCCTAGGAATCTAATGTCGAATGTAGCATCGAGTGGTTTTGAAACCACCGATGCTCTGCCTACCCCGATAGGATTATAGGCGTGAGCATATTTATGCCCTCGCAAAAGAAAATTATTTAATAAAATACTAGCTTTCCACCCGCGGCTATCGGCTATATCGTGCCCAACTGTGGGATAAAATGTAGCCTATGTCCTTTCCCAGGCTCTAATCTATCTCTGTACCAAATTTCATCAAAATATGTTCAGTAGTTTAGGCGTGAAAGACGGAAAGACAGACAGAGTTACTTTTTCACATTTATAATACTAGCTTTCCGCCCGCGTGGACCACAGGTTACATCGTGCCCAACTGTGGGATAAAATGTAGCCTATGTCCTTTCCCAGGCTTTAATCTATCTCTGTACCAAATTTCATCAAAAACGGTTCAGTAGTTTAGGCGTGAAAGATGGAAAGACAGACAGAGTTACTTTCGCTTTTATAATATTAGTATTTTAATAAAATATTAATATTGTTTCTTTGAGACAGTTGAAACAATTTTAAAATCTAAATCGGCAATACAAAGAATACGACAAAAATGTTCCTATTTAGAGCTTCTTTGCAATTTTATTTTATGGCAAAAGTTCCCCTATCTCTTTCACACTCGTTGCCCTCCGGCGAAGAGTTGAGATGCACGATGTCGTAACAGTGTAACGACATTTGTTTATAAACAAGATTATAGAATAGCTTGTAACTTGGGTAACAGTGTTGAAGTTAATACAAAATTGTTACGCAGTTTGGTTGCAATTGGATCTGTCGAACTATATTGGAATCAATCAGTTAGGTCAAGCAACGTAGTAGCACTGATGGGTCACCATAATTGGAAATTGAACAGACACAGGATTGAGGGCGTTCCACGTTTGACTACTTTTATACAAAAACTGTGGCAGCTGCCAATTGTTTTTAGGCATACTGTTGTACAAGTAAACGTAAAAGGGATTCAAGGCAAGAAAGTTGAAATTTTCACAGATAATGTATTTCTGTTGCCGCTATAACAACAAATACTAAAAGACAGAATAAAGTAAATATTAAAGGGGGCTTTCATAAAAAAAAAGTTTTTTTTTCCATTTTTACAGATGGAAACCTTCGTGCGCGAGTCCGACTCGCACTTGGCCGGTTTTTTTTAATAATAAACTACATTTGTGGCGTCAACTACCTAGTTTACATGACCCTTGATGATCTGCCTACCCTGATGGAGAACGTTAGTGTGATTAGCCGTATCTAATCTAATTAATTAAATGTGGAAACAAAAAAATGCTATCATATCACGTTCATTTATGCTGACGTCAGAGGTGAATGACTCGACTTATTTAATGTAACGAAGTGAAGCGCTATTTTAAACAGAAAGACAGATGCGATGGTGGTGTAATGGTCAGCATAGTTGCCTTCCAAGCAGTTGATCCGGGTTCGATTCCCGGCCATCGCACACTTTTTTGCTTTTTATGTTTCTTTATTATTTCTTGTTTGTTTTCCATTTTCAATCTTTTACAAAGGTTTGATGATCAATTTTTTTTTGTATCAAAAAATATGTTGTCTCGGCTCATCTTTACCATCGCAGGTTTTACACATACTTCCTTGCTTACGAATCGTAAATATTTTACATTGAAATCTTTTTCAAAAAACTGCCTGCCATTTTATCCATTCAACATTTCGCACTATCGTAAGAAAATTGTCTTCCATACATGACATGCATTATTTATACAGGTAAACCATGTTTTAATTATAAAGCCCATGTATAAGGCCTTGATCTTAAGATATGAGAGTAACAAGATAGTACAACACCATAGCTGGAACTATGAAAAATTAACAATGTTTCGGTTGTCAATCACGCAAATACCTTGAACTAAGTTCGTTTATTTCCGGCAATACACCGAAAAGACATACAAACATGCTTGTAAACAGATAAATCATCTAGGTACGGACGGCCGCAACTCAGGTTACCACACGCGTGCACTCTGTGCTGTTGGGATAAGAGCGGTTTTGCAATGAAAGTTGAGAAACCTGATGCGCTGGCCTCTGTACTTCCATCAATCGATTCACTCACACCTATAATCCATTTCGGGGTAGGCATAGCGTCTTGGTTCCAGAATTTAATATCATTCTAAAACATATAGACCAAGATCCCAGGGCCGCCAGACCTTACTTACTTTCTCTTAAACCAAATGTGTGGGAAATAGTAGTGCTAGTACGTACTAGTAATGTATGAATACCAGCTAACCTGGGCCGACGGCCAATTTTCAGCTACCAGGTTCTGAAGGTACTTCCAAAAATTGCTCACTTGTCTTGAAGTCTGGGTGCTATAAAAAGTATTGTTATAGTTCCCTGAACATCATATACAAAAATCACGGCTCAGATTGTAGGTATAATCGCATAATTTACTTGCGAACTGTAAAGCGTCTGGCAGAAATTACAGCCGACGGAGAGTGTCTGGCGGAGTTGAACATTAATTTTTATATTTAATTAATTATATTCTATAAGACATCAGCAGCCAGACTTCAAGACAAGTAAGTAATTTTTGGAAGTACCTTCAGAACGTGATAGCTGAAAATTGGCCGCCGGCCCAGGTTAGCTGGTATTCATATTCATACATTACTAGTAAGTACTAGCACTACTATTTCCCACACATTTGGTTTATGAGAAAATAAATAAGGTCTGGCGGCCCTGGGATCTCCGTCTACGCTCAAGCGCCTACAATCCCTAACGAGGTAGGCAGAGCACAGGGGTTTTAAA
Organism: Aproaerema taeniolella; assembly: GCA_949987775.1. NCBI lineage: Eukaryota > Metazoa > Arthropoda > Insecta > Lepidoptera > Gelechiidae > Aproaerema > Aproaerema taeniolella. The sequence goes on along the minus strand of OX465263.1, from coordinate 15,483,725 downwards.
ACCACTTGATGTCACGTTTGACATAAATTCTGAAGGTTATTAGATAAAACATGATGTATAGATGAGAGGTTGTCAGCCTTTCGCCAATAAATAGCAAAACCCTCGCGTCCCACTTACTGACTTTTACAGTTTGTCTGGGAAGAGAAGGCAGCTGGTACATACATTCTAAGTTTTCTTTTACTTCTCAGTCCAGCATAAAAGTTATTGTTTTTATATTTTAAGTCAATGTAATTAGTTGAGTCGGTAACTTTTAGTGAAGTAACTTAAGATTGCAATTACAGACGGAAACCACCACTGGCTTAGGTAAATAAACATAGAATAGTATCTTTATATGTATTTATATATTGTGAACTCAAATGGAGAGATAAAATCTGTTAAAAATGTAAAATAAGTATTAAAAATATAAATAATAATAATGCAAGGGCACGGATATCAAGTATGTGGATGCAAAATTAAGTGTTAATAAAAAAAAATATTTAAAAAAAATACTCTCTGTCTATACACGAATACAACTTACTCACAATTTACAAAGCAGTAAGTACTTAACCGTACCAATAGGTCAACAATGTTTTTGCTTTTGTTAGAGTAATTAACGTTTGTTATTAGATAAAACATGAGTATAGTGGTGATACGTTTTAGCCATTCATAGCGTCTATAATACTTTCATTATAACTTAGAATATCTGGCCACGTGACGTGGAAGCGACTGCGCAGGCGCGAAGTGCTCCATATAAGGGCTGAACCGCGCCTGCGCCGAGGCCAGCGGCGCCCGAGCAAGGCCGCTTGAGGCCGACCGAATGAGGGGTGACTGACTGACTGACTCATTAGTACTGTTACCAAAAATGTAAGTATGCTGAGGATCCTACAAATTGATCGATCACGCATCCGCGCTAAGTTCTTCACGGGGTAGGCAGAACTGCAAGAAGTCATAGAACCATATTCGGCGCCACTGCAGTTAGAAAAATATTATAAAGAGAAAAGATTTGTATTTTTGTATGTAACGAATAAACTTGAAAACTACTGGACTGATTTCAAAAATTCTTTCACTATTAAGATGCTACATTATCCCTGAGTAACATAGTAACATCATTTTCCCGAATTCCCATAGGAACGAAGTCCCGAGCGGAATGTTAGTCATACTATATTAGGCTGTGTGGTCGATGTATATTATAAAACAACATAGTTGCTTTTGTTAGTCTGTCTGAACGCAATAAACTCAAAAACGATTGAACAGATTTTCATACATTTTTCACCAATAGACGGAGTGATTCAAGTGATAGATTTTTGTGTATGATGCATTCCCAAACTTCTCACGGGAACAAAGTCCCGGGCGGGAAGCTAGTGTTATATGAAAATGACTGTTCAAAACATGAGAGTGTCAGAACTTCACTTGCACCAAAAAGTCTTTCTGGAGTCTTTTCAAGGATTTTTACGATACTTAAGCCCGAAAAGAGTTGATAGTTGACATATTTTATGTTTTTTTCTTTCAATTATCATAATCATAACATACAACGGTCAAGGCAAAACAAACGCGAATAATTTTTTTGCAGGTTTGAAGCCTTTTTTTGTAAAAAAAATCAAAGCCTGGCTACCCTACACGTACAAAATTCGCGCTATCTACGAGATAAACTGCTCAGATAGCTTTAAAAGGCGGAACGCGGAAGAAAAGGGCTTAATACGCGACAAGTAGATGATCATTTATTGTTGAAGTATGGTGGACAAGATGTTGTTGTGGAGACTCGTCAATTTGGTTGTAAACAAGGTTGTTTTTGGAATTTTAAGTCTAGAATTATCGGTGTAAACAGAGCTAAGTTAGTTATATTCTTCTGAAAAGATAGTATTGATGGACAAGCAATGAATTTCTAAGTAAAGTTAACTGCGTGAGAACATAGCAATCATACGAGTACGTGTCACCCTTGCGCTTATTTTTTAACACCCGACTAGAAGAGGGGTGCTATAAGCTTGATATGTGTATTCGTGAATCTGTGTGTCTGTGAATCTCTGTGGCTGTCTGTGTCATCGTAGCTCTTATACGATGGACCGACTTCAATTAGTTTTTTTTTACTAAGAGACAATACTAACTTGACAGGGGTTGTGTGGGGACATAAAGGCCTAGTGCTCCAAATTCGTCATCATCCTTACCAGCTAGCGGTGCTCTCTGCTGATCAACAGAAGGCTTTGGCATGTTACAACCCTTTGACATTGAAATACTTTGACATTGACAAAATCAGAATTGTGAACGCCATTTTCTGAGAAAACAATAATTGTATAGTTTTCAATTTTCTCTTTTAAGTATATCAATATGGAACAAGAAATAACAACCACAACACAAATCAAAGCACAAGGAAGTAGATGCATATCGAATCAATCCAGTGAACTAGAATATCCTTTTACGGTCCTCACAATATCTGATCCGGCGTGATCAAATCATGGTAGATCATACAAGGAGATAGAACCAAGTTCCTGCCATAACAAGGTTCTATATGACAAATATGCACGGACAATGTCAGGGTTAATCTTTATATGGATTTAGAAGTCAATGCAGTAAAGGCAAGTCGTGATTTGAGCTTAAAAGGCAAGAGCATTTGGGATGGTTTCCAAGCATAACATGTAGTGATAGTTAAGTAAAATCAAATCAAACGCATTTATTGGTACAAATATTAACATTATCTACAAACTCGTACAAGTGGCATAACACTAAACTGCCCTTTTTTGACAGATCGTTTTCGCGCGTAGATCGGAAAATATGTGTTCTTCCAATATCGGATCAAAAGTAAAAGGTGTTTTCCATTTATTAATACGTAATGTGCAGACGGTAATGTAATAGATTTTAGTGAAAACTTTGTTGGCTTCTGTAAAAATTAAGATATTCTGTGTCCAGTAAATTTATGAAATATCGCATGTTTCCTAATTAGTTAAATTAAAATAAGTTTGTTATTAATGAATATGACGTAATGCCATACCAAAAGGGGGTCCTTTTGAAACATTAAAGCCTCAGTATATGTTTCAGCCGTGTTTCAGTGGTGCCCTTTTAATTAATCCGAGCACATTTTTTGTTTGAACAAGGAATATCATTAGTAACAACAAAAGAAAGTAAAGTGTGGATCCATCGGTTACAGATATACAGGAGTAATATTTAAAAAGAAAAACTTTACGTAGATTTGTGATAAGATCACTTTAAAGACGATACAATTTAAACGAATTTAGGTATTTAAGTTGACAAGACGCAAAAGTCAATCAAACATGAAACCTACGGTGACTATCTGTGATTGGAATAACATGTTTACAGTGACAATTCTGTTTGCAAATACTCTCTAGGCATTTTTAGGAAATTCTCCAGAAATTACTTCAATCACTACCTAATCACCTGTTATTTGTTATGTGATGTTGTTGTTTTCTTTGAGCATTTGTTTTCGCACACGTCACTCTTCAACGGCAAATATTTCTGCTATTTTCTAAACCATTTAATATTGTGATCAGATCATTTTCTGAAACTTCATATTCTTCCATCAATGTACATAGTTAAAAGGTAACGGAAATTTATGATCTTAAGACAAGTGGCATTACAAGGCAAACCTATTAAAATTTATCACAAATTTTGCTTCAGTTTGCTAAACGTGGGTGATACATAAATAGAAATATCAGGGTTTGTCAGTTATGGCTTCAAATCTGTACTCCTCCATTTGTTTACTTCATGTTTGAAAATAAACGGTCACTTTGACAAAATAACAGTCTTTATTTGTGAAGTTAGTTTTGACTGCCAAAGTCTCCTTGTTTTCAATGTTTGGGAAACAATTCATCAACATCATCATATCACAAAAAGTTCCTTCATGTTAGATTCAGTTCGTAACATCTCTATCATTCACATAATATCTCTTTATAGAATCGTTATGAAACTTTCACAAAACTTAGTTTTATAAATAACATAACTGTTGTTATTGTCTAGCACTGCAGTCGTACCCAATTTTCTTTTAGCTTCAGGAATGTCTTTAACAATTCATTCTTCACTATATTTTACACCTCATTCAACCACCCCTCACTATTCTTACTTTCAATAAAATCCCGTCTGAAAACAAGTTGCTACTGAGAGCGAAATTTGCAACATAAGTACATACAGCACCTATAGATTCAGCTACCTTGAACCACGAAGCGGTTATCGACCTTTAATCGAGTCAAGTGCGAATCGAGAAGTGTTTATGTGACAATCGATGTTAATCGATTTCTTCGCTTTTTATTTTTTGATTCTTTAATGCGCTGGGTCAAGGAGGGGTGATTCAGACTGTTATTATGTCTTCATTGTTTCGTTTCCTTTCCCGTTTTAGGTTTCGAGAAAATTCAGATTTTGGTTTCGAAAAGATGCAAGTTTTGGAAGAATTTCATTGTTTTGAGGTTGTTAATTTAGTTAAAAGTTTAACAGCCCGTTATGGCAGTTTTTTGGAATGGCTTGTATAGAAAATGTAAAATATTTAAGATTATACATAAACAGAAAACAAAACACGAAGCTTTCATTTTCTATTTTGTATATATAGACGACATAATGTTATTTGAAATTAAGAAAAAAATAATTTCAGACCAAAAAACTTAAAATGTTATTGTTAGGTTCAAACTTAATGACATAAAATTATGCCACCGTCGTCCATTCATTTACAACTGAAGGCTAAACATTGACTTAGCGTTCTTCTAATTCTTTTAGATTTCAATGCTCGCGGATATTCTTTGGTATTTTTTATTTATGAGATTTATATCACAAGTTTATTTTTATATAATCAAATAACTGTCGTTATACCTAGTCAATAATTATATATATAGGAACATTTATGCATATTGGACCACTATAATTGTAAGTCTTCATTTAGACAATTTATACATTTAAAAATAACTTGTGAACGCCAGCCCTACCTTGCATCAGTATTTAATATTGCAGCGTTATCTACTTTATTTGCAGAAGACTCCACAATCGCTTATGTTTTAATAAACCAAGCTATTACAAGGTCTCTATCCATTTCCAATCGCAACTTTAACGTTTTATTTCGTCTTATATTTTTGTATTTATCGAGATATTTCTGGTAGATGCCATGAAAGTAAGGGAGACTATACATTTCATTAATGATTTTATTATGGAATACGAAATTTTGAAGAAAGAGAAAAATTATATTATCGCAAATTTCTATTATTAAATTCTCTAACAATTCTATTTATATTGCAGTGAAATAAATTTATTTTCTTTCTTTCTTCTAAAAACGTATTTTTTCTCGAGAATAAAAGCGAAATATAATTAGCCAACATGATTTAAACGAGAGGAAGAACCAAGCAGGCAGGAGACAAGGTATCTAAAGAAAGAAACATAAGTAAGAAGCCGATGGTATGGATATCGCAACTACTGATAATAAAGACAAAATAATTTTGTGATGTGATATGACTAAGAATATGAAATTGCGGAGAAAAAAATTCTATTTGTTTGTATTTTTGTTATTTGTCCTGTGTACAATAAACTGGTAAATACAATACAATACAAATGAAAGTTTTGTAAAGAGACCAAAACATAGCAAAGAGCCAAGAAAAGGGGCAGTAACTCCACTGACAAGTGCACAGCTTTTCAATAAATGAAAAGCTCAGCTCGAGCACGATGTGCTGCCAGAGGGAGAGCAAGCCTTTACGCGGGGCCCTCGCGCAATCAAAGTGAAGTTTTAATGAAAAATTTTATATTTAGTGGTAAATAGGGGAAATATAAAATAATATGGACTGAGCGTTTGATGAATAATCGAAGTTATAATGTCAGAGTAAGCCACGTCATGTACAAAGACAATTAAACAAGTAAATAGGTTGCAGTCATGAGATGCCATCAAGTTTCACCGTCATCAGAGTGGCATGCCGCATGAGTTTGTCGCGCATCATGCTCGAGCTACAGAGCTCTATTGTAAAGCCTCCTTTACCCGAGTCGTGTCAAACTGACACTTATCTTGGCACTAAGTCACTCCCCCTGCCCAGAATTAATTAGCATTTTGTTTGTTTAATACTTTTTTCTGCTTCTCTCCATCACACTTATCTCTTGTAAGTTGTTTGCTGCTAATTATTATTTATTGAGAGTTTATTTTGTGCTGCTGTTGGATTTTTGCGTTCTTTATTAATGTTGTTGTTAACGAATGCAAGTTTAGATCATAATCGTGATGTGAAATAAATATAGAAAGAAAGAACAACATTTTTTTTTTTCATTTTAACACATCTTGTCCTGATTCACTGTTTCATCAAAGCGGTGATAGCCCAGTTGGTAATGAGCCAGATTTGTCACTGGAAGGTTGCGACTTCAAATCCTGGTGCTGGCCAGTACCATACTTAATTCGTCTTTTTGGATTTGTGTATGGATTTTCCACTAATTATCACTCGCTCAGCGGTGAAGGAATCATAATAAAACCCGGATGTCTAAGAAAATTTCTTTTCGAAAGGCGCACGTTTCACCAAATGTCTTAAATTCCTTTCGTCCACCCCGTCATAAGGTGGGCGTGTATGGGTTGATAAAAAAAATCATAGTTAGGTACATTCATATTAACTTTTCCCAAGATGATTATACTATACCAACTACAACTTTGCCCTGACGGCAACGGTGCTTACGTTTGCGCTGGTGTCGCAAACATTCAAACAAACGACCGCTTATTACTATCTATTCCATGAATATTCATTCAGTATTAATTAAATAATATTCTACGGTATACACAGTGCAGTTTGCACTAACGCTAGTGCAGTGGAGATACTCATAAAATCCACAAAATTAAACAAATTCGTGTTTTACATATTGTAAATCAAAAATGTATCAAATGTGCACATGACATTGGAGATTGTACAGTCAAGAAAACACGTTTATCTAACCTTAAACAGCTTAATTTTTTTGGTTAGGTAAATAAATAATGAGATGACTAATATTTTTTCTTTCTTTAACTTTCTGATTTTAAGAAGCAATCTTGTGAACGGTCTAGGTATTGCTGTTTCACTACTGTTTAGTCTATTACTTAGAAAACTGTCACCAGAGCAATAAAGTTATGCGATTGACATAAATATGGGCAGAAATTACTTTAGTCTAGAAAGACAGAACTGGGGCAAAGTGGCGCATGTCGTTCCTTTACTAACAATTAGGAAATATGTTATTTAAGATTAGAAACCCAAAAAAAAATTTTTCGTCAATTGCTCCACTGGAATTCACCTACCAAGAACTGGATCATGAGGCAGGGTGGGAAAGACCCAAGGAACAATGGTTAGAAGGAAAAGGTATCAAAATGATTTTTAAATCATTTATTTAGGTGAAGAGCCTAGCTCACGCAGCTGAAGCCATAAAAGAAGTGTGTCAGATATAAAAAAAAGTACTTAGGTCAGCACATTGATTTGATTATAGAAAGATGCGCCAAAGGCATTCCTTGTGGGTTTATAAAGTGCCTGTATGGTAATTATACAGGAACCACGAATAAGAAACGTGAAAAAGTGCTACGAAGAAGAGGATTAGGGGTATGGAGGCCATAACGTCATAATTATGACATATATGTGCTATTTGCTAAGAAAAGTCTGCCAGTGCTTCTATGTTCCATCTACTAACCCTCTGAATGCATGTCAAATGGAGCGTTAAGATCCAGGACCACGTAAGGCGCTGGCTTCTTAAGGCGACTACAGCACCCGTTAAAGGCAGCACACATAGGAATAGTGCCATCTCTGTCTCTCAACAGGCCTGGGCCGGCAGTGCGAACAGTGTCGATACATGAAGTTTACGGACTATGAAAGCGTGCGTGCGTAAAAACATGTTCGAAAGTTAGAAAAATGAGATTTATGGAAAGGTAACAGCTTAAATCGAAAAATGCGCTAACTACTTATCGAGAGTGTTCAATCACGAACGTTCTGCCTACCACGAAAGCGACTATAGGCGTGATTGTGTAGATAGAAAGATATGTTAGCAGTACACCCTGCTTATGATCAGACGAGGCTCTGACACTACAACCTATGGTGGGTTTCTCCATCGACGTGGCGATTTTTCAATTGACATTGGCAAAAATACAGATTAAAATACAATATACTTTATTTGCACACAAGGACATACAGCACAATCAACAAAACATAAAACATAGTGTATACAACAAGGCGGCCTTATTGCTTGGTAGCAATTTCTTCCAGGCAACTTTAGGGTAGGACAGAAGTAAGGTAAGAAGTAGTACGTGGTGCATAAATATATATAATTCCTATCATTTTCACGATGAATTTAAAGAAGAAGATGATAGTTGGAGAAGTGGAGCAAATAGCTATTCAAGACACTAAAGATTTACAGTTCCTTCGAAATATAATTTTGTGAAACCTTTCGAAAACCCATAGTAGCGTAAGAGACGCGTGCGCAGTGAATCATCGCATCATATTCGAACTCAGATTTAGAAGCTTACAGTTATTAATGACTTCATAGTCAAGCGCATCCCTGCAGTATACGTAATATACAATGACAACACTTTTAACATGTGGGTTGAAATTAATTCTAGGTCAGACGGCAACCACATCAATGTCAAATCTAATCTGTAAAATCCTGGATACCATCCCGCTTTGGCCAGCGCGGTGAACTATTGCTATGGTCTAAATCCCCTTCGTGTTTCGAAGGTACACCTGGTACCCCTCGGTGGGGATATGGGCTGGTGAGGCTGGTGGTCTAGTGAAATATTGAACAAAGCTTATAGAAAAGGGATCACGCGTACCTTGAGGACCGATACACTTTTCTATAAAAAAAAAACTCAATTTTGTCGAGATCCCGCACGGATTCTCCTTGGGCGCCATTTTTCATCTTAAATATATAAAAGGAGAAACTGTCTGACTGACTGACATATCAACGCACAGCCTAAATGGCTAAACGTAGGCACACTTGAAATTTGGAGAAGACGTAGCTTAGGTACCGTAGAGGTGCACTAAGAAAGGAATTCCCGTAATTCTCACGGGAACGGGAATTAGCGGGAAAATCCTTTTGTATGAAAAATCTAAACCGCTTAAGTTAGACGCTTGAAATTTGGCATGCAGGTACCTTAGTAAACTTAAAGCTTAGTTGCAACAGCATATTGCAAAATTCCCACGGAAACGGGAGTTAGCGGGAAAAAACTTTTGTATGTAAAAATCTAAATTAACACGCAAACGAAGTTGCGGGCATCAGCTAGTATTTTATATTGCGCACTGCTAAGGAATGGAGATCTCTGCCTGCGTCTGCATTTCTAGTCTCATCCAACTTAATGTTTAAAGTTCGAGCAAATAAATAAAATCTTGACAACATGATTGGTATTTTGGCATTCCTGTACATTCCATATACTGGACACTTTTTGGTGGGTAGTGTTTTAACGAACACTTGAAAGGCGGTACGTGGGATGACAGTATCTCTACACAAGTTGGTCGTTAACTTGGTGAATAAGCATACAATTCCCAGTTAAACTTGAAGGTAGATTGTACTGTAAACGCCAGTACAGTCAACCAACAAAGTAAATGTTGTATGACCAGATTTTTCTTTACAATGTTTTATAAACGTTACACATCAGGCGTTTTTCTTAAACCGCAGAAGCAATTCTTGTTCATTTTTGTCATTATTTACCCAGGCAACTATAGTGTGATGATTTGGTTGCCTATGAGCTATGATAAAAATTGCATGGTACCATTGAGGTTATATTACTGGCACGGTATAAAATAAAACTCTAACCAAATTCTTAATACGCTGAAAAATGTCCAGCCCATTCCTTATAAATAGAAAGATAAGTGCCAGACTGGAATATTGGCATGAGAAAGAAAGAAAGTGCGCCTTTCTATAGTTCGAAAAGGGCATGGCAAAACTGTTTTACCAATCCTATATAATAGTAATATTAAAAGCTGAGAACATAGGGGGCAATGGTAATTCAAATTTTGAAATGCCGTGCCGTGCCGTTCGAATAATAAAAAGGCCCAGAAAGTGGCATAAGAAAGTCTTCTATCGGACGTCTAGACGCAGTGTGGGGTACCACCCTTATCTTGTCGAAATCCCGCAGATTCGCACTGAGCGCTTTTCATCATCAAGGAATGGAATTCCCTGCCTGCGTCTGTATTTCCGAACTCATATAACCCGAATCTCTTTAAAGTTCGAGTGAATAGGCTTCATCTAGGTGAGCTTGCTACATCCTCGACCGCATCTTCATAAGGGCAAAGATGCTAGATTGTGAGCGCACCCCTTGGTAATAAAAAAAAGGGAAATATCGGATAAGAAGAAGATATCAGACGCCAAGATTCATTTGGACCGCAGAATCAAGGAAGTAAAGTAAGTGTTAAACTTTGAGGTGAGCTGTACATAGGCTTTTGTAGCAATATTCAGCATCAATCATTAGAAATTGCGTTAAATCCACAGATTTTTCATCACCCACGCCTGATGATCACGATGACTCAGAACCATTAATTATGTTGTTATTGAAAAAATGTTTGGCTCGAAATGCACCACTCTATCTCTTTGCGAAAGGAAATTAAAAGTTGATATATTGTGCTGTAAGATTTCCTAAATAATTTAATAAACAAACAATCAGACAATTATTTCCACATTAAAAACGTAAGATTCAACCAAATTCAATCCCAACAATGCCTATCAGCGGTGATAGCCTAGTTGGTAACGAGCCAGACTTATAATCGGAAGGTCGCGGGTTCAAATCCTGATGCGGGCCTGTACCACTTAATTCGTCTTTTCGAATTTATGTACGGATTTCTAATTATCACTTGCTCAACGGTGAAGGAAAACATCGTGATGAAACCCGCCCGTCCAAGAAAATTTTCGAAAGACGTGCGGTCCATCAACCCGCATTCGGCCAGCGTGTTGGAATATGGCCTAAATCCCCTTCGTGTTTCGAAGGGAGGCCCGTGCCCCTCGGTGGGGACGTCGAATTGAGAGTCTCCTCTTTTTTTGAAGTCGGTTCAATACAATTATTGCTTTAGGAACATCTTATCCTACGACACAATCGATTTTGGCGATAACTGCAAGTTCTTTTCGGTCAGCCTATTCCGATTATAATAATTAATCATCCCATAATTCATTTTACTGTATACACTTAAAAATTATTAAAAATATGACTCTGAACTTTACAACTTAATATCAAAAATTAAATATCATCGCGGCTATAAATAACCAACTAGTATTAAACATAACTATAATTAAAGAATGGAATGACATTAAACCAGTCAATAATATATTATTGAAGAAATTTCGGAAGTTTTAAACAGCAAACATTACTGTGCAGTGTTGTATGGTTGACGGAATTATCGATACTTGAGGCGGATACATTTATTCGATTAAGTATTCTAACATAACCTAAGAACTAATTTTATTTAATAGGGATTATATAATTATGTATTAATTATTGTGAAACTACAATTATTAATTATTAGTATTATATTGTAAACTAAATTAAGCCATGGGGAATGCACAATGTATACCTGAAATACAATTGATTTTATTTTTATTTATTTTTTATTTTATTACTTTTAATGATGAATACTAAGTACATACAATATTTTTATGAAAAGAAAATGTTTCCACAGGATAGATCTCCTGGTGCTCTTTATGTATCCCTCACGCGGGTAAGCTTTTTAAAAATACTAAACTACTCGTACATAAATTATTTAACCCTCGGCATACCAGGTGAAAATTTGTAACATGCCATACAAGGTGGGGTGTGACATACCCTAAGAAAATGGTCGCTGTAATCAGATAGGAATAGGGGTACTTAACTATTATTGCATATTTTTAAAATTGAACATAACCTGAGTAGCAACTATATACAAAAAAAATGAAATAGATTAAATGATTTGTTGAAAAAGGGTAGCGAAAATGCCATCTTCTGACTACTAATTTAGACTTGAAATTACCCTAAGAATTGATAATTACCAATGTTTGTAATTAAACTGACTAAATTTAAAAAAATTGAACAACGATGATACATCTTTAAATTTTTACTTCAATCTCGAGGTAGGAGTTCTTTAGTTCGCCATAATTGCATTTTGTATATGCTCAAATAACAACAACTCTAAACAAAAACGCATTTAGAGCCCTAAAAAACGCACGCACTACTAAACTAATGGTACTTGCCAGTGTAAGAACGTCGCAACTCCAGCTACTAAGAGCTTCAGATTCCGCGCACGAAAATTTTTGAAAATATATCGATTTTTCACCGCCTGGGGTTTATTACACCCCATCTGGTATGCGGATGGTTAAGTATATCTTGCGTGTAAAATAAAGAATATTGCATCTAGCATAAACCACATCTTAACGCCTTTTATTGTTCCAAGTCTCCTGGAATAAATTTCTTCATAAGACAGCTTTATTTCTTCATAAGAAATAAAATATTTTATTTATGTTCCTAATAATTGTACCTATTGTTTGGGAAATAAACAATTTTTAATTTTTTAGCACAAGCCTTTTGTGTTCGTTTTGCTTTGTGTTTGTGTATAATGTTTAACTGTATTGTATACAGTAAACTGTTAAATAATTAAGTAGGATTTAATTTTGTATCTTTTTAGAAAGCATGTGGCTGATAACGTTTTTCTTAGTTTTTAGTTATGACGAACCTGTTGCAGATGCGTTTTTGTAAATTTTCTTTTTTAATACTGCAGTATAACACTTTACAGCACTGCATACTGCACTGTTTTTTTTATAATTAAGTAAACTTATCGATAAATTCGATAAAGCATCGATAACCTTACCCTACCAACACTATTACCATTCATGTAAACCACTCATTAAGTACGTGAAGCGAATTCTTGATGCTGTTTACTCTGAGTGTTACTGTTCGTAATGAAACGTTGCGCTTTGAGCCTTGCGTGGTGGACTGAGACCACTTCATTACGTCAAGGAGAGGCGCATTCTGCCTGTCAGACATCGGAGATATTAACAATTCAATTTAAAACTGTTTTTAACCCGTGACAAAAAAGGGTTTAATAACTTTGACGTGTGTATCTGCGTATCTGTATGTCTGTGTTGTGTATCTGTGTGTCTGTCTGTGGCATCGTAGCTCCTAAACGAATGGACCGAAAGATGACGTAATTGATACGGTTCTTATGTATATTTGATCTAAATTGGTTCATAATTATGTTTAAAAGTTATAAGCAATCGAGTAACGGGGTGATACAACATTTTTTTTTAATTTTAGAGTATTTTTTATAAATAATGGGTTTGCTCTTGACCACAATCTAGCCCAAGGGCAAAGATGCGGTCGAGGATGTAGAAAGCTCACCCAGAAGGAGCCTATTCATATTCAGTCGAACTTTAAAGAGTAATTTGTTTATTTTGACATCTCGGGAAAGTAGCAGCTTTCAATAGTTTTTTACATAAATTCACTCTTTCATCCCATTTGGGTAGGTACAGAATAGAATAGAAAAAATATTTATTTTATAGGACATTGAGGATGCCACTTAAAACAAGTCAAGATTACATGAAATACATACAAACAAACATTAAAGGATTTAAATACATAAATACACATTCGTTCTTTTGACTCTACTGACTCTACGCCTATTTGCAAAGGTGCAGTCTTCCCCAGAGAAGAACAGGCAAGAAACTCTGAGGGTGCTCTTTTTAATCGCATTACAAATTTTCTTATTTTCTAAGTACAGACAACAAATTGCCACTCCCTACGCTCCAAACACACCTCTTTCGCTTATTTTACATTCATATGAGTAATTTGCTTCATAAACGCTCGGATTTAAGTACTCGTCACAAATACCTGAAAAACAATTTTTTAATACTTCTGTTGGTTGGAAATCGAAAGCCCAACCTTCAGATCTGTATTAGGAAAAGTCATTACCGACTTAGTTAAACTTATAAAAAAATATTTGGGTAAATTCAGAGAGTTTAAGAAAATAGTGAAAGTTAAAAGTTGTTTTGAAGTTTTAGTCGGTGATATAAATTATAAATGTTAACCATTTAGATTTTAATTAACTTTTTCCGTTTATAGTAAGTACTACATCATCGGAATAATTTAGGGTATAATTTACTGCCTTCGCAATTAAATAAATGAAAATCTACCGGTTTTCCGTTACTTTTCTTTTAGTTTCGCAAATCGAAAGTTTACTGCACTATTTGTGAAAGTTGGACTGTTTTTATTATGGCAACATTTACTTACAACAAAGATAGCTTTAACTGAAACAAACTGAAGAACTTAACAGGAGCCAAACACCCTTGCATAAATAAAAGAAAACAACTATTCGTTATTAAGTATGGCAATCTTACCGCGAAACAGTTTTCATAAAAAATAAATAAATAAAATGAAATATATTTTTTTAGGTTGTTTAGGAACCTAACTATTCTGAAAAACAAATTTATAAACAAACTTATAGTTAAGGAAATTAATTTAATAAAGAAAAAGAACCAAATGATAGACAATAACATAAAATTATATCTAAATCTGAAATAGCTCCACAAGCCCATCATAAAGGCAAAGAGACTGACAGTGTTTCCCCGCTGTATAGCTAAAAAATACTATACTTATTGTATTGTATAGTAGAGATATAAACAAAGGCAATATAGCAACCTACTAATCCTTTTATTAGATGTAATAAATCACATCAAATCATACAGCAATCGCTTCAAAGCAGCGCCGACAGATACACATCAGACCTTGGATTAACTTAAACCGACGTTTATCACTCACTTAACTCTTTATTTATAGACTAACCGCAATATCAATACATAGTTATTTGCTAGTGGACCACTTGACACCACTGTTATCAAATATTTTAAGGCTTATAATTACAAAACGTGGTGATTAATTAGCCTTATTTGGTGTGGGTGGACTTAGTACCAGAGGGAATCGCGTGCAATTCAGCATCATTCGCCATGCAAAATTCGTTTTGCCTACCCCGAAAGGAATTATAGGCGTGAGTGTATGTATTTTTTTTTGCAAGCCCATATACGTCCTCACCGAGGGGCACGGGCCTCCCTTCGAAACACGAAGGGGATTTAGGCCATAGTTCACCACGCTGGCCCAATGCGGGTTGGAGGACCGCTCGTCTTTCAAAAATTTTCTTGGACGGACGGGTTTCATCACGATGTTTTCCTTCGCCGTTTAGCAAGTGATAATTAGAAATCCGTACATAAATCCGCAAAGACGAATTTAGTGGTACAGGCCCGCACCAGGATTTGCGGTGATAGCCCAGTGGGTAATGAACCAGACTTGTAATCCGAGTGTATGTATAATTTGGGATAATTTGTCAGTGGTATTTTCCGCACGATTTAAAAAAAATCATTTAATTTAATATTTCCTGCTTTAACATTAAATTATTTATTCGAAAACAATTCATTTCGCAATTAAAAACAATAATAACAGCGTAAACACCAAACTTAGCAATGTAAATCGCGTTGTAGTAGAGCGCGGCGCGGTTTCGTCATACATTGCATAGGCCTAAAATAGACAGATAACGAAAACTCATTATTTGATGTTTTCAGGAAAAACAAATTATTTATAACCTAACATAGATAAGGATAGATTCTATCTTTTAAGTATTTGTTAAGCTGTCCTCACACCCTGTATAAACAACATAATTGTTACTTAAAAACTTAAAAGAGTAATTCCCTATGATTACACACACAAATACAAATAAAAACCAGACCGGTAAATGATAGCTTAGTTCAATAAGCTTTTAAAAAGGGGCATAGCACTGATATCCTGTAATTACTACTAGAAAACAGCTGCTGATAGCTGCTATTACCCGTGTTGTTAGTTTGTCATTACGCAGCCGTGATCTTTTAATTGTTACTGTCTGCAATAGTCTTATAATTTGTTGTAGTTTTTAATTGTTGTAGTTTAATACTAATTTTAGTTATTATTATTTCAGTTAATATGAAAATAAAAGTAGTTTTCACGGTTTAGTCAGCGCTTAAGGCTAGTCATTCTTCGAATAAAGGACATATAGGCAAAATCGTATGTATTCTTTTCAATGGCCTATATTAATTATTGTAATTTATTAATTAATCAAAACACCCAATTGTACCTTTAGTTTGCTTACATTGTTTTTGATGCGTAGTTTTGTTTTGCATGTTTTAAATTTTAAGTTTTATTGGTTTTACTTTTAAACAGCTTTGCTTATCATGCTGTACGTTCACGCTTTTGGCCGTCAATCTGGAACTGAACCTTAGCCGTATTATGTTTAGTATTAAGATTTGATTGTTGGCTGTTGTGTACGTCTTATTAATTAAAAAAAATAAACAAATCAGACCTTCTTAGTAACGAAACTATAAGGGGTAATCCTCTTTTTGAAACTGATCAACTTTCCCTAAGGAACCAATAGGTATTAAATTCTTAACAGAAAAATTGTTAGCGGTCTTATTGTGTAGCGCTCATAGCACAGTGGTGCTTGCTGATCTCAACCGGCCAGTGAGGTAAAGCAACGTTCACAGAGGCAGGGAACCTGATGGGTGACCAAAGTGGCAATTTATCACGAGCGTTTCCGTGCTTCGGAGGGCACGTTAAGCTATCGGTCCCGGTTGTTGTCGATTGACTACAGTCGTTAAAACCAAGCCAGAGGCCATTGTGCAGTTTGAAAACTCTGACACCAGGGTTAGCCAAGTTCGCCACACACTTGACTATACCTACACGATAAAAGAAGAAGAACAACAAAAATCGTTGACTTCTCATACAAAAGCAAATCAACTGATGTTGTATGGAGACCTAGTTTTTTTTTACATTTCGACCAATGTTCGGGAAAGGTTTTTATGTTTCGTAGGCTAATTAAATCCTTTATTTTCGTTAAGTAATTTAAAGTTACGCCAAATAAGCTCGGAAATGCAGACATCAATGCAAAAATTAAGGATGGACTGAAAGTTTGCTTTGATTTCTTTTCTTTACTCTAAGGTCCGTATTACACAACGCGACTCAGACTCTGATCTATACTTAAATAGCAGTCATCTTTGTCATTTTGATAGTTAAAAAAAATGTATTTATTCAGAAAAAAGAGACAGTAAATTAAACAGTGCTTCATGGTACCCACACTAGGATTCCCTGTGTCGTGGGTTACCAGGCTCATTCCCTCAGTTCAACATCATTATAGAAAAATTTATAACATGTATTAAAAAATATAATTAGTTTCACCATCTGTATGCGTGTGTTTGTGTGTGTGTGTGTGTATGTGAGTGTGTGTGTGCTTGTGTGTGTGAGTGAGTGTTTGTGTGCGTGTGTGTGAGATTCTTTCTTTAGGGTTCACTGAAGAATTTCAAGCTGCTTTTCAGTGAGACAAAGATACTCGTTCAATCAATACTTAAGTTTAAGACTTATGTATTCTTCTGTAATATAAGCCTAATAAGTGATATATGATTGGCAAGCATGCAGACAGTCGAACAAGGAAGCAGTATTCAATAGGTCACACCTATGAGTGCAGTCAGACAATGCATGTGAATGCATTCAGCTTAGATTAGTCAACCAGAGCGATAAATTAGTTCCAAGTGTGTTCTTGTTGCTAGTTTGAAGATATGTCTGTGCTATTGAATTTGATTAAGTAACAAAAAATACTGAAAATATGTTTATTAGTGAATTTTAATTTTAATTTTTAATACACTTGCTTCGTGCATTAATTGGAAAATATGATTAGATGGTGTTTTGGATTTACTAAAAGAACTAAACACATTATGTTTTTTTTATTGCAAAAACATTTTTTATTTATTGGTATTTATTTTTTGTAGCAACTAATATAAACCAAGTCAGAAGCCATATTGCGGTTTGAAAACTCTGACACCAGGGTTAACCAAGTTCGCCACATGCTTGACCATACCTACACAATAAGAAAAAGCAACTAATATTGCTTCTTCCTTTTAATTTTGAATGGCTATAACTATACTATCATGGCTAATTACCCTTCCGGGATATGGTTGTTCCCATAACTAAACGTCCAAATCGTGCAATTGCCTATGTGCTATACTACGAGACTAAAACAGTTTGCAATCAAGAGTGCTTACATACATACGTCTTAATTAAAAACATTTTCCCACAATCGAAAGTCGATCCTTGGGAGATAATTTTCTTCATAAAGGAAATATTGATTTTTAAAAATACCTGTGTTTTTTCCGCAAATTCAATACATACATTTTTAATCTCACTAATCGTTTAGTTGTAAATATTTTCTTTTACTATTTTATTTTTCTTCAGTGTAAACTTTCAATTTAAATTTCAAATTCACAACTTTCACTCCTATAGCTATTGCTGACAGCTGTATTACAGATCTACTATTCCACTAATGAATTTCATCTGAATGGCTATGAAATGACAATGCTGACTATTTTATCCATTCAGATGGCGAAATTGAGAACTATTGGGCCTTTTTATAATTAGAACGGCACGTCACGGCATAGCAAAATTTTAATTACCATTGCCCCCTATGTTCTCAGCTTCTAGTATCACTAGCGCATAGGAGGCAATAGTAATACAATTTTGCCGTGCCGTTTTCGAATTATGAAAAGGCTCAATTGGCGGTTTTCCACTTGACGGCACGGCACCGGCGCCGGTAACCAGGGAAACAGAAATGTATGAAAAGGAGTCATCGCCGTGCCGGTGCCGGCGCCAGTTAGTGGAAAAACTTGTCATATATTTTCATACATTTTAGCTTCCCGCCGTTGCCGGCACCGGTGCCGTGCCGTTGCTGTCCGTCAAGTGGAAAACAGCCCAATGAAACTTCTTACACTGAATGACAACCGCCCGACCAAGTAGCGCCACCGAAAACTGAAAGGTTAATTGCAAACTACCTGGTAACTTAACTTTCAGTTGGCGGTGGCGCCGCTAGTCAAGATAGTTGTCATCAAATGTATTGGTAATATTCCGATAGTTCCCAATTTCACCGCCTAAACGGATATAACTCTAAAATTTTAAAAAAAATAACCCCTGTCATTTATTACGTATAATTTTTTAAAACGGCTGAACCGATTTTAATCAAATAGCCCTAAGAACTATCTCAATCACGTCAGATTTCAAATAAAAAAATCGCATCGAAATTGGTTCATTCGTTTAGGAGCTATGATGCCAAAGACAGACACACCGATACAGACGTCAAACCTATAACACCCATTTTTTTGTCTGGGGTTAAATGGTCACTATTGCCATTCCACCGCCATTGAGAAGCCATGATTAGTAGAATAGCTGCCCAGAACTAATTTCCCTCTAGACAGCACGTGCAATAAATCTGCACCAATGAATGCGACAGTGCTAAATGTCAGATGTATTTAATATCGTATGTTAATGTCGATAGAGTGTAATATTGTAGTAATGTCGTATGGAAATGTCCTGCGCAATACGTCCCGACAGATTAGCATATGGCATTTGAAGACATGTTACTAGTGCTGGATGTACTTATCGATAATATGGGGGTAGATATCTAACGTCAAAACTAACGGAGTTAGATCTTTATTAATCTGTAATCGAATAAAAGAAGAAACTGAACTACTGACTCAAAGTTTCCTAAGAGAAACCCTCAAAGAGTTTCTTGCCTATTCTTCACGGAGAAGACTGCACCTTTGCGAATAGGAATGGTTTAAAAACAATCGTATTTAACTTTTTTAAGTGTCTTTAAGTCTTATGAAATACATTATACATTATTTATGACTTTTTTTACTTGACTCCCACATCTCAACGAAAGTCAAAACCACTGGAGGAAGAAGTTTAAAATTTATTACCTAAACTAAAGAACCGATTGTATATTCTTTTAGTATGTTTGTTATGGGATAACTTCGCTAATTGTCAGCCGATTCTAATATTATTTTTTCGAAATAGTATACTCATGAGGTGGTCCCAAATAAATTTTAAAGAAATTAATTTAGCATTTTTTTTTAACAGAAAAAATACACACACATTATGTTTGACGGCCGGTTTGGTCGAGTGGTAGTGGCGCTGCCTTTTGATCGACAGGTCCTGGGTTCGATTCCCAGTCGGGGCAAACATTTGTGTAAAAAGCAGATGTTTGTTCTCGGGTCATGGTTGTTTGTGTTTGTCTTTATGCGTGTTCCAAGGGACCCACGGCACAAGGGAAAACCTTAGTGTGGGCCTTTGAGTGTATAGCGTCTCTTATCAGCCCATATACGTCCCCGCCGAGGGGCACGGGCTTCCCTACGAAACACGAAGAGGTTTAGGCCATAATCCACCACGCTGGCCCAATGCGGGTTTGTGGATCGCTCGTCTTTCGAAAATGAATTTTCTTGGATGGGCGGGTTTCATTACGATGTTTTCCTTCACCGTTGAGCAAGTGATAATTAGAAATCCGTACATAAATCCGAAAAGACGAATTTAGTGGTACAGGCCCGCACCAGGATTTGAACCCACGACCTTCGGATTACAAGTCTGGCTCATTACCAACTGGAGACTTCTTTGTATAGCGTCTATTTATTTTATTTTATTATGTTTAAATGACGTTTTAGTTTGTGGATATCCGCTGATAGGCATTGTTGGGATAGAAGGTCGGTTGACACTTTATATTTTTAAAATGGACAATTTTTTCGGTGCATATTCGGGAAGCTAGTTACCTATGCTAATTTCGATAACGTCAGTATCGATGAAAATACAGGGAAACTTATAAATCTTATAATGCACCCCGTAAGAGTTGAAACCGTTTTAACCGTGTGGTGATCGGTTGAGAATAACACCACCCCATCTCTTTCCGTGGGTGTCGTAAGAGGCGACTAAGGAAACACAATTGAGACCTACCTCCTAGTAATCCATCCCAGGCAACGACACTTCATTTTTTTCTGGATCTGAGGAGTCGTCCTATGGTCTCATGCGGTGTGGTAGGCTCTGTAAAGGGCCGTCTGGTTCGCGACCACCCTCCTACCGAAGTCCGACGCCAAACAGCTTGCTGTGTTCCGTCGGTGCGTAGGAGTACCAGTGCCTTTATAGGCATTTTCTGGGTTAACTCGCTCCATCGTCGACCTCATCTTTGACCTTATGGTCAAGATTGAGGTCAAGAGTTAACCCATCTTATAATAATAATGAAAAAATTATCGATACCAAAGTATTTTCTCATTCAACACTATTCCAGTAGCTTTGCAAAAGTGCTACTTACTCGGACGGTGAATCTTTCTTATTTAAATGTAGTCTGGGGAAATGAATAGGGACTCCTGAATTATTCAGTGTCTCGTCTGCCTGCCCTTTATAAGGTTCATTTAGAGAGATTTGTTACAAAGTTATTGCATTGTACTGGAAGTGAAAGAAAATCTTCAAACGGGCTAGCTGCCAATTAACAAACAGCTTGCAAACGTTTGTGTAAAAAGCAGATGTTTGTTCACGGGTCATGGGTGTTTGTGTCTGTCTTTATGTATGTTCCGAGGGACCCATGACCAAAGGAAAACCTTAGTGTGGGCCTTTGAGTGTGTAGCGTTTATTATTATTCCCAGGCAAGTATTGAGTACAAATTTTCCTCTCTGAGACTTCTTTCCTGTGGGAAGTTAGATAAATTATGTAGCCTATATGTGTTATTCTAATGTCTAAGCTTTATTACTGCAAAGTTTTATCAAAATCCGTTCAGTAGTTTTAACAATCCTTACAAGCTTTCTCGTTTATGATATTGGCAGTAAGTGGGACGCGAGGCTTTTGAGTGGTTTTGATGTATCATGGGCGAAAAGCTGACAACCTATCACTATCACCACTACACACACGTGCCATCTAATAACCCTAAAAATGATTATTTTTTATTAATAATGTGCTTGCTTAGGGCGAAGATGCGGTCGAGGATGTACTTAGCAAGCTCACCCAGAAAATGCCTTCACTTCATCAGCCCATATACGTCCCCACTGCTGGGGCACGGGCCTCCCTCGATAACATGAGGGGTAAATGCCATACTCACCACGCTTGGCAGACGGGTTGGCGAGGGTTTTGATATAATTGCAGAGTTTTCCTTCTCTCTGTGCAGATGAACTTGCTTGCATATTTACCTTAGTCGCCTTGTACGACACCTCGGTAAGAAAGAGGGTGGTCCTATTCTACTCTGCCGGGGACTCACACGGGAAAATGCCTAATGTTTGTCAAATGTGGCTTCAAGTGGTTGTAGAACCACTTGATGCCCTACCTACCCCGTTAGGGATTATAGGCGTGAGTGTGTGGTTGGATCTTATTGTAATGTGAAGCTGCTAAGGTTCCTACAATCTGCAGCACAAACACAACGTAAAAACAACGCCGTCAAATGTCAAAAAAGTGTCGAAGTGATATGGGAGCGAGCAAGCCTTTGCGCGATGCCTTCGCGCAATCAAAGTGAAGTTTCATCTTCATCATTCATCAGCACCCGTTTTCTACACCATTTGATTCAAAACCGACGGACAGAAGTACTCAGTGCATCCCTCTCTTGCGGTATCTAGATGACAGAGACGGGTATAGTCTTGTTGAATATCGGATTCGAGTCGAATGATGTAGGTTTTTTATTTATTTATTATAAGATGGGTTAACTCTTGACCTCAATCTTGACCATAAAGGTCAAAGATGAGGTCGACGATGGAGCGAGTTAACCCAGAAAATGCCTAAAAAGGCACTGGTACTCCCACGCACCGACGGAACACAGCAAGCTGTTTGGCGTCGGACTTCGGTAGGAGGGTGGTCGCGAACCAGACGGCCCTTTAGAGAGCCTACCACACCGCATGAGACCATTGGACGACACCTCAGATTCAGAAAAAAATGAAGTGTCGTTGCCTGGGATAGATTACTAGGAGGCAGGTCTCATTTGTGTTTCCTTATTTGCCTCTTACGACACCCACGGAAAGAGATGGGGTGGTGTTATTCTCAACCGATCACCACACGGTTACGGGTGCTGAGGGGCGTGATGCGCGAGTTTGTCGCGGACTATGCTAGCTACTGCTATAAGCAACAGTAGTCCATCAAAGAAAAATAATTTAACAACCAAATCAATGACTTTATCAGTCTCAAAAAACTGAAGGGCGTTGAGAGATTTAAAAAATAATAAGTAGGTAATTACGCACATAATTACACACTTAGTGCGGTCTGGTCACGCCAGACGTGTAAAAACTTGTGTGTGTTGAAATGACTTTATGGCACGAAATCTGATACTATTGAAGTAAAGAGGTGAACATAATACCTCTAGGAAACAAGAAAAAAATCCCACAAATGCACAAAATAACATTCTTCTTCATTAGCCCATATACGTCCCCACTGCTGGGGCACGGGCCTCCCTCATTATCATGAGGGATAAATGCCATACTCACCACGCTTGGCAGACGGGTTGGCGAGGTTTTTGATAAAATTGCAGAGTTTTCCTTCTCTGTGTGCAGATGAACTAGCTTGCATATGTACCTTAGCCGCCTTGTTCGACACCTCGGTAAGAAGGAGGGTGGTCCTATTCTACTCTGCCGGGGACTCACACGGCTACATTAAGTACCCTGAAATGCCGAGATACCCAGGACGGTTCAAGTCCCATTCCCACCGAGCATTTTTATTTCACTAAAATGATTTGTTCATTGTTTTATAACTTTGTTCCCGTGGGAATTTGCGATAAGATTATGTAGTCTATGTGTTAATCCAGGGTGTCAGCTACCTCTATGTCAAATTTTATCAAAATTGGTCTAGCCATTTGAGCGTGAAAGAGTAACAAACATCCATACATCCGTCCGTACATCCATACGTAAATACTTTCGCGTTTATAATATTACTTAGAAAGAATGTTTCTCTCTTGTGTATTTATTTTTGTATTATACCTTTGTCAAATTCAATCATCTTGCCCGTTCTATGAGTTGTGATGTTCGAAATAGTAAATCTGTATTTTTTTCTCTTATGCTGAAACACGAGTTGAATAATTGATGATGGTGATGAGGTCCGTTTCGGCATTACAGTTCATATGACTACACCTTAACATACTAAAAAAAACTTATTTTTGGTATAAAAGGCTTTCAACGCTAATAGGTAGAATAAACTTGAGGTATTTATTACATCTGTGCCCTTGTGTAAATTAGAGTGAAATATTAGTACCTGTATACCTTGACCTTATGTATAGGTTTCAAGCAGTGGGAGGTCTTACCTGAAAGAAAAAACATGACTGTTAGTTTATCAGTTAACATAGAATGCAATACATTTTGATATCTTAAAACGGGACCTCCCTGAAATAATTTTTTATATATTTATTTGAAGCAACTATACACATGACATAGTTGCTTCAAAAAACTTAGCAAAACCGAAATCCTGAATTCTCAATGATTTACCGGTGGTATTTTTCTCAGGAATTTGATAATTTATTTTTATTTTAGAATTATTTACATTATGTAAAAAACAAATAACAACAACAGCATAAAACATAAAAACCAATAAATGTACAGAGGGCCTCATCAGGTTACCACAAGCGTCACGCTGCCTTATGTGCTGCCGAGTGTACTATTGTATCACTCGAGAGAAAGTGCAACTCCCGATTCGGGATGCATTTAACAGCCCCCTCGTTGGAAATAGGTCACTTTCGTCTCTTGTTGAACAATGTACTATTTTTGAACAATAATAAAGATTTTAACGCGTTGCATCTGAGGTTTAAAGCAAAGATTGGAACACATGTGAAAATGTAGTTTAAGTGCATTTTTTAAATTATTTAACCCTTAATGTTGCACTGCTCGACAAAAACCTCCCCCGTAGCCCTCTATTTCTCCCGATCGTCTCCAAGACTTACTTATTAAATAAATAAACATAAAAAATAGATACTATATTTAATCTAATTCTGGAGTGAGTAATTTTTGGAAGTACCTTCAGAACCTGATAGCTGAAAATAGGGATGTTGACAGTGTTTGATTTTACGAATTATTGTATGTGAAACAAATAATAATGCTAGAAATATATTAATATCCGAAAACAGCATTAAAATTGGTTTATAAATGAACAAGTTATTAGCATTAATATTATCGTAAGGACTAGCTATTTCGTTTTGTGGGGAGAGCTAGCTATCTCGTTTTTACCTACGCAAACAAATGGCGGTGACGTCACATGCCGGTAAGTGCATCTCTTTTTCGTTGTTTGACAGTTTCCCCCTCTATTGAAATTTAATAGCTTGTAACTTTTTTATTTCTCAATAGTTTTCAAAAATTATTTCGGTTTTGGGTCTTGGATTCAGTTCCTTTTTTAACCCCCGACGCAAAAAGAGGGGTGTTATAAGTTTGACCGCTATGTGTGTGTGTGTGTGTGTGTGTCTGTGTGTCTGTCTGTGGCACCGTAGCTCTCAAACGGGTGAACCGATTTTTAAGATAAACAATATAAAAAAATAGTCAACATCCCTATTGGCCGTCGGCCCAGGTTAGCTGGTATTCATACATTACTAGTCCGTACTAGCACTACTATTTCCCACACATTTGGTTTATGAGAAAATAAGTAAGGTCTGGCGGCCCTGGGATCTCCGTCTATTAAAAATGACAGTTTACAAAGGCGGAATTATTACCTACTGTAAACTTGTTATCCTCTGTCTTATCATTGTACCCCAAATAATAAATAAATACATAAGTACACAATACAGGTACTGACCGAAAAAAAAACGAGAATTCCAGTAAACAAACCTTTTCATTGACACTCGAAGCATCTTCAACACAATCGATTAATTTTCTTATCGATCGATGCGTCATCGATTCGTATCTCGATAATTGCGCATCGATACAAGGTCGCTCGATAACATTCATTGAGATTAATGCCGTGTGTGTGTTTGTTTGTTTGTCCCGTACGTGGGATGGAGGAAACTTGCAATTATGTTATAGTGTGCTTTAATAGTGCTATGAATCAAGGCAAGGTCGCGTTTGTAGCCTAGTTTATAGTGCGGCTTTAATAGCAACGTATATTATTTTTACTTTATTGCAAATTCGAAAGATCTACTCTTTTCTATGAGGAAGACCAAGATTTTATATTATTATTATTATTATTTTTTATTATAAGATGGGTTAACTCTTGACCTCAATCTTGACCATAAGGTCAAAGATGAGGTCGACGATGGAGCAAGTTAACCCAGAAAATGCCTATAAAGGCACTGGTACTCCTACGCACCGACGGAACACAGCAAGCTGTTTGGTGTCGGACTTCGGTAGGAGGGTGGTCCCGAACCAGACGGCGCTTTACAGAGCCTACCACACCGCATGAGACCATAGGACGACACCTCAGATCCAGAAAAAAATGAAGTGTCGTTGCCTGGGATGGATTACTAGGAGGCAGGTCTCATTAGTGTTTCCTTAGTCGCCTCTTACGACACCCACGGAAAGAGATGGGGTGGTGTTATTCTCAACCGATCACCACACGGTTAAACTAGCTTTCCGCCCGGGACTTCGTTCCCGTGGGAATTCGAGATAATTATGTAGCCTATGTTCATCGAGGATAATGAGGATTCTAATAGTGAAAGAATTTTTCAAATCAGTCCAGTACTTTCGGAGCCTATTTAATGCAAACAAGCAATCAAATATTTCCTCTTTATAATATTAGTATAGGAAAGTCTTAAAAACAAGTATTTTATTTATTTATTTTTATTTAGGTAGAGAGTGGTTCTAAAATCACTGATACTCTGCCTACCCCCGTACAAACTTTTACTGTATACCTGGACAGAGTAGGTAGCAGGCACATTATAAAAGTCTTTCTTCGCTCCCAGGCCAGCATGGAAGGATCGACTTATCTTCAAAAACAACGGTATGCACAAACCGAATGTGTTTTGGTTCTAAAACAATTACCTTAAAAACTGCTAAATCGACTTTTTTGCGTATCAGACTAAAGTCGGTATCACACCGAGCGAAGGTCGCCCAGTGGGCCCAATGCTCAGTGGGCTTACTGGGCCTCGATTCTAACTTCGGTTGTGTGTCGATGGAATGGTCGCCATTTTATCCGTTCAGGTGGAGAAATTGAGAACTAAGCAAATTTCATACATCTAATGACGGATGCTTGACTGGCGGCGCCACCGCCAACTGAATTTTCAGTTGCTAAGTAGTTTGCAAGTTAACGTTCGGTTGGCGGTGGCGCTGCTGGTCGAGGTGGTTGTCAGCAAGTATATGAAAATTAAATAGTTCTCAATTTCGCCACCTGAGCAGATAAAATTGCCTCTATTCCATCGATACACAACTTAAGTTACAGAATCGGGGCCTGGGCTAGTCACGACCCACGTGGGCGAACTGTATAGAAGTTATTCTTTGTCTTACTTGTAGTTTTAGTTGATCATAATAGTACCGTATCTGTGGTTTATCCCGTAGAGCCTTTTTTTTAGGGTTTACGCACGGGAAAGCCAGCAATGAACTCGATACAAAAACTATCTACTAAAAGACTAAGACACTTATGTACTTACATATTGTGAGATGAAATAAAGGCTGTATTTCCAAGTTTCAAGTTTTCAACAATAGTTTTTTTTATTTATTTTTTTTATTATAAGATGGGTTAACTCTTGACCTCAATCTTGACCATAAAGGTCCAAGATGAGGTCGATAATGGAGTGAGTTAAACCAGAAAATGCCTAAAAAGTCACTGGTAATCCCACGCACTGACGGAACTCAGCAAGCTGTTTGGCGTCGGACTTCGGTAGGAGGGTGGTCGCGAACCAGACGGCCCTTTACAGAGCCTACCACACCGCATGAGACCATAGGACGACACCTCAGATTCAGAAAAAAATGAAGTATCGTTGCCTGGGATGGATTACAAGGAGGCAGGTCTCATTTGTGTTTCCTTAGTCGCCTCTTACGACACCCACGGAAAGAGATGGGGTGGTGTTATTCTCAACGATCACCACACGGCAAGAAGTTCAATTTAACACATGGTGGGATGCTTAAAACTATAAACCAGTTAGTTACGTTTCCAAAGTTACGTTCAAAATGATGTACTTATGCATCGGTCGCATACCTAGTACGCCAGTCACCGTAGACATATAAATCGCGTCAGGTCGCAAAAAATAGCCAGTTCCTGATTTTTTGGGATGTTGTTAGGATAGATACCAATAGAGTAAAACCAAATTTGCAACCTCGAAAGACCTGTACTAACTTAGTGGTGCTCGAAAAACCTCCTAAAGTTTCCCTAACTAATGTAAAGTAATTTAAAGATTCATATTTTTTTTATTAATTACTAGCTTTCCGCCCGCGGCTCGGCCCGCGTGGACTACAGGTTATATCGTGTCCAACTGTGGGATAAAATGTAGCCCCTGTCCTTTCCCGTGGTTTATTTTATCTCTGTACCAAATTTCATCAAAATCGTTTCAGTAGTTTAGGCGTGAAAGACGGACAGACAGAGTAACTTTCGCATTTATAATATTAGTAAGGATTGGTGTATCTGATTAAATTCTTTGTTTTCTTCTTATAAAATTAAATAAAAGTATTTAGTTTTCTTGGGTAAATCCGTAGATGAGAAACTCTTTATAGATTCTTGCACAAGATAATTTCGACACACCTTTTTATGTTTAATGGATTTCAATTTTAATATACAAATGCTTGCAGCATCGCTAATGGAAATACTATTATAATTTGCTATTAAATAAATTGCTTTGAAATTTCAATTTATTGCACTTTGTTTTAATATAAAATTGGTCGTTTTTAATTGTTTTTTTATAAAATTAATGCAGGCTCTGAAGTAGAGGCGGTTTTCAAATAGCGATAAATAAGAAAAATAGCGATAGGCACAATGTAAATACTAGGACCAAGCATAAACTGGATGTACTAGACAGTCGTCTCCACAAGGTCACGAACTCTTTTATGGGTCAATGTATACGGTTCTATAATAAGATTCCCATGTGTATTCAAAATTTACCTTTAGACAAATTTAATACAGTAATTAAACAAAAACTTTGCAAAAAGGGCTATTACAAAATTTCTGATTATCTATCAGACAGGCAGCCATGGGAATGAACTGCTCAGCTCTAGTTATTTCAGATTTAGTTAAAATTTGTAGATAAGAAAATTTGTAATGCGATTTAAAAGAGCAACCTTTTTTTTATCTATATATCTATCTATCTATTTAAATCGTTTAATGTATTTTTCAAAAAAAAAAAAAAAGTTTATTAAGTTATTTTTGTATGTATTTCATTGTAATCTTGACTTGTTTTAAATAAAATAAAGATTTTTTCTATTCTATTCTATTCTTTCAAGATTTTTCCTAATTAAGGGTTTTTTTTTAATTTTAACGCTTTATTAACGAACTTTTTAAATGATCATGAGCTATCTGAAAACACATATTAAATGCTATTCAGTTTACTTTATAGTGTTAAATTAAACTCAAGAGGCTGTCAGAAAATATTTTGCAAATATACTACAGAAACTATCTTAGTTTTAAAAATAATCACTATCGAGTTGATAAAAAACGCAAAAATAATTCTTAAAAACAGGCGAGATACAAAACATTTTATGCGGTTTAACAATTTTCTTACGAAATTACATAAAGAGGAAAGATGCAAAAGACATGATCAAAGATCACGGACTTTCGATTAAAAGAGATGTGCCAATTCATCAACACGTTCGATGTTCTCAATAAAATTCGTATTTTAATTCGCTATTAAAATTGCCTCGCGGGTACAACTTTCTTGGTCATCTTCGTGTAAACACAGATCAAAATCAATGGATGTAATGTAGTGTTAGAAGTTATAAAGAGCGACTCGACACCACAATACACCAATATGCTTCAAGTCGTTTTGCCAATGTCAATGAATGGATTGGTCGTAGCCCAGTGGCGGCCCTCTAACTGTTGGGAATCGATAAATACAGGGCATAAAGGACAGCTTAGCAAATACTTAAATGTCGGAATCTACCCATAACTATCATGAGCTATAAGTAATAATTTTTTCCCGGAAACGTCACGTTAAGAAGTTTTCATTATTCACCTACTTTGGCGCTACGCAACGTATCGCTACACCGCGCCCCGCGCGCGATCCCCCCGCGCCACGCTGCTGTCGGAGTGCGATGGACATTGCTGGTTTTCGTGTTTTACGTTGTTATTATTGCTTTTTTTGCAAAATGGAGTGTATTCGATTAAATAGGTAATAAAAAATAAGCAGAAAATATTAAAAAAAACATGAAAAAGAAACGAAAATTTTCCGAAGAAAAATTCCACTTGAAAATCATTCAGAATGATTGTCTGAGTCCAGGGTTTCAGTTTTTGCTAAGCTGTCTTTTACAACCTGTATAGGTAAGCGACTTACACTGAGGAAGGAGACCTGATGGGTGCGGTGACTATAGTAGCAATTTTTACGTGCTCTTTCGTGCTTCGGAGGGAACGTTAAACCGTTGGTCCCGGCTAGTCGATTGACTAGTCGCTAAAACCAAATCAGAAGCCATTTGGCGTTTTGAGAGCTGACACTAGATTTAGTAAAGTTACTACTTACATGACACGGAAACCTACTTACATGACACGGAAAAAAAAGAATGGAATTCTCGCCCAATAAAGGGAATTTTATTTGCACTTAGTCTCCACCAATAAGAATTTTTTAAACTAACAAATTATATAAAGTCTTTTAGTTTATTTATTTTTTACCACGGATGAACTGGTGATGATAGAAAATAATACGTATTTTTAATTGGAATACAATTTCTTACTCTTATAAATTTTCCAATGTTCAATAATGTTAAGGACCATGTATTTTTCATTCCGATTTTGTATTGCGAAGACAACTTGAATCTGCTTGTAAATTATGCGTAATGACGTCATGTCAACACCACTTTCTATCTGTGTACCAAGCTCTACGTCTATCGATAACATCGCTTATCGATAGCGCGACGAATCGATATAAGAATCGACAAATCGATTACAACCGATTAGCATCATCGTCAACACTTTCGCTTGTGATTACGTGGATTTATTTTAGAAATGTTATTGGAATTACTTAAGCTTTTAAAACGTTTAACAGCCAGTTTCTTGTTAGCGTGAGCAGAGCGTAGCTTAAGGCGGAGATACTAGAGGTGTTTGAAAAATAATAAATAAATAAAGTAATGTTTATTACTAAAACGGCAGTTTACAAAAAATATACACAAAATACGATCTTATGGTACAAAGTGTTCAACTGTTTTCTTGTGACTCCTGCACTAAGTCAAGCTTGATGGCAGGGGTCAAAATCGATTGCCTTTGATGTATTTAATCGAGGTGACCAAAGTGACACATTTTTAAAATATGTATTGTTAAATGTATTATAAAAATAAATTTATTAATAAGTTAAGTTAAATTTATTAACAAGTACACAGGGAAAATCTGCATATGAGTGTGTTAGGGAGTTTTGTATGTGTGTGTGTGTGTGTGTGTGAAAGAAAGAACTCAGTTATAGTAGAGATATTTTAGTCGCTGAGTCAACCTTTTTCAGACATAGCAACGATATATATTAGCAGCTCGAGTACGATAGTGACAGCGCGCGTAATGCGCCGCGGTCCTATGTCAAAATGTCAACATTGACAAAACCAGAGGGCGAGCAAGCCTTTGCGCGGGGCCCTCGCGCAATCGAAGAGAATATAAGTTTCAGCTTTTTGTCGTGCTCGAGCTGCTGTATGTCAGAAAAGTCTTGGATATGTCACCGTATAACATTATGAAACCCGTAATATTGTAACTTGTCTTAAGATTATAAACTCTCGGCACTTTGTGAACTGCCAGACTTTTATTCTTATTGACGGATTTTTTATAATATAAATGCAACCTAACCTAACCTAACTAGTTTTTTTTTTAACTGCGCCTTAAAAACCTAATCTGACCTAACAACTTTTTTTTCTCGTGTGCCGGGTTCGAATCCCGGTTCAAATAGTCAATTATTTAAAAATGTAACCTAACCTAACCTAACTGCACCTAAAAAAGCCTAATCTGACCTTACCAGCCCATATACGTCCCCACCGAGGGGCACGGGCCTCCCTTCGAAACACGAAGGGGATTTAGGCCATAGTCCACCACACTGGCCCAATGCGGGTTGGTGGACCGCTCGTCTTTCAAAACTGAATTTTCTTGGACGGACGGGTTTCATCACGATGTTTTCCTTCACCGTTGAGCAAGCGCTGACCCAATGCGGGTTGGTGGACCGCTCGTCTTTTATTTTAGTTACTTACATTTTTCATATTTATCTACTATTTTTATTATATTCATTATATACATACGTCATAAATACTACACAGTAACATGCACACGCGCGCAGAGAGCGCCTCCGTCCACTTAGGTCCTGGCAGAATAACAGCGTTGTGGTTTCTTACCACAACAAATGCTGAGCCAGCGCCATTTTCACTGACACGATACACGAAACACCAACCACTCACACACACACACATACATGCACACACTCACATACACACACACACCCACACACATTCCTACTCACTCTCAAACACACACTATACTCTTCCAAACACATTAATTTTAATTAATCGTTAAGATACAAATGTTTTCACTTTATTTTTTTATTTTTTGTAATTGTGTGTGTAACGTGTCAGTTAACTAAAAGTTTTATCATCTATCTATCTATTTCTCGTGTGCCGGGTTCGATTCCCGGTTCAACCAGGAATTTTTTTTAAAAATGTATGAATGCAGAAAATGTATGAAATTGTTTTCAAAATTAAAATAAAGTCTTCTTTTAGTAAACTGTCCGATCTACAATAATTACTTACTTTCCCTCCATGTGGCACAGCCATCCTCAGAACGAAGTATCTGCAAGGGGAAATCTTACTGCCATACTCAGAGACGTCAATTAAAGTTAAGTACTGTTAAACTCTGATGTTGTCTCTTTCACTCTTGTTGATACTTATAAACAAGGATAGCATGACATTTAATTACTTCTTAACTTTAATTGACGTCTCTGAGTACGGCAGTTAGTGTAGGGTTTTAGGTGTGTGGCGTTTTATTTGTTGCCCAAGGTTCAAGATCATCAAAAGCATTGATCAATAAGATTGATGACAGGTTGTCGACACTTCAATTCAATGACTGATGACGTCACTGCACTACTGGATGTTTTGATTGATCGTGTAACGTCAGCCGAACGCGGAAGGGGAAAATAAATAATTAAAAATCAATTAACTTTAGAAAAAGAGACACTACACACTCGAAGAGCTAAAGTAAGGTTTCTCTTGTGTCGTGGGTCCCTTGAAACATACACAAAGCCAGACACAAACACTCATGACCCGAGAATACACGTTTTTGATTTGGGGAGTCTATCCCTTGTTGAGTATTTTTTTTTAGTTTAATTCACGGACTTACTTTTTAAATTTTCGAGTGTCAATTAAAATGTGCCAGCTTTTTTTATTATTATTATAAGATGGGTTAACTCTTAACCCCAATCTTGACCATAAAGGTCAAAGACGAGGTCGCCGATGGAGCGAGTTAACCCAGAAAATGCCTGTAAAGGTACTGGTACTCCCACGCACCGACGGAACACAGCAAGCTGTTTGGCGTCGGACTTCGGTAGGAAGGTGGTCGCGAACCAGACGGCCCTTTACAGAGCCTACCACACCGCACGAGACCATAGGATGACACCTCAGATTCAGAAAAAAATGAATTGTCGTTGCCTGGGATGGATTACTAGGAGGCAGGTCTCATTTGTGTTTCCTAAGTCGCCTCTTACGACACCCACGGAAAGAGCTACTAACTCTTCCCAGAATTATACACACTGTAGAAATCAGTTAGTGAGACGCATTTAGCTTGGGCAAAAGGCTGGCAAACCGGGTTCCGTCACCTATGCTCGAATTCCATCTAATAACTCTCAGAATATACATATGATCAAGAACCAGATGATGTTCTGTCTATTTTGACAGCCTATAAAATCATGAACGGAACAGTACCAATCGCCGTTGGTACAAGAACACAGGGTAAACAACCCTATTACCGTACACCGAAACAAAAATCACTCCCATTCTAAACCAAAATTCACTTTAAAGAAAGCAGGGTAACATGCCCAGTTAGCGTCCCCGTCGGAATTAGGCCCTAGAGCTACGGAAACGTGTGACGGGACAGTCATTGTGAAAATCGCAGATAATTCGCAAACACACCGCTCGTTATCGCAGTCCGCTTAAACGTTTACCGTTTCAGTGTACAGTCGTGTTGAAATGTCAGTTGTCGGACGTGATTTGTATTTTAAGTAAAAAGTAAAATTGTATTTGAACAACAAAGTAACTGAGAGCATGAAGGTCTTCTTGTTTATGCTTTTAGAATATTTAGTAATGTAACGGATTTATTAAGAACAAGTATAAACATATACACACACCGCCTGTAATCCCTGTCTAGGTAGGCAGAGCGCCATATGATTCTAAAAACCAGTTAATACCATATTTAGTATTTGTAAATCGCTAACCAGCGCGAGGATATTTACAAATAATTTTAGGGAAAGAACAATTTTCGGCGTGAATGGAACTTGAACCCACGACCCCAGGATTAGATCCCACTTTACTGGCTTCTATAGTATGCCTAATGAGAGTTAGTAGCTGGCACATACTAGGTTTTTATTTCGCTCCCAGTTCCAGTCCAGCATGAAAGACTTACTAAGAAATTGACTTTAAAAATCGGTCCTGGGTTTGATTCTAGTTTCGTTTGATCTCCAGTCATGGGTGATCGTGATTCGTGTCTATCTTTTTGTATGTTCTAAGGGACCAACGACGCAAGGGAAAAGGGAAAACAATTTTACTGTATTAAAAAAATCCACAAATTAAAAACGAAAGCATAAATCAATGACGGACAGAGTCAATCTGCATCTACAGAGAAATGAAGTTTGAAAGTAATTCGTTCAAGTGGACGATTGACAGCCAAAGTAGTAGCTTCCTGTGAGCAATTTGTTTTACCAACTTTGTAATTGGTATGTCTTACAATGTAGGCAATTTTATTATTACTTATCGAATCAATAAGATTACTGAATTTTTCAAATTCTTAGTTCACAAATGTTGAACTGACTTTTTGTACGACGAAAGCCAAACCTTCTACGCTTGACTGGAAGAAAAATAAAAACTTATATTGTGCCAGCTGCCAACTTTTATAAGGCCTACTGTAAAAACTAATAAGTGGGATGCGAGGGTTTTGATATATCGTAGGCTGATAACCTATCACCACAATATCCATATTCCACCTGATAACTCTTAAAGTATGTCACATGTGGCATCAAATGGTTTTAAAATCACTTGATGCTCTGCCTACCTCGATAAGGATTACAGGCGTGAGTATATAGATAAGTATATTATGAGCTGTCAAGTGAACCAGACTACTTCTCCATGCGAACTGGCACTTCTTGACCGACTTTTCAATTCGACAAAGGAGGTTTTCAATTAGAGTCTGAATGTTTTTTGTATATATATTTTTGTTAGTTACGTGACGCGATTACTCTGCTAATTACTAATCGATTTTGATAATTATTCTTGTTTTTGTTAAAATATAATTATAGAATGTCATTTTACAAAAAAGTGATCACAATTTAATGGACCCCTTATTTGCACCGTGAAAATTAATCCCCATAGGATTTCAAATAGGCATAGTTGCGATTGAAGTTTGATTGATAAGTTTGATTTATTACTTGTGACGAAGCCTGTTACGGATGCGTCTTTGTTCTTATTTTTCATCTCAATAAACATACATTTTAGTTAATTGCACAATCATATTTGAATAGAGCTCAGAATTCATTTAAAGTTATGTCAGTATTGTCCTAACAAATAGCACATTTCTCATAGTTTTATTATTTATATTATCATTCTGCTTCAAAAGACAAAGAGATGTTGAAACATGTTGACAGTTGGTTTCCGTATGTTACATTTATGACGGTATTATGCCATGTTTAGATGTGAATATTAACCTGTATTTAAAGAGAAAATTTGCATGTGTGTTTTTTTGTTGCTTAATCATTATAGCGTGTTTTCTAGCGACAGAGGTGTGTTTGGATCTTACCAGGTGGCAATCTGTGGTCTCTTTGCTTATGTATGTATGTGTAAAGCTGCAGAAAATATTGTAATCGAAAGGACTATTGGATTAGAAAGAACAAGCACCAGAGTGCCCAGAACTTTTAGAGTTTAGCTCGACGAAATTATTATTTGACAATACTTGATGTGTAATCCAATTTTGTGGTTGGCATTCTCCGTTTATGGTATTGTCTGCCGAAAGAATCCTAACACGTTAAATATACATAACTACTCGTATTTTTCAATTATAATCTGGAAAAGATCGCTGTTTATTGATAAGACCTCCTTTGCACAGTTTTAGATTTTAAATCTTTGTTTTTTTTAGTAAGACTACAATAAAATGGACTACTTTAGGGGTAGTCGTGAAATGTGACTATGTACTGTAATCAGCTATGTTAATCTCTGTTATTGATTATCTCTTTTATCAAACACAGACACATATTTTCATATCTATCTAATAAAAAGCCTTAACACATATCATTGACTTTAACGTCAACCAATAGGAAATTGTAATGCAAGTATATTTGCTGATTGAACCAGCCATACAAAGTATTTAAACATTAAAGTAAAGGAATCTTATGTGAAGTCGTATTTTAATTGTAATTTTAACAACCGTATCCATTACCAATCCAATTTAAAAGAATCGTAAATCTGTCGATACTTGCGCGGACGCAGGCTGAAGGACAATTTACTGCTCGCTCAATATTTTTGTTTTCAAATGAATGGATAAGTCGTTTTGTCTTCCGGCAAGTTGCGGATAGTTTATTAACAAAATGTAATATTTATATAGGAAAGAAAAAATAGGTCTTGTAAGAAACTGTATTTTTAAATGAATACAATGCTTTTGTTTTCTTAATGTCTCTCGGCAAACAGTGTCTGTCTTGTTCTTGTCATTTGAAAATCAACTTCTTCTTCTTCATCAGCCCATATACGTCCCCACTGCTGGGGCACGGGCCTTCCTCAATAACAGGAGGGGTAAATGCCAAACTCACCACGCTTGGCAGACGGGTTGGCGAGGGTTTTGATATAACTGCAGAGTTTTCCTTCGCTGTGAGCAGATGAACTTGCTTGCATATTTTACCTTAGTCGCCTTGTACGACACCTTAATTTTTCGAAATTCGAAATTTGTCGAATAAGAAAATTGAATCACTGAAGATTTTTTTTTAATCTGAATTGATCTGAATAACCCAGATTTTTTTCCAAACCAAAACTAACCAGAAAAAAAAAATTGGTAAAAAATATTTTGAAGATTATTAATTATTAGACATGTGTGTAGGATGCAGTCTGCATTTCAAGTTATTATAGTCACTTTACTTTATTAGAATAAACATACAATAGACACGATGTTAAAAATTATAATATCTAACTGGACTTAGTCTGTGTTTGAGACGCTTGTCCCAAATTCGATCTCTAATATTAGTATACCTTATTATAATACATTAAAATAAATATGTAATAGTGATATCTATTTCTAACCAAATCTCCTAGAGAAAGAAAATGCCCGACGACGTCGTTAAAGAGTATTTTGTTATAAAGCGTCTACAAATGTAAATTGAAACATGAAGGCACTTTTCCTATACAAACACTTTCTAAGTTTCTACTAATAATTGACGTAAGAAGCCACTTAATAATAATAAAATAATGAAAGTCACACGATATCAATATGGTATCGCTCGCGGCGCGGTCATTCCGTTCGCCATTTGGAGGTTACTGCGTATTGTCTCAAACAACAATGGTTAGCGACAATTGGTGCTGCTACCCTACTTTCTTGGCAAGATAGAATCTGCATACATTACGTACTTTTTGTGACTATGTTTAGCAAGCAACTGAGTACTTTGAAAGAAGTAAGGCACGTAGTGAGTTCTATGAAGCAAACGAAAGTATTTTAAAGTGTTGCAGATTTTGCCGTGTGGTGATCGGTTGAGAATAATACCACCCCATTTCTTTCCGTGGGTGTCGTAAGAGGCGACTAAGGAAACACAAATGAGACCTGCCTCCTATTAATCCATCTCAGGCAACGACACCTCAATTTGTTCTGAATCTGAGGTGTCGTCCTATGGTCTTATGCGGTGTGGTAGGCTCTGCAAAGGGCCGTCTGGTTCGCGACCACCCTCCTACCGAAGTCCGACGCCAAACAGCTTGCTGTGTTCCGTCGGTGCGTGGGAGTACCAGTGCCTTAATTGGCATTTTCTGGGTTAACTCGCTCCATCGTCGACCTCATCTATGACCTTGGTCAAGATTGAGGTTAAGAGTTAACGCATCTTATAATTAAAAAATATATTTATATCAAAAAGGTAACTGTTAACGGTTTGGTCGAATGTTAGTGACGCTGCCTCTTGATCGGCGGGTCCTGGGTTCTCGGGTCATGGGAGTTTGTGTCTGTCTTTGTGTGTTCCAAGGGACGCACGACACAAGGGAAACCTTAATGTGGGCCTTTGAGTGTGAAGCGTTTATTATTTATTTATTCACATAAAGTGACAACTTTGTCTTGTCTGTATTTTTTGTTCATTTCCTCATTGTACCCAAAGCTAAGTATCACGATTAATATTTCAGATCAAATCTAGTAATTGCCTACTAATGGATGGAATTCTTGTACATCTAACTAATCTTATTAATTACTGTTCATTGTGTGTTAGTTTCGCGTTCTCACAATTTTTCTCGTTCAAAAAGAGATTGAAATTAATTATCAGTCGACGAAAAAGTTAATTATTAAGTAATGCTGATTCTCACAATAATTTGCTTATGTACTTTTTTAAAAGGAAATGGATGACAGGCGAGTTATTAAATCATGACTTATGTTAGAAATGTGGACGCGAGTACTTAACTCTTATCTTTAGCATAGAATAGTGTAGCGACTTTATGTTACATACAAAAACAAAGCTTAGTAAATAATAATAAAGATTAATAAGTGAAATTTTAGGGCGTGATTGTATACATGAAGTTAAACTTTCCAGGGGAAAATTGTTCAGTTTCATGGGGAAGATTACCCCATACAATTACACCCTAAAGTTTCGATAACTAATGTAAAGTTACCATAAGAATGTATAACTGACTAGCATTCCGCTCGGGACTACGTTCCCGTAGGAATTTGGGAAAATTATGTAGCTTATGTTACTCAGAAATAATGTAGCATTCTAATGGTGAAAGAATTTTTGAAATCGGTCCAGTAGTTTTTAAGTTTATTTATTACATACAAAATTACAAATCTTTCCTCTTTATAATATTAGTGTAGACTAACTTTCCGCCCGCTACAAGTTATATCGTGCCCAGCTGTGGGATAAAATGTAATCTATTTCCTTTCCTATAGTCTAATCTATCTCTGTACCAAATTTCATCAAAATCTGTTCAGAAGTTTAGGCGTGAAAGTGTAACAGACAGCCAGAATTACAAGGGAAGTAGGGATAACTTATAAATGGAAAAAATAACCAAATGTTATTGACGAAACCTCTGCATTTATATAGAACAAGAGTTCTCTCATATAACAATGCGCATGCGTCGCGTGCCATTTCCTTCGCATTTGAATCATTTGCGGAAACGCACAATAAAATATGTGATCAGAATTGCGATAATTTCCGCAGCGGCCAGGCATTAAGTGGCCGATAATTGGGACATTTACCCCTTCTACTACTCCTTTTTACAACTGGTAGTACAAATAGAACATGTAAGCTACCAGCTCTTCTTTTGGCATACTGTGAAAGATTTTTGCTGAAGGGATTATGTAATGAGAAAGCGTATTTGTTTGCTCTTCCTGAAATATCCCAAGATCGACGTGTTTTATTAGCGTAAATTAAGGATTCGAATCAGCTCACAAAACTTCCCCAAGGAACAGTTTGAAATATGAAGAAAAAAAAACGCTTAGAAAAAATTTTGTTGATCGCAATTTTTATATTATATTTTATATTTATTTATAGGAACACCAACAGTACATATATTCAATCATAAGCAATATTCACAATCAACATAATACATCAGATATATGCACCAATTAAAGGTGTACACAAATTGTACACAATTTCTGCGATGAACTAGCTGATTTGATTTTTGTGGACAGTCCAAAGCTTTTTTTGAGAATTTTGTGTGGTTTTCTTGGGCTTTCCCTAGGAACGCAAACAAAATTCGCCCTTAAAGGTCGCTAACCTATTTAAAGTTACTCCATGTATGAACCAAGTCTTGGTTGGTAAGCTAGTCAAAAAGGTGCGAGTTTTTTAACCAATTGGTTTTATTTACTTCAACGCTTGTATTTATTATTATCAGCATTTATCATTTTAAAATTAAATCGCCATATTTGTCTACAAAACAATAAGCTACCTTCTGTATTTCTTATTAAATAATAATAATAAAGATAAGTAATAAATTAAGTGTATTATTATTGCCTTCGGACCAAAACTAAAATAATTTAATGTTTTAATCAGACACACCTCATTTGCTTTGGTTAATTAATTCTTAAACAAAATATCATAAAAAATGCCTCACAACCAATGAGATCATTACTCAAAAATAGTAGATTGTTACCCTATCTTTTGTTTGTTGATTTAATTTTTTTTCTCGATAAAGTAAATTATGGAAATGTTTTCAGCGTAAGATGGCACATCTTTGATCGATCAGGAATTGATAATTAAATTATCTATTGTTATTTATTATGAAAGTAATCGATTGAATTCTGCTGCTGTGTCACTTTTTTTTTCTAGAGTAATTATATTTGAATACTAGATGATGCCCAGGATTTCGTTCCCGTGGGGTTTTCGTAAATATCCTTTCTTATTCCTTCTGCCTATGTTATAAAAGGAAACCTTGTGCCTAATTTCAGGTCCAAAACTTTGGCCTAGGTGTTTATGAATCAGTGAGTGAGTCAGGACCCTATTTTTATATATTATCATAAGATGGTTATTTGTTTCAGAAATAGACTATGGATACGGTTCTCATGATTGGTATTAAATAACTTCCGAAGATTCTAAACTTTTTTACCCAATTATTTTCGTTTTAAGAAACGAAAAACTCACAATTAAGTTTCTGTTAATGTGATTGCTGTGTTCACCTTTAATTTGAGGTTCTTCATAGAACCTTTCGGTACTGTTAAGTATTTAAAGTTGATGAGAACCTCTGTCAATGTACCATTTTAATAAGAATAAAAATAAAAACGTATCTACCTCCAAGTACTTATAGCATCATTACCCAAAATATTGCAATAATAATAACCAAATTACTTTGCGGTTACGGTTACCTATTGTGTATAATTTCATTATGCTTTTAAACTTGACCTTGGACCTCCAAATAAGTCCAATTCATTTCAACAGGCAGCGGACATCTTGGACAATTTTCCAAAGAATTTGACACAAGGCTGCCGGAAGGTCGCCATTTTGAATTAAGAAATATTTTTTTAATAATAGGACAAGCGTGAGTCGGTTGCATGCACGGAGGGTTTCGTATTTTTCCTGACACATTTTTTTTAACAGTTAAATATGCATCCTTGTCTAATTACGTTCAATATTTTTATTACTTATTTAGCATTGTTAACTAATTGTATATTCTCATATTAATACACATTAAAATACTAAAATATAAATATAGTTCTATGATACATACAGATAAAAACAGCCCTTATTTTAGCATTTTAAAACGCTTACCCGCGTGAGGGATATTCACAAATAATTTTTAGGGAAAGAAAAATATTCGGCGCGAATGGGACTTGATATAATCGATATCTTGGGATATAATCGTTAACAGGTTTCGCCCTTGTCATAATCTACTTTGCAACAAGTAATATGAGTCTGTAGTTCTCCGTACGAGACACAGATGGCGCTAACCTATAAGCACGACGTATGTGCTTAGTAAGGGAATGAGAAATTTCGCCGCTTGACTTGAAGGCACGATAGCTCAGTTGGTTAGAGCACCAGGAGATCTGATCCTGGGGTCGTGGGTTCAAGTCCCATTCGCGCCGAATATTTTTCTTTCCCTAAAAATTATTTGTAAAAACAGCCCTTATTTACCTAAGCTAGAGGTAGTTTCTGCATATTGTCTCCATTCCATTTATTCATTCATTCCTTAAATTTACACCATTTATTTTCAAACATAATCCTTCTTCTTCTTTTTCTTCTTCTAATCGTGTAGGTATAGTCAAGTATGTGGCGGAACTTGGCTAACCCTGGTGTCAGATTTTTCAAACCGCACAATGGCCTCTGACTTGGTTTTAACGACTGTAGTCAATCGACAACAGCCGGAACCGATAGCTCAACGTGCCCTCTAGTCCTAGTCTATTGACTGTGTAGTAAATTAATAAGAATCATTTTCAAACTGGAAGAAGCCAAAAATCGTATAAAAAACAGCTTAATAAATGATAAATTAACAACTGAATTTAATCCCGAAGACCACAATGAAGTTGGTTTTTGGTTTTGATTATGCTGGTCGTGAATATAGGATAAGATAGGACCGTTCTGTGCAGAAGGGATTTTGATAAAATATCTAAACTTTGAGATACGTTCATCAGACGACGAAGAAATTTCAGAGCATGCTAGAATCAAAATGCAGTTAAATTGGGAAGAAACCTCTTTTCTTTTTTATATCAAATTAAAACAGCGAGTTCACAAAACTTAAAACGGAACCCTATACAATATTAAATTCATCCGGAATGAGATTTTTTTTTAATAATTACCAAAATTGGCGACTTTAAAACCAGAGGAATGTTAGAAATGTCGTTGTCGCTTTTATTCCGTTGTTTACCACGCAAGTTTGACAAAAAAAACCTTAAACGGCCTGTAATTGACTAAAAGTGAGCAATTAGAGGTAGTAAAGTGTCCCAAGGGATAAAAAATGGTACCTATCCCGAAACAGCAAAGCGTGAGAAGAAATAAAGTTTCTTTATTACTTAATGAATGTATATGTCACCAAAAAATTGTTAAAACCATAATATTCCAATATCATGGTCAAATTATAATCGCCCGCGATATTACAATTTGCCTGATAAAATTATAAATTCACGATACTTTACCTGCATTAAATTTGGATAATAGTTTCGGTTAGGTTGCGTAATCGCGTTAATATTATAAAAAGTCCGTCAATATGATTAATAAACTGGCCGATTGCGAGTCGGACTCTATAAAATCCATTATCTCTTTAAAATCAACAAAAAAGGAAGTTTGTTGTATGGGAGTCCCCTTAAATATTTATTTTATTCTATTTTCTAGTATTTGTTCTTATAGCAGCAACTAAAATACATCATCTGTGAAAATTTAAACTGTCTAACTATCACGGTTCATGAGATACAGCCTCGGACAGACTTTCTATAAAAACGAGCAAAAAAAATCACGTTTTTTGTATGGGAGCCCCCTTAATGATATTTATTTTATTCTGTTTTTTAGTATTTGTTGCTATAGGGCCAATAAAATAATAGGGTCCCGTTTTTCGTTTTAAGTGCGGAACCCTAAAAATGGGGCATTTCATAAAGTACCGAGAGTTTATCATCTTACTAAGTCAATTTACAATATTACGGGTTTGACAATTTTACGGTGACATATACCAAAGTATAATACAAATATTTAGCGAACTGGACTAACCATCAGAATAGAACGAAGAAGTCTTTTTTTTATTATTATAAGATGGGTTAACTCTTGACCTCAATCTTGACCATAAAGGTCAAAGATGTGGTCGACGATCGAGCGAGTTAACCCAGAAAAGCCTATAAAGGCACTGTGGTACTCCCACGCACCGACGGAACACAGCAAGCTGTTTGGCGTCGGACTTCGGTAGGAGGGTGGTCGCGAACCAGACGGCCCTTTACAGAGTCTACCACACCGCATGAGACCAGGACGACACTTCAGATTCAGAATCATAAGAATCAGAGTTGTAAGAAATAAAGACTTTGAAATGCTTTAAAAAATCTACATACATACGCTCACGATTAAAATTCCTATCTGGGTAGGCAGAGTGGTTTTATAACCAA
This sequence comes from Aproaerema taeniolella, assembly GCA_949987775.1. Lineage (NCBI taxonomy): Eukaryota > Metazoa > Arthropoda > Insecta > Lepidoptera > Gelechiidae > Aproaerema > Aproaerema taeniolella. The sequence continues at coordinate 15,440,017 of OX465263.1, read as the reverse complement.
TTTATGCTACCTTTGACATAAAATCAGAGGGTTTATTAGATGAAATATTTATTATGGAAGTGGTGAGATGTTGTCAGTCTTTCGCCCACACAACAGCAAAACCTTCGCGTCCCACTTACTGACTTACAGTATACCTGAGAAGAATAGGCAACTGGCTCATTCTATGTTTTTCGTTTACTCCCAGTACAGCGTAGAAGTCAAAAATCTACTAATTTAATAAACGAGCGACAATGCGGTGAAATATAAAAAAAGCTCTAAGGATTTTATTTTAGTAACCAATACCAAGTTCCCCAGACGTCATTGCCTCCTGATCGGATCCTGTCATTAAATATTTAATCTGTGACCTATAAACATGCTCGGCACGTTCGCCTGCGCACATCCTGTTGGCGCATGCGCTGTAACATAGCCGCCAGTGTTACTTGGTCCTTCACTTCACTTTTTGATAAGTTATGGGAAGCAGTTCGTTCTTGAAGAGCTGAGGAACGGAAAAGACACGGAAATGATAAGAGCTATTAGACATAGTATCGAAATATTACTTGGTCCTTCTATTGATTCAATATTACGAGTACTACTTGGAATTTTATTAAAGTAATAAAAGGGCTGTGTAATAAATATCCTATTCAATATAGATTAAAATTTGGACCAACATCATCGCCGGTGCAACAATTTGTTCTGCACTCAACCAGTACAAACAAGTTAGCACTTTCAATGAAGCGCTGATCTGAACCAATCAGTGAGGTTAAGCAACGTACACACAAGGGAACCTAATGAACATTGCAAAGTGGAAATTTACCACGAACGTTTCTGCACTTCGGAGAGCCCGTTAAACAGTCAGTCCCTGGTTATTGTGGATTCTTCTTCTTATCGTGTGGATAAAGTCAAGTATGTGGCAAACTTGGCTAACCCTGGTGTCAGAGTTTTCAAACCGCACAATGGCCTTTGACTTGGATTTAACGACGACTGTAGTCAATCGACAACAGCCGGGACCGACGGCTTAACGTCGATTGACTACAGTCGTTAAACCAAGTCAGAGGCCAGTTGGTGGTTTGAAAATTCTGACACCAGAATTAGTCAACTTCGCTATACTCTTGATTATATCTACGCGATAAGAAGAAGAAGCACTTCCAATTGTTGAACCCAGAATGAATAGCAGCCTTTTACGAAGATCAAATTAAACTGGATGTCCCTTAAAAGGAACTCACAAACTTCCACCAAATATGACCCGCCAAACTGATTAGCATGTTAACAAAATGGAAGTCTTAAATCCTGGTTGAATTTTAAAGGAAGCCTGTGTCGCTATCAGTCAATACAACCAGTTTGTCTTGATCCTTTGTTTCAAATAGAATAGAATATGCTAAGGAGCTTCTTATAATGGATGTACTTTATCATATTTTGGGTCAACTTAGATTGAAAGATAGGATTTTATAGATTTTGGTTGCGGTTGCTATTGTATGCAAAACAAAGATAATACGAATTAATATTTTACCTGCAGAATGAATGTCAAATGTCAAAAATGTCAATCAGATGACGTTCTGCCTACCCCAACAGGGATTGTAGGCGTGTAGATGAATAGAAAAATGTAAGTTATACTTCTCATTTCTTATTTGCCAGCTTTTCACGCATGGCATATTGTGAGAAACGATAAAGAGACTTGGAGGTTCTGCATCTTATTAAACTTTATTAAACTTGCATGCTGTTGGCACTTATATACAGACAGCAGCACGACATGTCACCCATCACACTACGAAAGCCGACGCTATTACGATTATAGCCCGATGTTTTCGTATTTCAAGCTATTATCATTGTTTTTATTGGAAAATTGAGTATTTAAAATAAAATAAAATATCATAAAGCAGAAAATATCAAAACTCATGAAAACATTTTGAATGTTTTAAAAATCATTTAGAATTATGGTCTAAGTTCAGGGTTTTAGTTTTTGCTAAGCTGTTACACCCTGTAATGATTGCGTAGAGGGTGAGAGTTAATTTTTAAACAGACTTTAAAAAAGCATCGAGAGCGTCACAGCACGTCACAGAAACATGCGTCATCATCCGCATTAAAGAATACCTACACGTACGTCTGTCTATCACCGATATTGCATGTTCAGTCGCCCTAAGTCCACCATAAGTCCAGCTTGACCCGACTTAGCGTTCCAATTTTAGATCTGCACTGCAATATGTTCTAATGCTTCTTATTTTGTGTCACTGGAGTGATATGGAAATTTTTTCTTATCTATGAAAATTAACTTACTGTGCCTGTCCGCGTGGAAACGTATTGAATACTATATAATTTTTTAAAATTTCTTTATCAGCCCATATACGTCCCCACCGAGGGGCGGGGCGTGCTTCGTCGAAACACGAAGGGGATATTACCGACTTATACATAATTATTTTAACTATTCACATAGAATATTTCAAAAATTATTTTTATTATTTTCATGAATACCCACGGATTTTTATTATTTTCATGAAATAATAAACACTTTCAATTAAAATTTAGCCCACAAACATTCGTTGAAGGCAAGAATACAGAATTTTTGAAATAAAAACAATCTTTTCGCAATAACATCGCAAATATTTCACGTAATTGTTTTAATTTTGATTACGCCATGTAATGGTGTTTTAAATTTTATTGTAAGTGTCTCTAATTGGTGGAAAGACGAGTAAAATTGTTGTTAACATCTTTGGAGCGCCTTGATTGGTCACATTAAATGGTTTTTTAAATTGTTTATGTTTGAGTCACATTATGTATTGCAAAATTTTCACGCTTTTTATAAATCGCCGATAGAAAGGAATATTCCCAATAGTAATTATCTCGTGAAGGACAAATCGGAATTTTAAGTAAATAATATCATGCTACTTTAATTCTTCTTCTTCTTCATCAGCCCATATACGTCCCCACTGCTGGGGCACGGGCCTTCCTCAATAATATGAGGGGTAAATGCCATACTCACCACGCTTGGCAGACGAGTTGGCGAGGGTTTTGAGATAATTGCAGAGTTTTCCTTCTCTGTGTGCAGATGAACTTGCTTGCATATTTACCTTAGTCGCCTTGTACGACACCTCGGTAAGAAAGAGGGTGGTATTCTACTCTGCCGGGGACTCACACGGCACCTACTTTAATTAATTCAAATTAATTAATTAATTAGTGAACTTAAGCGAGAGGTTCCCCCCATGATACTAAAGATCTTTCCGTTAGGAACTCATGAAATTTTATGAAAAAAAAGAAGTGTCATATCACTCAAGTTGTTTGGGAAGGCGAAATTTTTCTTTGAGAATTTTATACCTACGTGTTCCCTAGGTAAAGTTGTTCAGTTTCATGTGGATAATTTTATACCTAAATGTTCTCTAGGTAAAATTGTTCAGTTTCATGCGGAGAATTTTATACCTACGTGTTCCCTAGGTAAAGTTCTTCAGTTTCATGTAGAGAAATTTTTACCTACGTGTTCCCTAGGGAAAGTTGTTCAGTTTCATGTGGAGAATCACCCCAAAAGTTTCAGTAATTTAAAGCCCCTCCATATAAGGAGGGAGAAGGGGTACGATGATGCCGCATTACCCAAAAGTATTTTTTTTTATTAATTATAAGATGGTTTAACTCTTGACCTCAATCTTAAACAAGGTCATAGATGAGGTCGACGATGGAGCGAGTTAACCCAGAAAATGCCTATAAGGCACTGGTACTCTTACGCACCGACGGAACTCATCATGCTGTTTAGCGTCGGACTTCGGTAGGAGGGTGGTCGCGAACCAGACGGCCCTTCACAAAGCCTACCACACCGCATGACCATAGGTCGCCACCTCAGATTCAGAGCAAATTGAGGTGTCGTTGCCTAGGGCGGATTAATAGGAGGCAGGTCTCATTTGTGTTTCCTTAGGCGCTTCTTACGACACCCACGGAAAGACGGGGTGGTGTTATTCTCAACCGACCACCACACGGCAACGTTGAATGAAAATTGCATAGCAAGGGCAAAGCTTGACAAGATCTTGATTGAATCATTAAGCTGTCCATATAAATGTAAAGTTTACGGCCGTTTGTGATCGCAATCTAGTTACCTTACATTACGAAATATGGCTCGATTATTTTCCAAGACGAAATGTCAAAAAACATTGTATTATCAATTTTGGTAAATAACCTTTAATAAAAAAAAATATCAGGCCTTATATGCCCCAGATCAAAAAACGAAAGGGATTTAGGCCATAGTCTACCAAGCACAAAAAAAAAAGATTTTTCTTCAAAATTACTTCGATGTTACATCGTGGTTTACGTTTCAGGGTAGTTTCAGACTCAAACACTTTGATTATCTAGGTTTTTTTTATTGAGTAACATTTCTGGAAGTCTCAAGACGGCACCCATCAAACAATTTATAGGAACTTTATTGTAAAAGGCAACCTCTATTTGACGACAACAGTTTTACGAAATTTTGAAATAATGACTTTTTTTTACCAGCCCATATACGTCCCCACCGAGGGGCACAGGCCTCCCTTCGAAACACGAAGAGGATTTAGGCCATAGTCCACCACGCTGGCCCAATGCGGGTTTTGAAAATTTTATTGGACGGGCAGGTTTCATCACGATGTTTTCCTTCACCGTTGAGCAAGTGATAATTAGAAATCCGTACATAAATCCGAAAAGACGAATTTAGTGATACAGGGTACAGGCCCGCACCAGGATTTGAACCTCACCGTAAACTGTCAAGATTACAAGTCTGGCTCATTACCAACTGAGCTATCACGGCATACATACATACAATAATGACATACATACATACGCTCACGCCTGCAATCCCCGACGGGGTAGGCAGAGCATCAGTGGTTTCAGAAAACCACTCAATGACATACTGGAAATAAATCCTTAAACACGAGAACCTTAATAAATCCTTAAACACCGTTTCAACACAGATTAAACTTATCCGTGGCAAGACCAATGATTCTGTTTTCATCTCAATCAAGAATGGAGATATAATTTATCATTCGCAGAAGTAAACCTTAGCTTAACACCTTCCCTTAAATATCTTTTAAATGTTAACGACTTGTTAATTACTCGATAAAGCTATCATAAACTGTCAAGTCTGTTTGATGGTGTACTAGCTGGTATCAAATTAATGTTTGTTTGCTATATTTGGACCTTTACAGTTGTGACTTAGTGAAATAATTAACTGAATTAGGTATAGGAATAATGACCAAAATATGAATTAATGGAAATGAACTCCAATGTTAAAATAAATTGAAAAAAAGAGTGTTCAAATTGGGGGCAACCGCGACGGGTATGACGTAAACTGGGGGAAAAGGTACTGACCCATAAATGTGATTATTTGTTATACTTATTACAAATCGTCACACGGTAAACTACGACTTTTTTACTTTCTTACCCTCAAAAAAAAAGGGGTGTTATACTGTGCGTCTGTCTGTGGCATCGTAAAATTTTTCATTTTTGAGTTATATTATGAGACACAAACATTAATAGTTAGTCCCATAAATGTGACTGTGTCTGGTAAAAGGGACCACTTTGAGGGTAGTCGTTAAGAGTGAAAATGTAATGTAATAAGCTGACGGCCGGTTTGGTCGAGTGGTAGTGATGCTGCTTCTTGATCGGCGGGTCCTGGGTTCGATTCCCAGTCAGGGCAAACATTTGTGTAAAAAGCAGATGTTTGTTCTCGGGTCATGGGTGTTTGTGTCTGTCTTTGTGGGTTCCAAGGGACCCACGACACAAGGGAAAACCTTAATGTGGGCCTTTGAGTGTGAAACGTTTTAAAAAAAAAGCTATATTTTTCGCACTTATTAACTACCAACAAAGTGGTCCCTTTTACTAGACACAGTTACAAATAAAGTTCAACATGTAAACCTCGCTCTCGCCTGCACATGCGTTGAGGAAATATAATTAAAGATAATTTTATTAAAAATAAACTATAATTGGCAGGACACTGATGCATGGCGGACAATCGTAATGACCGATACGAATCGGGAAAGTTCAAAGCCGAACACAATAATGATAAATGTCACCTGCTCAGATAACACCACACTACTGATGCATACCTACTTCATTTATACCTTACTAGCTTTCCGCCTGGGACTTCGTTACCGTGGGAATTCGGGAAAATTATGTAGCCTAGGTATGTGTTAATCCAGGATGTCAGCTACCTCCATACCAAATTTTATCTTTGTCCAGCCGTTTGAGCGTGAAAGAGTAACAAACATCCATACATACATACATACATACAGGTAGAAAAAGAACCTCCTAGCTTTATTGAAAATCCTGAACCAGTATCACTTACTGAACACTATTTTTTTTTCCTAAACGTAGACACCACTCGGGCGCACCCCTCGAGGGCTACCCGCACCCCTCGCGTGCCTGGTGTAGGAGTAATGTCTACGTTTAGGCAAAAAATGAACTATTCCAATTGAATAAAACATTTAAAAATATATATATTTTTCATAAATGTGTACTTTGAGTGATACTGGTTCAGGATTTGAATATAGCTAGGAGGTTCTTTTTCACCCAGTACATCCGTACATCCTCAAAAACTTCGCATTTGTAATACATATTAGCAGGATAGCTTTCGCGAGTGTTATTGAAACACGTAGGTTTTCTTTTTCTCACGTTTAACAAAACGTGTCTATTTTTAACCACCGACAAAAAGGGGTATTATAAGTTTAACCTATGTATCTGCGTATCTATACGTCCGTATACCTGTGTGTCTGTCTGTAGCATCGTAGTTCCTAAACGAATGGACCGATTTTGATACAGTTTTTTGGTTGAAATCTGACGTAATCGAGATCGTTCTTAACTTTATTTGATCAAAATTGTTTTAGCCATTTAAGAGTTATAAGCAATAACTGCTTTCGGACAAAACATCAAAATATTACTTAGAAAATAAACTGTCCGATTTCTAAACCGAAAATCGGTTTAGAATTCCTGTTATAAACTGTCCGATTTCTAAACCGAAAATCGGTTTAGAAATTCTAAACCGATTTCTAACCGACTACTAAACCGATTTCAAATCTTTTTTTACCAATAGACAGTTAACAGTGAGTGGCATGGGCTACATAATTTTTCCGAATTCCCACGGGAACGAAAAGCTAGTTTTAAATAAAAACAAGTCACTATTTACAAGGCTTATGAATGAGTCTGCAAAAATTATTTTTGAGCTTACAATATTTGAAGTAAGTAACAATATGAGTTGTGGACCAGAACGTAGCCACTAGCCACTTGGACGGCGGCGAGTTGAGTAGCGCTAGTGTCCCTTACATCTTGTTAGGTTAGGTGGATCATGTATAAATGACTAAACTTGAGACGTCGGCTGGTACGAAGACGATAGCCGGCAGGGTGAACGTAGGGGAAATCAAATAAAACCAATAACTTGCATGTAGGTTATAAAAGACATTCGAGTATTACAAATTTTTTTTGCACACATTTAAAACGTCCATATGACAGATATGAAGCAGTTAATTTTGATTTTAAAATTGAAATTCTAAACTGAAGAGCAAAATTAGTCACGAAGAAGAAGGCTGAGGACGAGACGCATGCCTCGTTACAAACTTAATTCAAAGAACTATTCTAAAACAACTAGAACTCCTAAGCACATTCTCTAACGGGGTGAGTCCATATTTGTAAGCTATCTCCAGATCGGAGATGGTATCCGATGAATTGATGAGATGACACAGACAGCGCTTGCATACTTTATGTCATAAGATTGGAAAATAAACAAACAATAAAAATGTACAGTTTTATGAGTGTGTGTGAAAGACAGTTGTAGCACGTTTGCCTACGCGTGGATTGCAAAGACCGTCACAAAAAATGTTAGCAGGTTGTGAAGGTAAGTTGTTTAGAAGTGACTCTGTAAATCAATATCCATAACTTCTTTGTGTGATAGCCCAGTTGGTAACGAACCGAACTTGTTACCGAAAGGTTTCGGGTTAAAACCCTGGTGCGAACCTGTACCACTAAATTCGTCTTTTCGGATTTATGTACCGATATATGATTAATCATCACTTGCTCAGCGGTGAAGCAAAACATCGTGATAGAAACAATGAAAGTCCACCGACCTGCATTGGACCAGCATGGTATACTATACCCTAAATCCCCTTCGTGATTTGAAGATCGCAAAAGTATAAATGGATTTCCTCTTAACCACAATCTAGTATAGAGGCAGGATTGTGACTAAAACTATAAAAATTGGTAAAATATCAGATGTTTTGACAAAAAAACATATTCAAATCGATTACATAAACTTTAATAAATAACTTACCTACACACTGCCGCGCCAAAAAGAGATTTGTCAGCAAAAAAAATCAAATTCGCAATTCTATTTTTTGAATATGGAAGCTTGAAGACCGGCTGTCATTGGTTGAACAGTCGATGGTATTTAATGCAATTAATTCTTTGCGTTGGCGGAGGCGCCAGCGCAGGTTGATCGAAGCTAAATGTTGATACGAATTGTATTCAGTACATGAAGTCAATGACTTGTTTTGTCAAGTGATTGTTCGAAATGCAATTAATACTTGCGACGCTGCACTTATACGAAGTAAACTGAAGGGACTTACCTGTGGACAAGAGAGAATTATTTATTTTTCATTGTGTACAGTGAAAATAAAATCATTTGAATACAAAACATATACACAATATAAAAATATATAATAGGACAAAATAAATAAAGGAAAGGATAATGTTGAAATGATGAGAGTTGAAAAGAGCAAGAGAGATACTCAATACTCAATACTCAATCAATATCAAACATAGAAAACAATATACAGTCAAATATAGTCAAATACTAGTGAATTAGTTTAATTACATTTAAAGAAACTAGGACTAGCAAAGCTGGTCTCTTAATTGATTTCAACCACACTTGAAAAATAAGGGTTTCTGAATGTTAATAGGGTGAGTGCAACGTCAGTAGCTTTGAAACTACCTATAATAAAGGAAATTATGGTACCAGCGGTTTATTACTCCCTTCCTGTCTCAAGAACTGCATTAAAACACATCAATCATTAACACACCACTATACATGTTAGCACAGGTTGGTACGAGGCTAGAATCGCCTATAAATTGGGCGTAAAATCAATTTGGCTAAAATGGCGGTAAATCTCGATAATTGTAGGGTAGAGCTGTAACAGCGGCGCCGACAACGCCTGCGCATTCGGCGGCGGCTTAAAGATATGATATGTACAGAGTTTAACGTAGTTTTAAATTAATTTTAATCTTGCTACGTCATGGAAATTGTATAAAAATACAGACGGAAAAGTAAAGGTCCTAAGACAGTTCCTTGCGGCATTCTTCTTTTTATAGAGATTTAAGCAGACATTGTCAGAGACGCTACATGTGATGACCCTTTTATCTAATTAAGAATGACATTCAAACCAAGCAGCTTCGAGGCGATAACTTTGTTATAAGTTACAGTGACGAGAGTCAAAAGGATGAGTAGAATCTAAAAGAGTTGACGTTTTTTAACTTTAATAAATTATTTTCATTATTAGAAATAAACAACAACTCCTTTACCCCCAAAATTCATAATCTAATTTTAACAACATCGCGCAAGTTTACACATTCAAATAAAATTATAATGAGAGGGTAGAATGCGATGCAAATTATAGGCCGAGTCTTGATAAACGATTGATTATGACATAATTACAGAGTGTAGTTGCAAGCGCTGGAAACTTAATGCAAAGCCTTTCTGAGAAGGAGCGATGGAACGGATAATTTCCCTTTTGGAGTGATTCCTTAAACATATGTAAATCTTTAAAAAAATAACTATTTCATACACTCAAGCCCACAACATTTAATGAGTAGGTAGCTAAAGCATATTTTGTATCTATTTTAAGAATAATCAAATGAAACACACCTAACAGCGGAAATAAATTGAAATGTTCGCTATCGTAACAAAAACAACGAAAACATTTAGCTACCAAGAAATGTGATTAGCTTTATCAATAATTACAAATAGATAACCACGTTAAGCAAACATTTGACAAAATCACTGTTTACTTGTTACAATATGCAAAATTTTTCACCTATATTATTATGAAGAGTATGCAAATGAAAAGTCTCGTCTCAGGGACATGTTTATGAAACGGTCCACTTAACAAGCTGCGCAAGCGACTCCAACAGGGTTGGCAAACTCGATCTCACGAAATTTTGAAGCGTCGAATGTCAGCAGTTCAGTACATACATGCGCTATACAGATGACAGTTACAGTTAGTGATAATTATCAGCCGTCCGTTGATTGTAAATAGTACAGAAAACAGCCCCAGGCAAACTCGCTTCTATTGGTTCCTGTGCCTAATGGTTTTCCAGTGTATGTCGAGAATGAAAGCATTATACCTACTTCTAGGCTCCGATCGCAGGATCGTCCCCCCGCCTGCCAAGCGTGAGGATTACAACTTTTCCTCCTGAAGTAATTTAGGAGAAGATTTTCTCATGTCATGCTGTAGCAAATGCTGAGCCAGCGCCTTTTTGTGTGGCACTGTTATGATTGTTGGGTTTAATTTTAAGTTAGATTTAAGAAAAAAATCTGTGTTCCCAAATAAAGTTTCATTCATTCATTGATTCATGTTTGTATCCCAAATGATGATGATGACGATGAGTTACGCTATTGAATGCTAGTTTTAATTCGTACACTGACGCTAACGCATGATAGCATAGCATATCATGGAAATAAATTTTTTATCTATAATTCTTGTCGACGTAAACAGAACATCAGTGGTTCAGGAACCACTTGAAGGCGCATTTGTAGATTCAGTTAATTATTAGACAATACAACACAATAAAACTCTGGCATCCTTCTTACTGGCTTCTAAAGTATGCTTGGATAGAGTTAGCTGCTGTGGTTTAGTTACTTTCTGTAGTTATCTAGCTACTATTCTATGTGTGACAACCCTAGCTCAGCTCGGCCTCTAACACAATACTCTGAAATTTCGCAAAGTAAACAAACACTCCGTTTTCATTGTATTTGTATATGTTAACCATTTTGGGGGGTTTTTGCTATTTATGGACCGAATTGTGGGTCACCTCCAGTGTTTGAACAGATGTAAAAATAAACTTCAGTTGAATTTTGAGGAGTTTAGTAGATGCTTTTTAAATACTGTTTTTGCATTGACAGCAGCAACTTCTTCCGGAAAATTAAGTAAAGTTGTTTCAGTGTTTTGTTTTATTGTTAGCGGAAGACCAAGAAAAATATATTACTAACAACAGCTGCTCTCATCTCATCTTTCATGTAAGCAGTCTTCGGAATGTTTAGTTAACTATGACGTCAAGTATTAATTCTATGACCGCTGGTATGTCCATCTTAATAGACACGGGTTCGAATCCCTGTCTTGACTTCACTTTTTTTGTTCTACATGAACGGATTCGCGGGCAAAACATTAAAAAATGCAAGATCCTAAGTCTTTTTGATTCATCAAAGCTTAGCCCAAACCATTTAGCTTAGAAAGCTGAAATTTTGCCCAAAAGTTTCCCTAATGGTGTAGACTATAAATATGGAAGGATTTTAGTAAATTTCCACGAGAACGAAGCCCAGCATCCTATAATAATCAATGAAGCCATGAATGTATGTATTTAATGTTATGACAATCAGACTATCCAGCCGATGAATCACTTTGTCATAGTTATTGTTTCTGAAAGTGAATCACTTGAACTCGCTTAAACATATGTTGCTTATGATTTGTCGAAGAATCTTATCTAAAGAGGAAACAAATATAACCACACCTGCGTTTTCTGCTTACAATACATAAAATTATTTATTTTTCTGATTAATTTTACTTAATTTTGAGCCACCTCGACATTTGAGGTAGGCGCAACGTGTTGGTTTTTTCCATTTTTCTCTATCAGTTTTATCTTTCACAACATCAGTAACATAATTTTCCACGTTAAAAACTTTTGAGTTCACCGATCAATCCCAACAAAGGTTCGCACAAAGGAGATACCTAGTATTTTTTGCAGACTACAATGCCTATTAGCAGATAACCACAAACGAAAATGTCACTTATTTATTTGGATGTAAATTTCAATTTCAATGTTTCGAGTAAATTTCAAAAGTAAACTCTTTCGAACAATACAAAAAAATTTGAAAATAATTATCTTGTAAAAAAATATATATAATAACAGTCAAACCTTCTCCTTTTTTTGAAGTCGGTTAAAAATAGTCTTGATAGCGTCTTCCGTCCAAAGTGACAAAATACGTGACTAAACAGAGGGAAACGGCGATAAAAATAAAATTATTAATTAAAATTCATGTGTTCATTTGTTATCATTTCATTAAGCAATCATTTTTAGTTTTAAAATTTTTAATAACGAGGTACTAATTGAGCAATATTTATTTTGGCTACGTACTGACTGTAAGAGTCTCAGTAGATCGGCACACCACTTTCAGACAAAGCAAAATGTATATTTATGTTAGAAAAGTCTTAGAAACGGGAAAAACTTTTTGATTTCCAGGACTTTTAATTTTTAATTTTTGTAGACTACTTTTATGAGGCTGCCATGAGCATAATTAGACGCCTCAAGCCTCTTAAAATCGAGATTAAAAAAAAATACAGACTATATTACAGAAAAATACTCAAGTCCTGATCTATATTTAGGTATTGATTGTCTCATTCTCTTACTATAAAAATGACATTTATGCCGTGTGGTGATCGGTTGAGAATAACACCACCCCATCTCTTTCCGTGGGTGTCGTAAGAGGCGACTAAGGAAACACAAATGAGACCTGCCTCCTAGTAATCCATTCCAGGCAACGATACTTAATTTTTTTCAGAATCTGAGGTGTCGTTCTATGGTCTCATGAGATGTGGTAGGCTCTGTAAAGGGCCGTCTGGTTCGCGACCACCCTCCTACCGAAGTCCGACGCCAAACAGTCTGCTGTGTTCCGTCGGTGCGTGGGAGTATTGTGCCTTTATAGGCATTTTCTGGGTTAACTCGCTCCATCGTCGACCTCATCTTTGACCTTTATGGTCAAGATTGAGGTCAAGAGTTAACCCATCTTATAATAAATAAATATAAAGACAAAGAGCACTGCTACTTAAATATAGATCAGAGTCTGAGTCGCGTTCTGTAATAAGGATTTTAGAATGTTGAGTAGGATTCAAAATCTCACAAAATATTGCAAACAAATTACTGTATTGAAAGACAACTGATTAGTTGACCAATTGGTCACTTGTGATAAGCATAGCTTACCGTTAACCTTGTTAATTACTTTTTCTAAGACTTTATTTTTGTAGAAATTAATAAACCAATCGAATCGATATCTAATTAAGAATACTATTGCACAATATAAAGCGTGTTCTGCAACATAACCTTCATAATCATTTCAATCATTGACAAGATTATGATAAATTAATTCGATATTATTGAGGTTGCCATTGCAGCAGATGGAAAAAAAATTTAACCACCTTTTTAAAAAGATATCGTATTACTAGCTTTTTCCCGCGGCCTAGCTTGCGCAAACAGCTTTATGTAGTCACTCATTTCATTCCCAAAATTTTTGACTTTTTATTACTTAACAGCAATTTCTTCCAGGCGACCTTATGGTATAGGAGTTATCGGACTTCGGTAGGAGGGTGGTCGCGAACCAGACGGGCCTTTACAGAGCCTACCACACCGCATGAGACCATAGGAAGACACCTCAGATTTAGAAAAAAAAAAGTCTCGTTGCCTGGGATGCATTACTACGAGGCAGGTCCCGTTTGTGTTTCCTCAGTCGCCTCTTACGACACCCACGGAAAGAGATGGGGTGGTGTTATTCTCAATCAATCACCACACGGTTATGATCACCATACAGTTCTGATACCTATTCCTAATACGGCCTTTCTTTAATAGATACTTCACCAAACTTGGTCTAAGTTCACTTGATTAGGTCGTTCTCTATCGACAGTGAAAAATAATCTACATAAATTAATTAAATTTAAATTTACATGATTTTATGAACATTAATAACTTTAAATGTGAGCAATAAAATATAGTACTTACTCCGATCATTAGGTGTGAAATTGTGTAATGTATAAATATGATAATGATTCTATTGGTTTATGTTTGTTGTTTAGTATACTAGTTTTGTAATGATTTTATTTCACGCCGTGTGGTGACCGGTTTAGAATAACACCACCTCATTTCTTTCCGTGGGTGTCGTAAGAGGCGACTAAGGAAACACAAATGAGATCTGCCTCCTATTAATCCATCCCAGGCAACGATATCTCAATTTGTTCTGAATCTGAGGTGTCGTCCTATGGTCTCATGCGGTGTGGTGGCTCTGGGCTCTGATCACCCTCCTACCGAAGTCCGACGCCAAATAGCTTGCTGTGTACCGTGGCGGTCGGGGACGTAGTAAGCTCATCCAGATAAAGCTTATTTACTAGAACTTTAAAGAGATAAGTAATATTTTGTAACATAGGTATCGACAATTAATATAATTTCAAAACACATAATCCTGTTTTAACATAATCATCAATCAACATAATTCTCTTACAAATCTTTAGAAATAATAAAAATTATAATCTGACATCAGTTTAGGTAAATCATTAAGTACTGTCAATTTGACTTGTAATACTACTGTCACCTGTCACCAGACGACTTTCAAAACTGAGATTGAAATTATTTAAATTAATGCATATTGCGCATTGTGATTAGATCTTGGCAATTGAAAACGTTACGCTCATGTAATTTCCATTTCAACTTACTGCAGTTGCCAAGCAACAACGCTGCTGGAATAACTCATTTCTAGTACAAACAGGTCATACAAACTACAATAATAAATTTGCAATACTAACATGTGTTTATGGTCTCAGTTTTCTTGTTGCAAAGTTTTTTTTTTGTTTTTGTGTAAATCGTGTGACTAGCTTTCCGTCACTGTCGAATCCCCCACTTTTAAGGAGTGATTTTAAATTAAGCTAATTATTTAAATTTATTAGCGACATACAAGGTATGAAAACTCTGACACTAAGCTTTAAATATACAGGGTGATAAAAACCTCCTAGCTATATTCAAAATCCTGAACCAGTATCACTTACAGAACACTTTTGTTTTTTTTTTTCGGTAGCAATTTTGTTTTTCCTAAACGTAGGCACCACTCGGGTGCACCTCCCGAGCGCTACCTGCACCCCTCACGTGTCTGGTGTAGGAGTAATATCTACGTTTAGGCAAAAAATGAACTATTTGAAAAAATATTTTAAAAAACTATTTTTTTTCATAAATGTGTTCTTTGAGTGATACTGGTTCAGGATTTTGAATATAGCTATTAGGTTTTTTATCACCTTGTATAGAAAAAATTGCTTATTCTTGTGTGTAGCTGAAGTAAGAAACTGTTCTTCACGCTAATTAGTTATAACACTAATAAAACACAACGAAAACGATTTTACATAATTAAAAGCTCCAACACGGAACATAAACGATGTAAATTAGTAATAAACTACTCGTTAACTAACTGCGATGTTAACCGATGTCTACTTGCTCGTAAATAAACGATACTATCTTAACACCATGACTCGTAATTGTTATATCTTTGTTGTAGCCATAAATTTGTGTCAATCGAATCCAAGCAATTTAGCGGCGCTTGTAATAAACGTGTACATACACAAGTAACCTTAATTGGTTAGGTAGAGCATTGTGTTTTGAAAACCACCTGACGCCCACATTCAAGTTATACTTAAAGGGGTATTTTAAATGACGAATGTTCAGTTTGTTTGACTGAACCTGACCTCCCCGTATAAAGATGAAGTTATCTATTTAAAAACGTAAATACTTAAAAATTGTGATTAAACGTAGTTGTTTAGTCGGAACAACTGTATTAGTATACAAGATATCATTTGAATACCTGAAACATTTCGTGAAATAACTTTATTATTTTTCATAGGGAGGCGAGTTGACTTAACAACGGACTTTACCTAATGTATGGATAAGATCTTTAGGACATAATACGAAAAATAGTTTTGGTATACTGTTTTGCCTATTATACACGGTATTTCATTATTTATTGGTGTATTAACAGCTAAACTTATTGTAATATTAATTAAAATAAATACGTGATCATAAATCTAGCATAAACATACAGTACCTAAACATACAGCACCTTATATCTTCTTTCTCTATACGAGTTACATCTTATGTTGCAACCGACTCCAATTACTGACTCTTATAGTATATTTTCTGCTGCTTCAAGTCCAGCTTAGAAGACTAATTACCCCACCTGACTTCTATTACCCATAATTAGCTAGGGCAAGCTAACGCAACTGATAGTGTTTGCTTTCACTATAAACGGACGTATCGGTTTGTCACCACATGTCAAATGCTGTGGGAATGTATACTGAGCTTGTTTAGATGAAACTAAGTGATAACGGATGGAGAGAATTTCATATTTAACCTGTTTAGTGATATTGGAATGTTCATAGCAGTGCGGTGGTTTTGATTAGCACTTTGTCTTTTTATTTAGGTGGTATAATTTGATGCAATTTGAAATGCCGATCTGTACTGTCTCCTAGTCAAAAGTATCGGGTTAGATACCCTATCTATCTATCTGTAGTTCTTAGAGCACACATTTTTGTAAAAAATCAGATTTTGGGTATACTTGTGTCTGTCTGTGTCCAAAACTTTCAAAGATTATTTACAGAAAATACCTATCATAGGTACTAGGTTTATATAAGTATATTTCTTACATGCAAAACTGATAGATAAAAAAACATAGAATGTACTATCTCTTCCCAGGCGTACTCTAAGAGTTAATTAAAAGAACTACTGCTTTTAAGTGAAATAATGTTAATGTCAACCTCTACCACAAAGAACTGTATTCATGTTTAGTCTAGCTATAAGAAACCTGTATATATAAAAATGTATCGCGTGAACGGATGAAACAATTTTGATAAATATTTTTGTTGTGTTTATTATTGTCAGGAGAAGGTTATTTTGAAAGAAAAAATTAAGAAAGTTGAGCAGAACATAAGAAAATTTAAGACAGGACGTCTGTCGGGTCAGCTAGTATGTTAATAAAACTCCAAATGTTTTGTTGACTGTCGCGTCTAAAGGTTCTAGACCACTAGACACTCTGTTTACCTCAACTGAAAATATTTACGCGAGTAAATGAAGTGAAGATATCACTACAAAACAAAAGCTAGGAATCGATATAAAATGGCACTTTTATCAGCTATTTAAAAGAGGCCAGTAAAATATTATCGATATGAATGTTCTGATAAACAATACGATAAGGAATTATTCTATATTGTTTGGAATTGCTGTCTTGAGAAGGCGAGAAAATAAATAAGCAAATGTTGCAAAACACCAAAAACATTGTTATTAGTTGACTGTACATTTTATATACTTACGCTAAATATTTTTGGTAATCGTATGATGTATTTCAAAGAAAGTGTTGTTATATTAATTATATCACACTTAAAAGTAATTCAAAAGATAGTAGGCAAAAGCAAGAATACCGTTTGCTTTAGCATTATAATAATCTTCCTACAAATGTAATATAAAATAAATATGATAATTATGTATATCAGTGGCAAAACACCTTTTGCTGGACATAGACTTCTCTCAAGGATCTCCACACTGATTGGTGCCACTCCACACTATCCAGAATCTTAGAAAATCTAACACTTAATAGACTACAAATTATGTAAAAAGTTATGAAAAACCCAATACTGCTGTAATTTGGGGGTTGCTGTAATTTGGGGGTTTTTGAGGTCTTGATATCCCCGAGTGTAACATGTATAAGGTTAATTGAAGGTAAAGAAATGTTTAAAATTATTTAGGTACGTACCCTGCACAAAGCGACGCCAGTATCAAGCCGGTCCAGAAAGTTATCAGCAGTGATCCTGAGCTCCGGATAGAGGACAGTCAGCCACTCTGCCAGGTCCTCCTTCATGGCATAGAGGTACTCCTCGGAGGACTTGAACGGCCGGAAGGGCCGGGCTTCCAGGAGGACGGCGCCTACTGCTGCCATCTTGTGGTTGTTAATTGGACATCACTGGTTCTGGAACAAATTAAAAAATTCATTTAAAAAATAATAAATAAGTAAATAGTTTATTTATTTCTCTCTACAAAAGTTGGTGATGGTACAGTTGAGTCACTAGGTCCCACCCTCTTTCTAGTACTAGCTGAATGTGATGGTACAGTAAATAGCACAGAAAGATACAGAATTTGCTTGCTAATAACTGAAGACAATTTACCAACTAAAATAAATATAGACAACTAGCTGATGCCCGCAACTTCGTTTGCGTTTTAATTTAGATTTTTACATACAAAAGTTTTTTTCCCGCTAACTCACGTTCCCGTTAGAATTTTGCAATATCCTGTTGCAACTAAGCTTTAAGTTTACTAAGGTACCTGCATGCCAAATTTCAAGCGTCTAACCTAAGCGGTTTAGATTTTTCATACAAAAGGATTTTCCCGCTAATTCCCGTTCCCGTGGGAATTTCGGGAATTCCTTTCTTAGTGCACCTCTACGGTACCTAAGCTACGTCCCTTCCAAATTTCAAGTGCCTACGTTTAGCCGTTTAGGCTGTGCGTTGATATGTCAGTCAGTCAGTCAGTCAGTTTCTCCTTTTATATATTTAGATGTAGACAAATTCAAATATTACGAAGATTCTAATTTTTTGAAAGAAAAATGTTCGATACGAATGGAAATTAAACTCATGACCCCAGGATTAGATGTCCTGATTGTCTGCGCAGGTAAGCGTTTTAAAATATAATAAAATTCCACACATTCTCGTGTTAAACACCCAAAGACCCCACACAATAGTTGCGACTGAACCCAGAACTTTCGGCTTAGATCGACTCACTACCACTAAACCAAACCGGATATCTTATAGATGACATTTTTTATCAAAATGAACTATAACTAAAACTAATAAGTCTTAATCAAAGTTGACAGATGAACAGCAATAAAAATCACCAAAACAACATCTTAAACGAAGGCACTTAAGACATCAAAACACCTAAAATCAATTGATATAAAACCCCTCCGAAACGATAGAAGGTTTTTTATAGTCTAGACAATTTTGGGTCAAATGACTCTATATCATGACTTGACAGGATCAAATGGTCCAATTTGTATGACATCTATAAAATCTCATATATTTGACTTTATCATGCAGATTTTTCTTTGATTAACTCGCAGTCAAGGTTGTTTTGATCAAAATCGTTTTAGAAACGAAGGATAAAGCGCTTGTATCTCCGATTACCTACTGGTGCATTGTGTTTCGATTCAATCAGTAAAGTTAAGCAACTAACAGGGTGGTGTAACTTGATGGGTGGCCATAGTGACTATTTATCACTAGCGTTTACACATTTCAATTCTGTTTATTTTAAGGTTCATTCATCATACATTTATACCTACAATCATGGGGTTGTAGAACCACTTTACCACAATGGTTGGCATAGGCTTTTTCGAAGGTTCTTGATGAGAGTTATTCGGCTTTTCGTCTATGATACAGTAGCCATCCTACTTACAGCCTTTTAAATACAATTTTCCTGAGAAGAGGTATTATAATTTTTTTAAAAGGTACAGCACGGCACTTCGAAATTTGAATTACCATTGCCCTCTATGTTTTCAGCTTCTAATATTACTATTAATAAGGAGGCAATGGTTATACAATTTTGCCGTGCCGTTTTCGAATTATAATAAAAAGGCCCAATATACAGGGCTTTAGGTATCTCCCTTTCAACCTCTCGGTTGGTTAATCAGTTCATGAAACTGTACAACTTTCCCAAGGAACATAGGTCAAAATACGAAAAAAAAATTGAGTTCCCATACAAACTTCATCAGCATTAGCCCATTTTGTATGGGAGATCAAATATTTTTTTTGTTTCTCTGGTTCAACCACCCGAGAGGTTGAAAGAGAGATACCTAAAGCCCTGTATATACCTAAACAGCAACAAGTTAATCAACGTGAAGCTAAACAAATGAATGCGCCACACTAAAAACCCATAACTCCTTATCAAAATCCCCATAACGCCATAATAGAACTCTGTAGTAATAAACCTGCATAGTAACTTTACATGAACTGTTCAATAAAAGGTCGTTTACCCGCGCCTGGCGTGACGGTCCACTAATTGCGGCGTTTACCCGACACTCCTTTTACAATGTATGTACAGGTACAATACAATGACATATACCTTTGCACAAGTAATGCTTTTTTTTATCTCTACATGGATTTTGAATGCAAAATTAAAGTAACAAACTTACTACTTACTTACTTCGCTGGCTCAACGCGACCCAAAATGGATCTTGGCCTCGGACATTAAAATTACCTAAAATTAATTGATCTAAAACCCCTCCGAAACCAGTAGAACATTTTTTTTGAGTTTAGACAATTATTAATTGTTTTTAATGTCGGAAAGTAACAAACGACTTAATCATCAATCGATGATAGCCAGGACTTGTGACTAACAGTTTAATTTATCTTCCAGATTATGGCAATGCTCGTGAGAAATATAACTATGATGGTAGCCCAATGGCGCACGCTGATCTTAACCGATCAGTGAGGTTAAGCAAAGTAGAGGCAGGGAACCTGATGCGTGACCAAAGTGGTAATTTATCACGAGCGTTTCCGTGCTTCGTAGGGCACGTTAAGCTGTGGGTCCCGGCTGTTTGCTACAGTAGTTAAAACCAAGTCAGAGGCCATTGTTCGGCTTGAAAACTCAGACACCAGGGTTAGTCAAGTTCGCCAGACATTTGACTATACCTACACGATAAGAAGAAGAAGACAATGATGGTTTAGGTGAACTATTTCATTTTAGGATGCTAAACTTCTTTAATCAAGATGGATATTCCGAATATTGAGAGCTTCTGAGCCATGAGTGCTTCTGTGGTATACGATAAATCAAATTCTAACATTTGCAATGAATATCAACGACGTCAATTAATATTCTAATTACATCTGAAGCGCGTGCAGTGATACTAGTAATTTTCTTTTTTTTAACTCATTAGTATCAACACTTGCATTGTAAACGATGACAATTCTACATAATTATTTGTGGAACCGACTTCAATAAAATAAAATGCTTTTGTATTTTCTTTACAAATAAGTTTATAATTCTCTTTGAAATTTAATATTAAACTGTTTTTGGTTTTATTGTATGTCTTATGACGATATTTTTGTGAAAGATTAGGTGATAGTAGAAGCAATGTTTTTTTTTTAAATATAAAACAAATATTTTTTTAAATCATAATTTGACAAAGCTTCGGGCGTTAATTTACCCATAAGTCAGCTTCATAGTATAATAAATTCTAAAAAATCCTGGATATCAAGGAGCATTTCTCGTTTCTAAGACTTTTGTAACATATAGTATATAATCATGACAGAAGAAAAGTCTATCCCCCTTCTAACTTGCATCGAAGATGAAACTTGATACGTACAAACTTAACTCATAAATTATTTATTGCATTTTTAAAGTCGTTGAATCAACGAAATTGAATACAGATCTGACAATCACTGTTCCAATATGTTGGTACGATTTCTTTCTATCAGTTGCTATCATGCAATTACACCATAATTGCAGGCAGCGGTGCGTGAGATATGTACACTAGTTATATATGGGGCACGAGAGAATATGTATCGGTGAAAATGTGTATTGAGGACAAAAGTTACACTTGATAAAGAAATATATAGTAAATAAACAACGCCTCACTCCTAAACGTTTGCGTATTCAGTCGACTGAATCAAAGGCTCACCCTGAAATTTTCCCTTTTATCATAGGTCCCTTCACTAAGCGAATACTACGTTCTAGGTAGCTTAATATTTATATTAATTTATTTATCATATCTATAATTGATTTTAGCTTCTCCGTATATAATTTACATGGTTAAACAGTACGGTATAGGGTCTACGGATTTAAATCACAAACAATTTAATTTTCAATATTATACATTTCGATTTTATGTGTTATGATTTTAGATATTGAAAGAGTACGAATGCGATGTAACAATTCTACTCTTTGCTCATAGTTTGTTTCTTCTTGATTTTGAAATGTATAACTTGACAAAGTAACACGCCTGAAAAATATTGATTAATATTTTGTTGTTCTTGCTATCAATGTAAAAAATAAATAAAACTTATTTATTTTGATCACATCTGTGTCTAATATATCTTGTACACTATTTCTATGTTTACCTAACATCAAAGTACTAACAGATATATTAACCTATGCTATTCTAGATCACCCGAGAAAAAAGACCGGTATTAATATTTTCACATGAGTTCAACGATCGCATATCACTCCCCTTCCCCTCTCTCTGGTTGATGAATACACCTGTCTATTTTCATAACTTATGTTCTTATCTATGCTTATTTAGGTTGGTTTAACTTTATTTCACTATTTAGCCGGTGAATCATTTTTAAGTGTAATCATTTGTAAACTACTTTTTACACCTTCCAAAGGGACGCCCCCGTAACTTCGTTTGTTTGGAAGTTTTGTAAAATCATTTTTCATTATACGATCTACAGCGTAATGAGAACCTCCTTTACAAAATTTCAGCTTTTTAGGTACAAGTGTTGGGCTGGACATTGGTGAATCAGTGTGAACCTTGTATTTTTTTATTAAAGTAACTTTTATTCTTCATTTTTCACTACTATCATTAAGAAAAAGTAAGTAACCTGGATGTAATACAGATTAAAATACGAATGTCTCTATCGTAACGATACATTTTCAGCGTCATACTTTATTGTTGCTTACTAAAATAAATAAAATATCCATTTAGTAAACATATTTTGCTTAATAAGGTCATGGATAAGTATTGGATTTATGAGGTATATTTTTCCCGTAACTCAAAAGTCTGCAGTGAATTCCCATTAGTCAAAAATTCGTCATACATATACCATGCTCAAAAACCTCAAACTATGCAATACACTTCTAAATAAGGTTATCTTGAGAGAGTGACGCAGCCAAGGATTACGAAGAAATTGGGTGAGTGGAATGATTTGTGTGTTTATTTTAAAAATACCTTGCTAAAATGATCACTACATTACAAACTACGTAGTTCTATTTTGTTCTCGCCCTCTATAGGGCGAATCACCAATAATTCAACCTAGTAAAAACGAAGTTGGACGGCCGGTTTGGTCGAGTGGTAGTGACGATGCCTCTTGATCGGCGGGTCCTGGGTTTGATCCCCAGTCGGGGAAAACATTTGTGTAAAAACCAGATGTTAGTTTTCGGGCCATAGGTGTTTGTGTTTGTCTTTAAGTGTTTTCCAAGGGATCCAAGACACAAGGGAAAACCTTAGTGTGGGCCTTTGAGTGTGTAGCGTTTATGTTTATTGGGTAAGCTGCTTTATAGTGGGTTTAAAATCTAGTTAACATTGGTTTTAGTACACTGAGGTCATTTCCTTATGCTTGTTATATTAGATTATTATTTCTAAGACATTTCTTGATTCTATTAATAAATTCACAGTGATCATTTCAGTTAGTCTGGCCTGTAGATTTTTTTTCTATTATCTGTCTGTCATGAAACCCTAGGTTTCGTTTGGGTGAACTTGCTACATCCTGAATTACATCTTTGCTTTTGAGCAAAATCATGGTCAAAAGCGAACTTATCCTTTAGAAAAAAAACACTAGCTTTCATAACTATTTACATGCAATTCGATAAAAAACAAAAATTTACGCAACACACAAAAATTTTAAACTTTTTACCCGAAAACACGAAAACCTGACCTACCCCACTGCGTGTGGTCCGAAATTACAATAAATACATACAAATGTGTATTTGTGTGGTCGAGTATAAATCTGCCGGGCCCGTGTAGGGTCAGCATAACAATGGCGGCCGTTGCGCAACGACGCGCCTCGGTAACTTCCGTTGTCAAAGTAGCGTCGGCATAGCTTGTGTAAACAGTGGATCATAAATAATGAAGTGCTGGTAGCCCAGTGGCACTCGCTGATCTCAACAGATCAGTGAAGTAACGTACACAGAGGCAGGTAACTTGATGGGTGATCAAGGTGGCAGTTTATCACGAGCGTTTCCGTGTTTCGTAGGGCATGTTAAGCTGTCGGTCTCGGCTGTTGTCGATTGACTACATCAGAGGCCTTAGTGCGGTTTGAAAACTCTGACACCAGGGTTAGCCAAGTTCGCTACACACTTGACTTTACCTACACGATAAGAAGAAGAAGGTAACTAATGTTTATGGTGTGTGATGATGAGGTATTTGTGATGTGTGGTATGTCATTCTGTAACTTTGGTTTTCTGTCTTTTTCCGAATCTGACATTTGCGTTTTTATGCATTATGCATAATGTCATTTTGCATATAATTCTTAGCGTGAAGTATCTACAAATCCTTCTAGCGGTTATGAAAAGGGTTGAACCACTCAACAGAAAGTTAGATGTACAGAAAGCAGCACGTCAGATTACCCATTTGTACTACGAAAGCCAGCCAGCTATTACGAGCGACATAATAGCGACGTCAAGGTCAACATGTATAGCCTGATGTGCTGCCGTGTGTACAAATAAATAGATTCTTTTTTTAAATAATGCATAATTGTCACTTGAATTAATGTCATGATTATTTTTGTAGGTAAAGTACTGTCGTGTTTTGCTAACGGTACCCAGCTTTGTAGGCTAATCTGTTCACGGCGCATCACCCGCGTAGCGTCGCGCGCGCATTTATTTTTAAGTTGACTCATCTCTTGTACTTACAGAGATATTTTAATATTTATTAGTAAGAAGGGTACATGGAAAAGTAAGAAATCTTAAAAATGTTACATACATGCATAACCTCACGCCTGTATCCCTATCGGTCGGAGTATTTATTCTGATTGAGTTTCCGGTAAAATTTCCTCCGGATTTCCAATAATTTTTAACTTTTTTAACATAATTTATAATTTATTCGAATGCACTCCAGCAGGCCGAGTACGATAGTGACAGCGCCGCGACAACACCGCGGTCCTATGTCAAAATGTCAACATTGACAACGCTATAGGGCGAGCAAGCCTTTGCACGGGACCCTCGCGCGTTCAAAGTGAAGTTTCAGCGTGAGCCGAGCGCGAGTTTGTCGTTATCGTGCTAGAGCTGCAGTTTACAATTTAAAACTCATTAACTTGACGTTTAGGGGGAAAAGTAACTTATAGCCTATAATAGTCATAGATAGATTTTACCATTTAAGTATCTGTTAAGCTGTCGTAACTTATTTTGCCTGTAGACAGTTTAAACAGCATTGATTAATACAAAGTGTAAGTTTTCTCACAGATTCTGTTACAGTTAACTCATTTCATTCAGGGCCCCAATTCTGTAACTTGAGTTGTCGATGGAATGGAGGCCATTTTATATCGTTCAGGTGGCGTAATTGAGAAATATTTAATTTTCATATACTTGCTGACAACCACCCCGACCAGCAGCGCCACCACCAACCGAACGTAAAGCTGCAAACTAGGTACCTTGCAACTGAAAATTTAGTTGGCGGTGGCGCCACCAGTTAAAGCAGCCGTCATTAGATGTATGAAATTGGGATAGTTCACAATTTCGCCACCTGATCGGATAAAATGGCGACCATTTCATTGACACACAACTGAAATTACAGAATCGAGGCCCTGTTTGTCAGCTTTGACATTATAAAGCGTAAAGCTAGAAACGCGTTTAAAAGTGGGTTATCTACAATTCTTACTTTATAACATCATACCATGTTTTGTTCACCTCACTTCATAAGTATGTAAAAGTACAATAAGTACACTGTGGTACTGAATGTAATTTTTTTTTTGTACAACGTGTACAATACAACAAGACAAGACGACGGTACCTTGTATGTACGGAATGAGTTTTAAATTCATCTCGTTTTATGTTATTTATTGTTGCAATTTGCATGAATCTACAGCGAGGATGCGTAAGAGAAGGTACAGTTGGTTCCCGCAATGACGCATTCATTTCAGTCTTTTATCTCCTGGACATAAGGTTCAAATCTCTATAAATTAATAATGATAACATTAAAGGTCGTGACTCATAAATTCATCAACGCCTAGCCTGAACACTTGGGTCTAGAAAGCTGAAAGGCACAAAGGTAGGCAAGGAATATGAAAGGATTTTAGGAAATATACACAGGAAGTTCAGAGCTTCCTCTAGTTACAACCAGAGCTGTAGTTAGGGCGGAAGTAAAAAAAATATCATAATTGATCTGCCCTCGAAGCACGGACTCCTAAATCAGTCACCATGTATATCACTGACCTTTCAATAGCTATTCGTAGACAAACAATTTATGTGAGAGAGTATGAGCATGGATCTAATAACTATAAAATCCTCAATTATGAAGAACAAGCGACCTAGATGGTTGAACTTACAGATTTGGATGTAAAGATCCACGTCTGAGTGAGAGTGAGGTAATAATTAATTATTGGGTGTTGCTATGAACAAACAATTTTATTATTATTATTATTATTTATCTTAGTTTTTGGTATTTTTAAGGTAAGGCACTGTGATTTTAAGGTAGGGCATTGCCCCCCCTAGCTACGGCCCTGGTTAGAACTAATTTAGATACGACCTACAACCCTGTAAGGAACAGCTTAGCAAAAACTGAAATCCTAAATCAGACCGTCATTCTGAATCATCCTCCGTTTCCGCAAAAAAAAACTTATAGCTGATCATAGTCAAAAGTAGATTCCACCATTTAAGCATTTGCTAAGCTGTCCCTTACACCCCTGTATATTCAAGATATAACAAAATTGTAAAACAAACTTATTTTTGCGGCCCGATCAATAAGAATCAATGTAAAAATGTATACAGAACTAGTATCGTATCCGCGAAATGGCTTGTATTAATTGGATAGTTGGTTTGGAATGGACATTAGATTCCTTGATTTGGGACTCTTTGCCTTACGGCTTATACAATAACATCCATAATTCGATGCTTCTTCTTCTTATTATCGTGTAGGTATAGTCAAGTGTGTGGCGAACTTGGCTAACCCTGGTGTTAGAGTTATCAAACCGCACAATGGCCTCTGACTTGGTTTTAACGACTGTAGTCAATCGACAACAGCCGGGACCGATGGATTAACGTGCCCTCCGAAGCACGGAAATAACAATCCTACAGTTACGAGCACATCAATCTTGGCAAACTCTACCTTCTTGTCTGGCCTTAAAGAGCAAAACTGTCAAGCTTGATTTGCGCTTGACTGTACATATTGTAGTAAGTACCTAGAGCATTGTGTTCTGAGCCGTAATATTTCCTCATTCATCATTATGTCATAATAACGTACGTGATAGTTCATAATTGAAATATCCTGTAACTTTAATATTTATTGACTGTCTTACTGTTTGTTTGTTCAAACGGAGTTAAGGAAAATTGATGTACTAAGTAATAATAATAAAAAAACATTTGGTTAGGCAAAGGATTCTTACTGCCTTTGCCCAGGACATACCACAGACTACACAACATTCATAATTTTTAATTATTTTAAATATTTATTTAAACATTGGCAACGACATGATTGTCATGCTGGAAGGATGAGAAAAATATAAAAAGAGCCAGGTTTTGATTTGACGGCCAGTTTGGTCGAGTGGTAGTGACGCTGCCTCGCGATCGGCGGGTCCTGGGTTCTATTCCCAGTCGGGGCAAATATTTGTGTAAAAAGCAGATGTTTGTTCTCGGGCCATGGGTGTTTGTGTCTGTCTTTGTGTGTTCCAAGGGACCCACGACACAAGGGAAAACCTTAATGTGGGCCTTTGAGTGTGAAGTGTGAAGCGTCTTTTTTTATGTTTAGAAAACATAATGATTAATTGAATGAAATAGCTGTCAAATACAATACAATACAAATATACTTTATTGCACACCAACATTACAGAACATGATACAGAGTAAAAGTTACATTATGGACAGTAATAAAGTTAGGTACAAAAGGCGGTCCCGTAATGTTACATCAAGGGAAATACAGTTAAAAAAATAGTTCAAAATTTGTTAGTGACAATCTGTCATTGAATGAGTAACTTGCGCACACGCAGCCACGCCCGGTTCCGTGTTTACATCGCATCGAGTCGAATTTACGTCTGCCGGCTAAACAGTGTGAAACGGTTCGTAGCGATTTTGAATAGGGTTGACAAAAACATCCTAAATCCGACAGGAATGCATGACGCGATATAAGAATGAGGAGCGAAAGAGCTGTGCTTGCTTGGGTCATACTAATACAGAAACAAAGTTCTAGAAAAGTAGACAGAGATACCGATCATAAAACAAATTCCAAAGTGAACCAAAAAGTTTCACATTGTTCAAGTCAAACTTAGTAAAACTTAGAGGAAGGGAAAGAGGACTTTTTGAACATTAAATCGTCCCACTAGGGACTCAATTCTGTAACTTAAGTTGTGTAGTGGTTGTGTATCGATGGATTGGTCGCCATTTAATCCGTTCATGTGGCGAAATTAAGAACTATCCAAATTTCATACATCTGATAACGGCTGCTTTGACTGGTAGCGCCAGCGCCAACTGAATTTTCAGTTGCTAGTTAGTTTGCAACTTCACGTTCGGTTGGCGGTGGCGCTGCTGGTTGGGGTAGTTGTCAGCAAGTAAATGAAAATTAAGTAGTTCTCAATTTCGCCACCTGAACACATAAAATAGCCTCCATTCCATCGACACACAGCTTAAGTTACAGAATCGGGGCCTGGCAATCGGTGGTAACTACCTCAATCATTGACATACTGATTGCTGACGTGCCAAAAGAAAACTTACTAAGTCTTAAATTTTGGTTACACGTTCTGGCAACCCTAGCGAACGTACTTGCCCGGCCTTGCCATCCGGAAACGGCCTTACACTGCCAGTTGACATTTGATTGCACTACACTTATCTGAAACCACTTTATCACGCGCAAACTGAACCACCAATTCATGTGTTAATAAAGTGGAAAGAAAGGAATATGAGCGTAATTAAGAAATACGAAGCGGCATCGCCAGTTACAAGTTAATTTTAAAATGTAGCATTCGCAATAGTCGAACGAAATCGGCCGGGAAGAGTTCGTCGTCAATGGTAGTATAATGTCTGATTTTGCTTTAAAATGTAATGTTATTTATTTATCTGTGGTTTTGGCAACTTCAGCATATTTTGGAATTTATTTCGTCTGCTATCATACCTGTATATTTTCTTGGTATGACTTTATGAAAGTATAAAAAAAAAAAACGCTACACACTCAAAGGCCCACACTAAGGTTTTCCCTTGTGTCGTGGGTCCCTCGGAACACACATAAAGACAAACACAAACACCCATGACCCGAGAACAAACATCTGCTTTTCACACAAATGTTTGCCCCGACTGGGGATCGAACCCAGGACCCGCCGATCAAGAGGCAGCGTCACTACAACTCGACCAAACCGGCCGTCGAAGTATGATATGACAATTTAAAGTTTTTTGGATCATCTCACTACACCGAATAACTTACCCCATAAAATATAGAACTATTTCTGTCAGCTGATTGCTTTATAGTGTAAAGTCGATAATTTTTGGAAAAATTGTTGACAATTTCATAACTACGTGAAATATCAATAACATATTATGTCATAAACCTACTCAAAGTAGAAACTAACTAGTGACACATCAACGCACAGCAAAGTTAAGTCTTAACAATTTTGGCATGGCATTCTTAAAGGCATTGTTAGGATTCTCCAAAATCCCAGCTAAAATTAACTATAGTAAAAATTATACCAGCTACTCTTCACGTCAAATGATGGTAACCAATGAAACTGGTACGCAACCTGTTAAATACTATAATACTTCCGATAAGCTTCCGATACACAAACAATACTCTTTACGCCATTTCGATCACAAACCTTATCAGTTAATTTAGTGATAAGAACCAGCAATGTGATATGGTATTTTAATTTGCGTGACAGCGTCGCAAATTGCATGTACACGGTCATGAATAGCACCCTATATCTTTGAATGAGTGTTTTTCAAGATTAATAGAGTTGTTACACTAACATTGTGGAGATAGGTAGAGGTTATTTTCTGGATTTTAAGCATCGGTAGAAAAAGAAAATTACCATAAAACCTAACAAATCTTAATCCTTCAAATTATTTTTAAGATAGGGATTTTGAGAAGAGATAATTTTGAAAAAAGGACATTATGAGAACATGACATTTTGAAAAAGAATTTTTTTATTAAATAACATTTTGAAGAAAGGATAGTTTTGAAAAAGGACATTTTAAGAAAAGTACATTTGCGTTAGAAGTTTCTTCTCTAGATATATCGATACAGACAGCTCTTTTTCACTTTTTTCTTGTTGTTAAAAATATTCTAAGTTTTGTATTTTAAACTTGATTTCTTAGGGAAAATTATTCAGTAATAATAGGCTGATTTTATCTTTAATTTCCTCTTGCTTATTTTTAAAACAACGCAATATAAATCTTGAATGTTAATTAACAATAAAATGTTATAGAAATTGCGCGGAGCTACCACCTTATTCATTTTTATGTTCGCGTAGTACATCTTAATACAGTGGGTTTAATCAGCCTTTCGATTTCAGATTTAATATTTAAAGTTTAAGGATCCAATTTATTTATGAGTGGTTACTTTTTAATAGCTCAATTATAATTTTACAACATCATCTCATACTTCACTTGGTTACTTTGCTTACCTTGTCAGTTTATAAATACACATATATGAAGCTAATCTTTACTGAGAAATGGGGTAAAAAACTAGGAACAAAAATGCAGAAATAGTAGAAAAAGAAACATACATGGAGTTCTTCATCTAGGAAGAATGTTTTCTGTAACTAAACTCCACAAAAACGAACTAGGAGTGACTCTTATAAATTTTTAGTCCATTCGTATAACATTGCGACGAAGTATTTAGGAAAGATAGTTAATTGTGTATCTGTGTGTCGTCTCCTTTTTCCCAAATCATTTACTAAAATTCTTCTCACAAAATAAACACATTATGCAGTTCTCTCCACATATGCACTCCATCGACACAACATAAGGCAGCCATAAGAATTCCTTTTAAAAGCGTCGAGTCTAAATCCGAAAATAGCGCCCGTGACACGTTTAGCCCCTTCATCGTTCAGGAACGGATTAAAATAACCCCGGGGGAGATATGTGGCAAGCTTCACATTTTTAACCGAATTTAAGACAAGAGCTAATTGATTTCACTGTGGTTTTGTTAGGTACTCCTTTATTCGCATAAAATAAAATTCATAATTTTTCGCAAAATAGGTGTGACAATCGATGATTATGACTACAAAAATTATGCATAAAAAGTTATGTGGTCAGACGATTATGCTAAAAAATAATAATGCGAAACAGAATTATGTCTTCCAATTGTTTGCGAGTCAATATGGATCGGTATTTTTTTATTACTATACTTGTCCGTTGGCTATGAACCGATTTTGATGTGTTTTTTTACAACGTCTCATGTCTGTTTTGTCTTAAAATTGGAGCATTTTTTTGTTTTATACCTAAAGCGACTATCGATTTAGTATGAAGCTGATAAAATTAGCAGTTTTAACGTTGTCAAAATAAACCATGTGTTTATGTGAAAATAGACAATGACATGAAATAATAGTCATTAAGGCACACTGGACTATTTGGCAATAAACAAAGTAAGAATGTAGTCAATTCGATAACCTGAATCATTTCTGACAATACTTTTTGCACAGGGATATTTGAAAGCGTTCTGACGTTCTGCCTACCCTGATACGGATTGAAGGCGTTTTATATATATATATATATATACTATAGATAGTTGGATAGGGGTTATGCTAGTCTATACTATCTATACTAACATTATAAAAAAGAAAAATTTGATTGTTTGTTTGTTTGCATTGAACAGGCTCCGAAACTACTGGACCGATTTGAAAAATTCTTTCACCATTAAAATACTAGATAGATAGATAAGAAATTTGTTTCCATCACAGTACACACTTATAAAGAGACAGTACTGAAAGAGACAAACACAAAAGCAACGATAGACTTTTACAATACAACAAACAAGGAAATAAGGAACAAATAAACAATAAATAGCAACGAAAGTAGATAAGAGGTTACTGTAGTACTACAGTAACCCTGAGTGACATAGGCTACATAATTTTCCCGAATTCCACGGGAACGAAGTCCCAAGCGGAATGCTAGTACTTTATATAAAAATACGGGTGCAACGGAACTTATAGATTAGTAAAAAGAACCTTAACAACCATTGGATTATTTTATCTATGAGGAGATTAGTTATCGATTGTGACGTGTTGTTCTGATAAATCTAGTGATTATGTTATCTTATATGGGCAGTATGTAGGGAGGGATGTCAATAAAATATCGACAGCTAGAAATCCCTGAGTTGCTTTAAAAAGCTATTTACTATTTTGTAACACTTATGCGGCAAAATAAATGTGGTGTGATGTAGTGTGTGTGTAAAATGTGGTAAAATATTGTCAAATGTAGTGTCAAGTTGTTCCAGAACCTCATGACGTTTTACCTACCCCAAAATGGATTATAGATTGTGTGGAACTTTATCAAAAGTAGTGTAGGTATCCTGTAGGAAATTCACATAATTATTAATTTATTGTTTAATTTTGTAACACTAAACATTTTCCTGTTGTGTAACCTTTTTTATTATCCTTTTTTTTCTCATGTTTCATTCACTTTCTTTGTTGCAGAAAACTTTGTTTTAAAATAACATAGATTGTTGAGAAAATAACTAATTGTTATATTCTAAGTCTAAGATTAATTTAATTCAATGTAAAGCACAAACAATGGAATCAATAGTCTTCTTATGTTTATCTTATTGTTGTTACCTATTTCAGATTTTATAATATTTAAGAATTTTATGGTTTATGTTTCTTCAAAAAGACTATTTGTCCCATTTCTCACCAAGGGTACGCTTGAACATGATCCAGAATTCAGCAGATTAGGTAATTACAGTGAAGCGTCTCTAACCTTTCAAGACTATGACCGAATTTGGATAAAACCCTAAAAGATTTGATTCCTCGCGTTGTCAAGATCGAAGAGACTGGAGTACAATGGAAGAGACCTACACTCAGCATTGGGTGGCCATAGGTTGAAGAAGAGAGAGTGAAGAGTTGTTTTAGGACGGTTTATTTTTCCCTTTTTTTTACCCCCGACAAAAAAAGGGTGTTATAAATGTGACGTGTGTATCCGTCTGTGTATCTGCGTGTCTGTCTGTATCATTGAAACTCCAAAACCCTACTGTTTTTATTTTGTTTAAAAGCGGACGTAATCGAGATGGTTTTTATCATGTTTGTTCAAAATTATTTAAGAGTTATATTATAATTATAAGTGATGAATCTAAATCCCCTTCATGTTTACAAGGGAGGCCCGTGCCTCTCGGAGGGGACGTTTGTGGGCTGGTTTTTTAATTTTAGTGTTATTGTATGTTTAAAAAAGTCCCCCTTTGAATGAATGAATGAATAAATTCTTTATTGCACACGTAAACAAAAACAGAAGGGAAAATTTACATTAGTGCAAAAGGCGGCCTTATCACTAAAAGTGATCTCTTCCAGACAACCCTTTGGCTGAAAGGAACCCCTTTAAAAAGACTGAAGCGTAGTGTCAAAAAATTCCCCTTTTGTAAATAAATATATTATTAGCAATGAATCAGATTCAATAATTCTAAACAATTTATTTGTATTTCATTTAACAAAAGATTCCTTCTAGATTTCGGAGTTTATTCGTAATTCCTAACCACTTTAATTATTACATTTAATTTCAGTCGTTGATTCACGTAAATAACAAGGATAACTTCAGTTATTAATTTAACGTGCATTATTGACACAGACGGAAAAAAAACTTTCAATTAATTTGTGTCAAAGGTCATAACAACATCATCATAACTAATTAATTCTATTTATCCGCAATAATCAATTATATTTTATAAAAATAAAATCGCTTATGAAAACTGCGACTAAATCTTAGTAAAACTATAAAAATAACGGTCGGCGTGTCGGAAAAGGGGCAGCCCACGGGACTTAGAAAATTTTTAAAAATTATTTTTTGTATGGCTGCCCCTTTTGCGACACCCTAACCAAAATAACCAACCTTAAATGGAAAAGAAACTGGCAGGTCCAATAAAACACAAAAAATCCTTTTTTTTTAAAACACACACTTCGTACACGGAGCGTCGTATTTATCGATAAAAAGTTCGACAGAGCGCGCTGAACGTACGCTAGGCTCGGCGGTCGCGGGAAGACTGACGAATTGACGATACGCTACGGCATCGCACCGCGCCTGCTGCGCGCGCGCAAGGTCCGATGCAGTTTCCAGATATATCTCAATTTTTTTGTGAATTTCGTCGCTTTTTTTGGGCTTTGTTTAGATTCCTGTTCTTGCGTCCTTGGGTGGGTCTGGTGCTGTTATTTTACTTTATACTTTGTTGTGAATATTTTCAACTATAGTATGTGATGTGAACTCGATGTTTTGCTGTTATCATAGGAAAATATAAATGTCTTAGCAATAATTCTAGCATTCTTTAAAAAAAATCGATTGTTTATGCTTTGGTACAGTAGTTATTACCGCTTCTTGTAAGGTTTTTTTTATTTTTTTATTATGAGATGGGTTAACTCTTGACCCCAATCTTGACCAAGGTCATAGATAGATGAGGTTGACGATGGAGCGAGTTAACCCAGAAAATGCAAATTAAAGCACTGGTACTCCTACACATCAACGGAACACAGCAAGATGTTTGACAACGAACTTCGGTAGGAAAATCTGAAAAGGTTGGTCGAGGAAACTCTGAAAAACGATCCATTACTGGCCTGGAAGAAATAAAGGAAAGTCTTTGCCCAACTATGGCCATTGTAGGTAACAAAAATACTAGAAAATTTAATATGCCGTTTCCAGTGAGATCAAAAGTTTGGCTTTGGTACTTTTTTTTACATATTATTTGTATATATTCATTCAATTAAACATAGCAATAACCTAAAAATGGAGTGCTCAAGCCCCGACATTATTATCGCTTTTAACAAATTGATAAGATTAGATATAACAAACTAGTCATAGAATGAAAAAAATATTTATTTTCAATTTATTATATAGGACAAAATACTGAACATCAATTATTACAGTTAATTGTATGTCTACTAATGTTCGTAAGAAAATTGGTTTTTTTAAAAGTTAGAACCAGTTTTGTAACCGGACGGTTGCGGATTCAAATCCTGGCTTGAACCTGCACTACTAACTCGTCTTTTCGAATTAATGTGCGGATTAAAAAAAAGCATCGTGATGAAATCCGCACGTACTTTTCGTCTAATTTAAGACCCAATGCGAGTGGGTCCACCAACCCACCAGCATTGGGTCAACGGGTGGACTATGGCCTAAAACCCGCGGCCTGTGCCCCTTGGAGGTGACGTATATGGGCTTATGAAGATCATACAAAATTATGCCAAGTATAGCCAAGTTACGCTCGCCATGCTCCAGCACGCTTCTTCCTCCAATTAGCGGCAAGTGGCTGTGACTCCAGCACCTCGTCATGTAATACATCGATAACTCTTCATAACCCTCTCATTGTATGTGCAACAAGAATTATAACTACCATTAACTATGTTAGCGCAGACAAGAAAGAACAGAGTGGAGTGAAAAGTAAATAAAAGAAAGCAGATGCCGCATAATTTGAGAATAATATCATCCTACCCGCAGTTCTCCAGGATGGTCATTCCACTAACCATTGGTTAGGTTAAAGCTAGAGTATTTTAAAACTAATAATACATAGATTGATGGTGTTTTCAGGAAATTTTGCAAGAGACTGCGAAGTACAGAGCTTAAATCTTAATAGTTACTTATTTGAATTTTTATATGATCTTCGGTTGTGTTTAACTTTAATTCATTTTAAGTACTAATACACAAATAATAATTTTAACCCGCCGCGTGCTTGTCTACGCCGCGTGCGATACAAATCTCCTACACAATGTGTTCAAAAAGCATGTGATGCGAAGGTTTAACTTTTTTTTTAATGTTAGGTAACTTCTGAGCTCGCTGCCTAGCCCCCGCGAGGCCCGTAGTGTTTTACCAGCTCTGCCAGCCATTAGTTACGCCATTGGAAGAACAATAACAATGAGTATTTGTTATCATCACCTCCAACTTCAACAGTCTAAGTGAGTAAACACGCAAGTAAAAACTCTTCCTTTTCTCAGACTAGTTTTCCATCATAACATACCTATGTTATGGCGTTAGATGATGAACAATAGATTTCCACGCTTCTTTACTATGTTAGACAAGACAATTCCTATAATCTATACTAATATTATAAAGAGGAAAGATTTGTATTTTTGTACTGAACCGATTTACTACTGAACCGATTTCTAAAATCCTTTCACCATTAGGATACTACCTAGATTATCCCTGAGTAACATAGGCTACATAATGTCCCGAACTCTCACGGGAACGAAGTCCCGCGCGGGAAGCTAGTCTTAAATAAACATGGAGTTAATGTTTAGGCTTTGATTGTACATAATTACCAATAAGATATTGCTTCTTAGCAATGGGGCCGCCTTTTGTATCCTGACATAACTTTTGTATAAAATGTAATTGTACCTTATCTGCAATAAAGTATATCGTATTGTATTGTAAACTCGCTTTCCGATTTTTCGCCTGAAGCCTGTATCATTTTGCAGTTTTACTTTTATGCTTTTTTTTTAAAGTTAAAAGCAGATATTTTGTGTAAAAAGCAGACATTTGTTCTTGGGTCATGGCTTTCCGTGTCTTTGTGTATGTTCCAAAGACCCCACCAGGGAAAACCTCGATGTGAGCCTTTAAGTGCGTAGCGTTTAAGAGTTCCACAATGGAAGTCTACATTGTACTAAGGGTGATCTTGATCACGATCTAGATTTTGGCTGAAGCGACTGCCAATGCCCTTCGAGATCATGCCAATAGTAAAGCCTGACCGCAATTGGATCATAGTAATGCATTCAGTCATCTGAATTTTCAGGTATCCTGACCATGTCTTCTTTCACCGTATCAATGGTTTCGGTAGCCAGTCATTGGATTATAACGTTCTTTTTTGTTATAAAGTTTTAATTTCTCTTTTGCGAATATAACAAAAATGAACCAAACCTTGTAACAAAGATGACACCTGAACGAGAATAGTTTTGGTTTTTTTACGTTGGAAGAATCGTACGAATTACCGCGATTGGGGCCCAGTTGGATACAATACAATACAATAAATATACTTTATTGCACACCAACATTACAGAACATGATTTACAGTTAAAGTTACATTATATTTCTGTATTGCTATAGATTTTTGTTAATAAATAAAATAAATAAGAAATAAATTATGGACAATTTTAAGTTAGGGTACAAAAGGAGGCTCCATTGCTAAGAAGCAATATCTTATCGGCAACCTTTGGATGTATTGTATGTATGTATAACCTCTTGCAGGTATAAAAGGAAATATGAACATAATAATAATATTTAGTAGTATTTTATTATGGAATGTACATCGTCAACCATTTTCACAAAACAGAACAGAATCAAACACAACCTGACATTAAGTCATAGTAAAATAAACGTTTCTTCTCTAAAGAGATTCCTAACACCCCCTCTCAATATTGAATTGATAAAATTCAAGATTGTGAACATTATAATAATAGTAAAACAAAACTCGATAACTTTTTATCGATAATATCCCATCATTAAAATTACATCGACATAATTAAATTACATGTCCCAACACTATACACAATATGATATGATCATGACATGACATTGACACAACTCCATTTCTATAAAGTAAATAAACTTGACTATCTTAGGATAAACTAACTTCCTTTACAAATAAACTAAATTAACTTCCCTTGCAAACTTTTAAATAAATAAATAACCAACAACAACTTCTAATAACAATATATAAAAAAACTATTCTACTCTCATCTTTTTTACAAAATCATTATGTTTATTATAAGTTAAAGACTTGGTTAATACATCTGCTATATTTTCATTTGTTGGTATGTATGTAACCGAAAATAAATTCTTATTAACACAATCCTTTATGTAATGGTATTTTATGTCGATGTGTTTGGTACGTTTGCTATTCTCGTTGCACTCAATCATTTTTATAGCACTCTGGTTATCGACTAAAATATATGCAACTGTGTCCACACTGTGAATAAATGAACAAATTCCTTTTAAATATACTAACTCTTGCGCTGTCATTGCCGCTGCTATATACTCCGCCTCTGCTGAAGATAATGACACAGTTGTCTGTTTTTTTAGAATACCACGAAATTAAATTACCACAATAAAACACTGTACAACCACTTACACTTTTTCTATCTATTTTTTCACTAGCCCAATCTGCATCAGAATAAGCAATCAATTGTTCTGAATCCTTTGACTTTGTATAAGTTAAACATTGATTAATAGTCTGTTTTAAATACCTGAGTACACGCTTGCCTGCAGTCCATGTCGTACGTGTCGGCTTATCTAGGTACCTGCTAAGAAAAGACGTAGCATATGTTATATCAGGTCTTGAAGTACTAGAAATATATGTCAAACAGCCGATCAACTCTCTATAAGGTACATTTTTCACTATTTCTTCATCTTCTAACGTCAAGTTTTGTTCCATAGGAGTTTGAGCTCCCTTACATTCCTCCATACCAAATTTCTCTAGAACTTTTCTTATTAGTTTTCTTTGACTGATTTTTAACATTACTTTATCAATAATAATTTCCATACCTAGATAGTCTTTTACTTCTCCTAAATCTCGTACTTTAAATTCTTCTTTCAATATGTCAATAACTTTATTATTATCATTTTCTTTCCCCATCACTATAATATCATCCACCCATATCACTAACCATACATTGTCATTCTTATATAAACAGAAATCATGTTTGGATTGTTCAAAACCTTCTTTAATAACGAAATTATGGAATCGTTCATTCCAACATCTGGGTGCTTCTCTTAATCCATATAACGCTTTGTACAATTTTAATACTTTACCTTCCGATACTTTGACTCCTTCAGGGGGTTTAATATACACTTCGACATTAAGATCGCCATTCAGAAAAGCTGTTGGTACATCCAATTGCCTTGTTTTGTAACCCTTCTGTACAACTTGACTTAACATCATTCTTATAGTAGACATTCTTGCTACCGGTGAATATATATCGTAAGCGCTTTCTGTTTGAAAACCTCTTGCAACCAATCTAGCTTTCTTTCGACCGTCCGACTTGGTAGTAAATATCCACTTCGTATCAATAGTTTTCTTACCTTTCGGTAAATCTGATTCCTTCCATGTCTTTAAACTTTCTAATGAGCTTATTTCGTTGTTTACAGCTTCTTGCCAATCTTTTCCTCTATTTATTGCTTCACTATATGTTTTTGGATCACCATTACCCATTAAGCAATAAACCACATTTGCATCTTCAAATTGTTCATCATATTCATCTCCTACCACATAATCTTTGAAATAATCCGGTGCTTTTCTGTTCCGCATTGACCTTTTATTTTCATTCTCATTTTCATTAGTTTCAATTTCCTCCGCATGTTGACTATCTTTACTTGCTTCGAGTTCTGCGTGCTTTTTAATTCTTTCTGTGTCACTTTCATTTGAAAAAATATCATTATTATAATAATATCTATTAACTTCGTTCTCTCTTTCTATTCCACTATATTTTATATCATTTTCATCGAATCTTACATCTCTTGATACAACTATTTCATTTAAAACTGGATCCCATAGACGATATCCGTTTGGCGCATAACCTACCATCCTAGTTGCTTTTGCTCTCTTATCAAACTTATCTTGTTTTGGCATTATAACAGTCCAAGCTTTACTTCCAAATACTCGTAAACGCTCGAGATTCAACCTACCACGGTAAATCTCTTCAGGAGTTTTAAAATAAATTGCTCCAGATGGACATCTATTTAATTGGTACGTAGCACACTTAACAGCTTCACCCCATAATTCCTTGGGCAATGCAGATTCATTAAGAATAGTTCTAGCTTTGTTACAAATCGTCCTGTTCATTCTCTTGGCAACGCCATTCATTTGTGGAGAGTATGGTACAGTATACTGAATCTGAATACCCTTATTTCTACAGAATGTTTCAAGTGTATGATTTCTAAATTCTTTACCATTATCACAACGTAACTTCTTGACTCGAACTTCTTTTTCATTTTCTAAACTGTTTACATAATCAATCAAGTTCCCTGTTGCTTGACTCTTATTTTGTAACAAGTATGTAACACAAAAATGTGAATAGTCATCAACAATTACCTGATAATAACGCTCACCTTGTAAACCTGGTGTTCTAGTTGGACCAGCTATATCAGTATGCAGTAATTCACCGATGTGCTTCGATCTAGGTCTTCTGGTAAGCTGAAAAGGTAATCGAGTAGACTTACCCTCTAAACATGGCCCGCATATTCTTGGACTTATCGGTAATCTTAAAATTCCAAGTCCCTTTCGATTCACATGCCCTAAGCGTCGGTGCCAAAGCTCTGCCTCTGATGATGTAATATTATTACAAGTAGTATGGACACTGTTGCACATAGTCTTTAAAATAAATAAATTACCCAAACAAGAACCTAATATAACCTGATCTGTTGGAGTGATGATTTTTACATTGTTTTGATTAAATTCGACCAAATTACCATTAGCAACCATCATTTTGACAGAAAGTAAATTAAAAGTTAAACTTCTCATAATTAACGCATCTAATTCTATAGAGATTCCGCCAACCGAAAATTTTATATTTCCCACTTTCTCTGCTAAAAAGAAATCTCCGTTTGCAACATAAATTCTCATAGGATTTTGCAATGTTCTCACGTTAGTCATGAAGGTCTCATATTTTTCCTGAATAAGATGATGTGTACAGCCAGAGTCAATAACCCAGTTGATCACATGGTCCCTGCCGGTATTAATACAGTTTGCCATACCTGTACTTATAAAAGCTGATGAATCGTAACTTCTTTGTGCTGATGTATCCCCCGAAAAATGTCCTGTTTCATCTGTGTTTACATAAGCTCCTCTACTTCTCATGCCTCTGTACGGTCTCGCACGACCACGTCCTCGTCCTCTAAATTTGTAGCAATCTTTTGCGATATGACCTGGTTTCTGACAACGAAAACACGTAACCAGAAATGTATTTTCACTCGAATTCGGTGTTGGTTCTTTATTTTTCAATTTTAATTCTTCGTCTAATAAACGTGCTTTGACAAAATCTATCTTTAGGTCACCCTCTTGTTATCTTCTATGGTAAAATCTGTGTTACACTCAATAGCAGTAATAACCGTATCAAATTTTCCATCTAATCCGGTTAACAAACAAGCAATTTTGTCTCTATCGTTTAACTTCTCTTGTGCACATTCTAGCTCGCGCACTAACTCATCAAACCGTTGAAAATATTCTTCCAGACATTCGTTTGTATTTTGCTTTAGATTCAACAATTTTCTTCGCAAATGTATTATTAAGATGATACTCTTCCGTTGAAATATTCCTTTCAATGTTTTAATAATTTCTTTCGCAGTTTTACATTCTTTAATGAAATTAAGATATTTGTCCGGTATGCATTGTACTATTATACTTCTTGCTTTTGCGTTGTCTTTTGACCAATCGCTCTTTTTACCTTCATCCGTAAATTCATCTTTTATTATATATAACAACTGTTTTTCATCTAATATAACTTCAACTCTAAATAACCAATTGTTGAAATTCTCGGCCTTCAACTGAGGAAAATTCGCCGTAGCCATTTTCTTTTATATTTTTATATTATATTCTTTCATCTTACCTCACGTTGGCGAACATTAATTTCCTTCTATACATAATCGCCCATAACCTCTTGCAGGTATAAAAGGAAATATGAACATAATAATAATATTTAGTAGTATTTTATTATGGAATGTACATCGTCAACCATTTTCACAAAACAGAACAGAATCAAACACAACTTGACATTAAGTCATAGTAAAATAAACGTTTCTTCTCTAAAGAGATTCCTAACAGGAGAAGACAATATTACACCGTATAAGTGTGGGTGCAAAAGTTCGTACATAAATATAAGCGATTTTGCAAACGTTCATCTTTTAATCTGAAATCCGAATTCCCAATTACACTTGCCCTTCTGACCGACCCACGATGGACGAGACTCTAAACCAATGGTGGTATGGCTGCCTAAAGATAGGGCTGCCATCTCTAAAACCTGCCCCCCAGGACCGGAAGCGTAAGTTCCC
Organism: Aproaerema taeniolella; assembly: GCA_949987775.1. NCBI lineage: Eukaryota > Metazoa > Arthropoda > Insecta > Lepidoptera > Gelechiidae > Aproaerema > Aproaerema taeniolella. The sequence goes on along the minus strand of OX465263.1, from coordinate 15,397,963 downwards.
CGGATTTTGAAGCTTTCACCCCGGACATTTCAATACTTTTTTCATTCACTTACATCTTGATTAAAATATAGTTTACTCTGTACTTGATTAAAATATAGTTTAATCGTTTGTTGCATGAAATACTTAGTGTGTTTAATCGTTCTTGTGACGACAAGTGAGTAATTTTGCTTTATTTGTTAACCTTCTGGAACAGGATCTGATTGAAAACCCGGACTTTTATTGTAGTCCTACAATTTAAACCCCGCCCGGACGCTCCCCGGCTCCCGGATGGCAGCCCCACCTAAAGAATGCTTCTCAATGGGTCAGTAAAATTTTCTAACTGACGTGGAGAAGCACATTATCGAATCTAATTGTCACACAAATACACACATATACGTAGTAAATAAAGATGACATGCCATCGCAACATCCACACACTCTTTCCATTGTTCATCGATTAGAAACCAAGAAAGTCGGGGAAAATTATCGGTTGTAGTTGAGAAAACTGCTTTTGTTGTGCATACTTCTTTGACCCCGTAATAAAGCGATAGTTTATCGGGAAAGGAGAATATGTGGTACATTTTCCAGTGGGTTTTTACTTAAAAAGGTCACTTTTATAAATGGTATCGTACCTATTAGCGGCGCTTTCTTTGCCGGCCAATTTTTTTTTTTTATAAGATGGGTTAACTCTTGACCTCAATATTGAGCATAAAGGTCAAAGATGAGGTCGACGATGGAGCGAGTTAACCCAGAAAATGCCTATAAAGGCACTGGTACTCCCACGCACCGATGGAACACAGCAAGCTGTTTAGCGTCGGATTTCGGTATGTCGCGAACCAGACGGCCTTTTACAGAGCCTACCACACCGCATAAGACTATAGGACGACACCTCAGATTTAAAAAAAAAATGAAGTGTCGTTGCCTGGGATGGATGACTAGGAGGCAGGTCTCATTTGTGTTTTCTTAGTGGCCTCTTACGACACCCACGGAAAGAGATGGGGTAGTGTTATTCTCAACCGATCACCACACGGGTAGAACACGGGTTAGGGAGTTAAGGAATCGCAAGTTCGAGTAGCATTCCACTAATGTGCTTCATAGGGGATCCTTGATAGCTTTTGATTGGAAGTTGTGACAAAAATGATTAGTCATTCTATTCGAACTTGCGATTCCAGATAACCTTGTTTTATGTGTAAAATGTATGGATGTCAAGATTCTGAGTGAAAGGAAAGAAAGAAAAATAAATTAGACACCAAAACAGCATACAAATGAATAATGTGGTGAAAAAGTGCTGCTTCAGCCAGGCTGTTTTTCAGTCAGCACCTGAGTTGACTGCTAACGACATGCATAGGATGCAGCACAATAATTACTGAGAAGAATCTCTGGTTGCAAGACTACTTATAAACATTAAGAGAAAAGAAAAATGAACTTAAAGGTTCTCATAGCCAGCTAGAAACGTTAGTAATAAAATGGTCATGCATGAGGTTTCAGAAAACACGGTAGTTGGGAACTTGATGTCTGACCATAGGGGAAATTAAACTGTTACGAACGTTCCCGTGCTTCGAAGGGTACATTATCGACCATTCAACGCGTGATTATACCATCAGTCCTGGATCCTGTCGATTGACTGCAGTCGTTAAATCATACCAGAGGCTATTTGACGCTTATTTTCCAGGGTTAGTCAAGTTCATACTTGATTGTTTAAAGAAGGGAAGGATCTATACTCAAGAAGATAATGTTATGATCTTTAATTATTTTTTCAGTTTTTTTATTAATGTTACTTTTTTTAAATAAAACTTAAATATTTTTATATACATTTTTAAAAAAATCTGACCGAGTCAAAAACCCTGCGAAATATAAAATTCTCGTGTCACAGTTTTAGTTACTGTTACTATCTACTCCGAAACGGCTTGACCGATTTTTATGAAATTTTATATGCGTATTGAGTAGGTCTGAGAATCGATTACTATCTATCATTCATATTTAAAAAAAAGGAAAATCCACCGGAAACGAAGTCGCGGGCGGACAGCTAGTTTATTTATAAAATTTTCTCATTGAATATTTGGTTTAAAAATGATGCAGTTAATTTTTCGTATAACATTATTTTATTTCTTTCTCAATTATAATAATAAAAAGCGCTCGTAGCCCAGTGACGCTCGCTGATCTCAACCGATCAGTGAGGTCAAGCAACGAACACAGAGGCAGGGAACCTGATGGGTGACCAAAGTGGCAAGTTATTACGATCGTTTCCGTGCTTCGGAGGGCACGTTAAGCTGTCGGTCCCGGCTGTTGTCGATTGACTACAGTCGTTAAAACCAAGTCAGAGGCCATTGTGCGGTTTGAAAACTCTGACACCAGGGTTAGCCAAGTTCGCCACACACTTGACTATTACCATAAGAAGAAGATAATAAAAAAATCATTTACAATACTGTACATTGAGATGACAAAGATTGTTTCAATAAGGATATGACTAACTCGAACGATATTTAAACAAAACATACTTGTATGAAACTTGTTGAATAAATAATAGCGTATTTAAAACAAAAACGGGGAAAAGTAACAGAAATGCGGTGATTTCTTTAAGGCAACTGCAGCACCTAAATTACGATTTTATGATGCGTAGATAAGCATGACGCACTGCATTAAATCGAAGAAAAAAATACTACGGTAATATTCAGGACATAAACTAGATAAGTAGTTTGCTGAAAACATGATTCAGCACTTTTGGTTCGATAGTAAAAGCTCACAAAGTCACCTCTAAATGCCCAAAATTGTGTATCTTTTAAGCTGTAAAAAACGATAGTAAAATGCACACAGGAACTTGAATTTGCTATCAAAATGTTCGTGATTGAACACTCTCGATAAGTAGTAAACGCATTTTTCGATTTAAGCTGTTACCTTTCCACAAATCTCATTTTTCTAACTTTCGAACATGTTTTCACGCACGCGCGCTTTCATAGTCCGTAAACTTCGTGTATCGACACTGTTCGCACTGCCGGCCCAGGTCTGTTGAGAGACGGAGATGACACTATTCCTATGTGTGCTGCCTTTATCGGATGCTGTAGTCGCCTTAAGTAATCATTTAGTGATAAGTATGTACAAGCATCCAGCTAGCGCCAGGGTAATGATTGCGGGCACGTACAGACAGCAGCATGTCAAGTTACCCATTTGCACTACGAAAGCCGGGCGCTATTTCGAGCGAATTTTTCCGAGACTTGGGGCGGTAATTTCCGCTTGTCAGCTTCATAGGAGACTTCAAAAATAATTTTTAAAAAAGTCCTACAATTTATTCAAAAATAAATTAAATATTTTTTATTTATTTATTTATTTAATACAGGTTGAAAAGAACTTCCTAGCTTTATTGAAAATCATGAACCAGTATCACTTACTGAACACTTTTTATTTTCTTATTTTTATTTATGGGGGGGGGGGGGTTTCCTAAATGTAGACACCACTCGGGTGCACCCCCGAGCGCTACCCGCACCCCTCGCGTGCCTGGTGTAGGAGTAATGTCTACGTTTAGGCAAAAAATGAACTATTCCCTTTGAAAAAATATCTAAAAAAAATTATTTTTTTTATAAATGTGTTCTTTGAGTGATACTGGTTCAGGATTTTGAATATAGCTAGGAGGTTCTTTTTCACCCAGTATATTCAAATTATTCAATTCTTAGTTTCCAAGACTTTTCTAATATAAAAATACACGAATATTTAATTTGTCTATAACTCTAAAACATGACATAGGCTACTTCTACACGCGAAGTAAGTTTAAAACCTTGTTTAATTAGTAATTAACTTGAAACTATGTTGTCATCGTACTTATACTAGCGTGAAAGTTTCATGAGTGTATTTCCCGGACGAGGTGAGTAATAGGGCGGGCGGCATGCGGAAACAGGGCGGGTGGCGCTTACTCACTCACCACTACTACACGTATATTTATGTATTTGGATTAATTTGCTGTTTTTAATTTAATTTCACATAGTAGTCATTTTGATACCATGGTAATTTTGTTATATTTGTCATTTTGATATTCTAGACTTTGTGTACCGAAAGGGCCTTTTTATAATTCGAACAGAATTTGTATTACCATTGCCTTTTATGTTCCCAGCTTCTAGTATCACTAGTGCATAAGAGGTCATGGTAATACAATTTTGCCGTGCCGTTTTCGTATTATAAAAAGGCCCAAAGGGTTGAGTTTCATTAAAAAGTTTATTAAAATTCATGTATGTAAGGCCACAAATTATTATAAGTCTGTAATTGGCAAATGTTCATAAAACTGTAAAGACTTAAGAAAAAAAAATTAATCTCACCGGAAAATTTTAAATACCGTAATATTAAAATTTCAAGTGATAATATATTTGCTTAGTAAAATTATAAAACGAGACTTTTAAGGGCAACATGCATGAAATTAAGATAAAGGACATGTTCATTTTTATAGGGACCTTGGTATTTTATTACCAAAAAATTCTGACAGATCTCAACTTCTTACCAGACTTAAAAGTAGAAGAATAAGACTTATTAAAATAATTAAAAAAAATATTCAGGTCTGCATTTTCTTTTTATTTAATTTAAAAAAAAACAGTGGTAGTAGTGTTTAAATTAATAACAGCAACACTGCGAAACAGGTAGCAACACTAGCGCGTTTAACAAGCGAAATAATAAAATAGTGTAAGTGAGATGGCGCATTACCTGTGAGATAGTTGCATCTCTTTCGCGCAACTGTTTGATAACTATCACCTTGCTATGAAAACGGGCTTTGACATTAGAAATGTTTGACATTTCGCCGCTGCCGCCGCGCGCGCCGCTGTTTCGCAGTTTTTGGTTGTTGGTGTTTCGTCTACTTGCGTTCGTCATATTTTTTTCTGCAACTGTATTTTATACGACTCGGCATTCATAACGGACTTCTTGGCTGCACATCGATTGGAATTTGGCATACAACGATTTTGGATCTGTCTTTGGAATTTGATTATCCACGCGATTCGGACACATACACTTTATCGACCTAACCTGCTTTGTTAAAACGTAAGTATAAATATCTGAATGTTTTAATATCTTTATATCTACTACCTACTTTACATGTATACAGTATACACGTTAGCTTTTAATAAATAGTATGAAATAAATTGAAATAATATCGAGGTTATGTTCATGGCCCGTAGCCCATAGTAAATCTCGTGGTATTTACGACTATTTAGTCTATAATATAATTGTACTTTGTGAAGCTCAACATATTTCTTACAATAAATACATATCAGAAGTAGGCAACCTGATTATTTATTTATTTATTTTGTTGCAGATATTACTCTTCACTATGGCGCTCAGGGCTCTCTGTGTTAACTGTAATATTGCAGCTGATGGCAATATACATTATCATTATAATGCAATGGACATGGCCCCAGAAATAGTGTCTATAATTGAAGAATGGACTGCACATGAGGTATGTTTTCTTTAATAAGGTAGGTATTTGTAGAAGTGGACAATCTGTCTAAACCTATTTTATTAGCGACCCATAACATTCCCAGTCCTGGGGCACCGGTCTCTTCCCGTATCACGGAAGGTTTATGCCATACTCCACACGCGGGGGCCCAGTCCGGATTGATGGAGGTCGTAGAGCTAGTGGCCAACCCTACTGTCAGAACTTTTCAAACCGCACATAAGGCCTCTGACTTGTTGTGTAACAATCTGTGGTAACAACCACCATATAAGTGATTGATAAGTAATAGACGACAACCAGTAGGTACTGACTGAATCATCTTATGGATAATCACATGTCCAGCTCAAGCAGTGGACTGTTGAGGCTATTGATGAATTTGGAAAAAAAGAATAACATAATTAATAATATTCAATAAGTTGTTTATTTTGTTTAATAGCGTTATTAAATATGTTTCATTGTTTTTTTTTAAGGTTGCAGATGGAGATTGTATTTGCCAAGAATGCTTTGACCTCATGATGGTAGAATTGAACAACAGGGCTGAAGGCAACATTGGAGAACGACGATTTGGCCATCAATTTGTTTGCATATGGTGTGGCTTATCTCTGGCCAGACAGACAGGGAGACGCTCTCGTCCATTACTTGGTGGAACTGCTGAGCATGCCTATATAGCAACCATAATCAGGCCTAGACAGGTATGCAAGTTTTATTTGATTCTTACTTACATTATAGACTAGACTGTTATTTTGGTGGATTTTATGTGTGTGTTGCGCTAAAGTCCGAGATGCAGCTAATCCAAGGACAAACCAAGTAGTTCACATCACATTTAAATCTAGGTTTAGCCAATTAGTTCAAGGCTAATTCTAGGATGCAACAGGCTAAACCTAGTTGTAGCCAGCCCTCATTACGCTTCATACTAAACCACATGTTATTGTGAACAACAGTGTTAAATGATGTTTTGATTTATGCACTTTTTAGGTCTGTACACAATCCTCTATGTGGCCAAATTAATTAAGTAACCTCAAATTATTCATTTCAGATTCCTGCTGTTGCAAGTACATGCAATTCCTGTTGGCTTAGAGTGTATAATGCTGTTCGTCGTAACAGAGAAGAAGAAAATGTACAGGTGGTAGTTCCTGCTCCAGCAAGTGGATCTAGTTCTTTTGCAGAACCTTCCACAGCACCATCTAGTGAACCTAGCTCGGATTTCCCAGGAATTGAAGATGGCCCTAGGATTCCTGAACGGATGTTATTGCAAGGGTACAGCCGCACTCCGGATACACCGTCCCATTGCTTTGTTCCTGAGTGCACCAATGTGGAGCGTCGAAGAGTACCATTTTACATAAGAAAAAAGATTCTCATGGACTGCAAATTATTTATTACCTCCAATGCACGGGTCTGTGACCATCACTTAGGGGTGTATGATTTTGATTTTTTAAATGACTATGAATTTGTGCCCGAATTTACTTCGGCGTTAATAGTCGAAATGCTCGATATTTTACGGAAGAAGACAAATGAAGGAGTAATTGACTTTGAAAATATTGAACGTTCCAATGATAAAGTCTATAAATACTGGACAGGTTTTACGATCGTACAATTTTTATTGGTATTGGGTTGTCTAACAGAGTTGCGTGGTATTTGCCGCCGACCAAAAACAGCACTAGGTATGTATTTATTGCGATTACGAACTGGGGAGCCTCTCCGGAGAATAGCTTCCTTGTTCTGTATTTCTACAGGTCTGCTATGTACATACATAAAAAAAGCACGCAACTGTTTATTGGACCAATATTTACCTTTACATTTAGGTATAAACCACATCACTAGAGAAAACCTGTCCAGTAGAAACCTATTACTACCACAGGGTCTCTTCGGCACAGAATCAAATAATCCGATTGTCATACTTGATGGAACATATGTTTATTTGCAAAGGTCTTCTAACTATTTATTTCAAAAAAAATCTTACAGCCTGCATAAATATTCTAATCTTGTAAAACCATTTTTAATTGTGGCATCCGATGGCTATATTCTAGATATTTTTGGACCATATGCAGCAACAACGTCAGATGCTGATATAGTCAAACAATTATTTGAAACACCACAAACACCACAAAGGCAATTCTTCAGGGCAGATGATATATTCATTTTAGACCGTGGTTTTCGTGATGCCATCGGGTTGCTTACATCCTTGGGTTATAATGTACATAAACCAGAGACCCGTGGAGAAGGTGAAAACCAATTAACGACTATCCAAGCAAATAAATCCAGAATGGTAACACTGTGCAGGTGGGTTATTGAAGTGGTTAACGGTCGATTCAAACGAGACTTTAAGATATTTAGAAACAAATATTTTAATTTAGCAACTCGAAACCTAATGAACGATTTTAAAATTGCTGGAGCATTAATAAACCATTTTCATCCTGCTATAGTCGACCGTCCTGATGCTCAAGCTTTATTAAATCGAGCTCGGGAAAGAATTAACATGCCTAATCATCTAGCTGATCATGTACTAAGGAACCAATTAAACAGGCGCCGAGCCAACTTTGTCCATATAAATGCTGAACTGCCACAGCTGGATATGTTCCCCATAATGGAAATGTCAGATTTAATTCTTTTCAGTTTAGGGACTTATCAAATTAAACAAGCGAGATCTTACTATGGGGAACATATTCGAGCTAATGGCACTTTTGATGTCGAAGTGAGTACTGATTTAAATGTAACTAATGTCCCAGGTATCCAATCATTACATGAAACACATCTGATAAGAGGAAGAATCAAGTCACGCCACCAAACAAGTAAAATCTATTATACTTACATATTATTAAAAAATAATGAAAATGATTGGCAAGACAGGATTTGTGCATATTACTGCAGCTGCATAATTGGCAGACGAACCTTAGGCAGCTGTGCTCATGTAATGACAATTATATGGTACTTGGGCTGGGCTCGGCACCACCTGGATAATATAGCCCCACCTGCTCAGTTTTTAGATAATATTTTGGTCAGAGAAGATATTGAAAATGAGGAAGATGAATAAAATAAAATGATAACATAAAAAATGTATGTTTTATTTTTATTATAGTTTAATATACAAGTCAACACTCCTCAGTTAACTAAAAATTGTATGAGATTTGTCTTATTTATGAGACGGCATGTTGTGACCATTTCGGACCCACAACCTCGATGTTATATGTATTTCAGACCATACAGTTACAAGGTTATGGAATCTAGCAGAATATTACTCTTGACTGTCTAAAGTCCCTAGACCCGGTTCGGGGCAGTGGTCCAGCTGCTCTGTCTAACTAGTTGGACTGGGGGCCACTAGTTGTGCTTTGGATTTTCCACCTGCAGTAACCCATGGAGACAAAGTTGATATCTATTATCTTATCACTTGTAATGATAATTGTCAAAATACTTGCTCGACCAGCCGGGTGATTCCCCATGGGGCGTGGACAATCCAGCTTGTGCACTTGACCCAGCGGCAGCTCGTCCCTCCTGGCAGGCATGACATTACACATTTCTTTCTTCCCTTCCGATACAATGTGGTTTTTTTTTATTTGACAGTGACATCATATGATCTGACACTGACATTTTCTTTTTTTAAGGCATTTCGTCCAGTATTTTTAGCCAAAAATATTGAGCACATCGTTCCGTTTCACGTAATAGATAAAATAAATAAATAAAAAAATTCTAGTTAATGCAGACGTAAAAATTTTTTTTTTGTTTTAAAAATATCTACATTTAGAAAGCTCTTTTCAAAAAAGTTACTATTATCCCTGTCCGAAATTTAATTTATTTTAATACCACTAACGTGACAACTCTTTTAATTCTTTTAGATTAGGTTAGGCTTTTTAGGTTCAGTAGTATTAATATTATAAAAAAGGCCGTCAATGAGAAAAAAATTATGCAGCTCACAAAATACCGAGAGTTTATAATATTATTAAGTCAAATTACAGTATAACGGGTTTGACAATGTAACGGTGACATTTGCATGACAGGTTTATTCATTGACACTCACACCTAACACTCACACCTACAAACTCATTGCATCATGTAGCTCCATGGTCAACAAAAGCATTTTTAACACACGACTAGAAAAAGGGGTGTTGTACGTTTGACGTGTGTATCTGTATGTCTGTGTATCTGTGTGTCTGTCTGTGGCGTCGTAGCTAGTAAACGAATGGACCGATTCCGATGCGGTTTTTTTGTTTGAAATCTGACGTAATCGAGATGGTTCTCAGCTTTTCAGCCGTTTTAAGGCGACTACAGCACCTAAATTACGATTTTATAATGCGTAGATAAACATGACGCACTGCATTAAATCGAAGAAAAAAATACTACGGTAATATTCAGGACATAAACTAGATAAGTAGTGTTCTGAAAACATGATTCAGCACTTTTGGTTCGATAGAAAAAGCTCACAAAGTCACCTCTAAATATCAACATTGTGTATCTTTTAAGCTGTAAGAACGATAGTCAAATGCACACAGGAACTTGAATTTGCTATCAAAATGTTCGTGATTGGACACTCTCGATAAGTAGTTAACGCATTTTTCAATTTAAGCTGTTACCTTTCCATAAATCTCATTTTTCTAACTTTCGAACATGTTTTTACGCACGCACGCTTTCATAGTCCGTAAACTTCGTGTATCGACACTGTTCGCACTGCCGGCCCAGGCCTGCTGATAGACGAAGATGGCACTATTCCTATGTGTGCTGCCTTTATCGGGTGCTGTAGTCGCCTTAAGGATATAAGCTAACTAATGACGGGGGTGATAGATTGTTAGCTTTTTGAGGCGTCACATTTTAATGTTTTGTTGCAGTCCCAATCCAAAGTGGTGACGTAAAATACGAAGCAGGCTATTACTAGTTTATTTTATTTTATTTTTTATTTAACCAGCCAAGATTTGTTACACTGTTACTTATGTTTTAAGGTCGTGCAACTTACTTATGTTAGAATAGTTCGAGAACTGCTAGTAGGGTTGTTTTTTTGTAAGACCCTAATTACCTGAAGTTATGTCGCGACTTCGCGTGCATTCTGCATCGATTCTACTTTTCATAGGGCTTTACCCTCGCATTCGTGAGGTGATTCCCCGTTTTTCACATTTCCAGGCTTAGTAATATTTTTATAAAATGCAATTGTAATAACTCTAAAATAAAATAAAAAAATCAACCCCGTCATTCGATAGCTTATAACTTTTTAACAGCTAAACCAATTTTAATCAAATATAGTTAAAAAACATTTCGATTATGTCAGCTTTCAAACAAAACAAAACGCATCAAAATCGGTCCATTCGTTTACGAGCTACGATGCCACAAACAGGCACACAGACACACGACATACATAGGCACACATGACTGTTGGAAGAAAACAGAAGAAAATCTGCTGAAAGATTAAGCTGTGCCTTTTGTGTTTCTTTTTCTCAGTGGTTATGTATTTAGGTTCAAATATCCTGTGTGAAATAAACTGTTGATTAAATAGATAGATAGATAGATAGAAAATGCCTTATTGCGGCGTACAACACAGACATCACAATATAGAAAAACAGAAGAAACACAGAAGACACTTAACAGACACAAAGACAAAACAAATTAAAGGCAAATTAAAGAAATAGCTAAAAAACATTTACAAACATAAAACAAAGTGCTGCACTGTGCTGCCTGTGTCGCACAGACGAAGTCGGCGCTGGCTCAGCATAATGCTACAGTTTTACCTGTAGCGCTGATATTCTGCCGCCGCGACACATACGCTGTATGTGTTAGTGTGCGTGTGCTTGTGTAGATTGGTTTAGTATCCAGTGGTCATAAAATTCTGAATTTTAAGTTCAAGAATAGGGAATATTATCGTATACTATATTGACAGTGGAAAAAAATGCATTTTTCTAATGTTTGTATGTACATAAGAAGATAGAGCTTACGGAGACAGACAAATCTCAACCAAGTTTTAAGCAACATTATTCTGAACGTTCTCTTTACTAATATTACAAAGAGAAAAGATTTGATTGTTTGTTTATTTGCATTGAATAGACTCCGAAACTACTGGACCGATTTGAAAAATTCTTTCACTATTAGAAACCTACATTATCCGTGATGAACATAGGGTACATGATTTTCCCGAATTCCTACGAGAACGAAGTCCTGGGCGGTAAGCTAGTATGAAATAAAGCTATCGAAGAGCGTGTTCTCCTGCCACAGGCAAATTAATTGCCTGCTAGGAGTTCCCTATTCCCATAACAATATTTGTAAAAAGTGTTTTTGGAAATAATATTTTTTTTGTATTTGTAAGCTAATTTTGACCTCGATAATATAATAAAAAATAAAATGGTAATAAAATTCTGAACCATTACACTGTAAAAAGTACTTTTGGAAATAAATATTTTTGTATTTGTATTTAAAACTACTTTTGACTTTTACCAAGGAAAGAAAAGAATAGTATTCAGCGGTAATAAAATTCTAGACGGTAAGTCAAGCGTATCGCAACACTAACATGAAAAGGAATCAAACGCCACGCGAGATGACTTCTTTTCACAATTTCAGGCGGAACCCATTCAGTGAATGAGAGTGATGAGTGCCAAACCCCAGTAACCCTAATGAGCATTACATAACTGCGGTCAGTGACCCCGGGCCCCGATTCTGTAACTTCAGTTATGTGTCGATGGAATGGAGGTCATTTTATCTGTTCAGGTGGCGAAATTGAGAACTATCTAAATTTCATACATCTATAGGGGCCATCCATAAATTACGTCACACGAATTTCATGATTTTTTGACCCCCCCCCGTCCTTGTCACAGCTGGTCACATTTGTGAGACTCCCCCCTCCCTAGTGTGATGTCACATATTTTGCAATTTTACATCTAGTAATTAATGAAATTAGTTTTATTTCCATTTAAATTATATTAGTTGCAAATGTTTTCCTTAATAATTCAAAGTTCGTGTTTAAACACTTTGATTTCATAGATGTTGAAATGTGACGTCACGAAATGTAGGACCCCTCCCACACCCTTGTCACACAATGTCACACTTCGTCGACCCCCTCCCTCCCCCTTAACGTGTGACGTAATTAATGGATCGCCCCTAATGACGGCTGCTTTGACTGGTGGCGCCACCACCAACTGAATTTTATATTGCTAGGTAGTTTGCAACTTTACGTCCGGTTGACGGTGGCGCTGCTGGTCGGGGTAAGTATATGAAAATTAAATAGTTCTCAATTTCGCCACCTGAATGGATAAAATTGCGATAATTCCATCGATACACAACTTAAGTTGCAGAATCGGGGCCCTGCTGTGAGCACGTCAGTTGGAGGGATGCCAGCATACCTGTGGAGGAAGACTGCAGGCCAGGGAAGGGTCTTATTATGATTTTTTCATCGATATGTTGAACTGGATTAAAATAAGTGTACTCTCTTTATGTGTTTGTCACCGTAATATTGTCAAACCCGTAAAATTATAATTTGACTTAGTAAGATATAAAGCTCTCGGTACTTTGTGAACTGCCCCACTTTTTTAACATCGACAGACTTTTTAAAATTATATAAAAGTCCATTAATGTTATTAATGCAACCTAACCTAACCAAATCTAAAAAAAAGCCTAATTTAACTTAATTTCATTTCATGCAGGCGACCCTTAAAGTTCAGTAGTTTTTTATTTTACGAGGCAAATTGTAATATCGCGGGAGATTTTAATTTCACCAGTGAAATTGTAATTTTACGGTTTTTTTTTAATTTTCCGGTGACATATACTTACATTTAATAACGCGGGATTTCTTTAAATTCCCTCAGGAATGTCCCGGGAAGACCTCCCGTGATCGATAAAACAAATTATCAACACTACTTCACATCCTGTCCTACCCATCAACATCGCACTGTCATATAAATGAGAGCTAAAGCTTTGATTTAAGGGCAATAAAGATAGTTAATTAATAGTTATGAGGACTGATATATGACGTGACTTTTAAATTAATTAGGAAAAATTAAGAGAGTTATTTTCCTCATCAAATTGAACCACATTCCCCAATAAACCCACTCGAACACAGGGTGATAAAAAACCTCCTAACTATATTCAAAATCCTGAACCAGTATCACTTACAGAACACTTTTTATTTTTATTTTCCTAAACGTAGCACCACTCGGGTGCACCCCCCGAGCGCTACCCGCACCCCTCGCGTGCCTGGTGTAGGAGTAATGTCTACGTTTAGGCAAAAACGCCTGTTCTTGGGCCTGTTTACTGGAATGACTCACAGATCAGCGTTATAGTCCCGTCAGGGATCACAACATTGCTGAGTGGAGGCTTGCAGCTCGAGTACGATGGTGATAGTGCGTGTAATGCGCCGCGGTCCTATGTCAAAATGTCAGCATTGACAATGCCAGGGGGCGAGAAGCCTTTGCGCGGGGCCCTCGCGCAATCAAAGTGAAGTTTCAACGTCAGCCGAGTGACGCGTCGTGCGTGTTTGTCGCCATCGTGCTCGAGCTGCAGTTCAAGCCCCTTAACTTTTATATGTTTAATTTTAGTTCACTTTGTTATGTTTAATTAGGGTTTAAAGCATTCTTTAGTTTCCGCTAACTAATTTAAAATCACCCATAAAATTTTTTGAACGTAATTCAACGACTTTTTGGCCAAAAGATGGCCCAATTAATAAATATGATGTCTTTATTATAAACTTCAATTTTTAATAAAACATTAGAAATCTCTAATGAACCTTGACATTGCTTAATGACATCGACTGTCCCACAGTCAAAACAAAAGAGATAGAAAGTGGTGGGTGGCGTTTGAAAACGAATTTATTGTCCTAGGGTCAAAAATCATACAGGGAAAGGAGATAAATTATAAGAATACGGATTCGAACCTAAATAAACATCACGTCAAATTTTATATTTATGATGATGAGATTAGTTGAATAATGTAAATAACTAAATTCCGTCCTTAGATATTAAGTAAGTACATTTTAATATTGTTAGCTGCGCGGTGGGCCCCTGGCGACCTGCAATACAGGATTAAAATGTAATAAAATATTGAGTATTGAGTATTTTAGGCCCGTATTACAAAAGGAGACTCAAGTCTTAATCTATACTTAAGTATTGATTGTCTCTTTCTCTTACTATCAAAATGAAAAAGACGACTGCTACTTAAGTATAGATCGAGTCTGAGTGATCTTAATCTTAAATCTTTTTTTTACTTTATATTACTTGGCCAAATAAAGTTAATAATTATTTGAATCGCGTTTTGACTATCTTAAATATTTTTTTTTACCATTGCCCCTCGAAAAAGGGTCCGTTATTCTTCAAAAACAGTGAATAAAACGCTGTTTATTTCACTGAGTGAATAAAACATTTTGAATTTGGAACATGCGCGAATATACGGATTTTAGTAAGAAAACAAAAGAAAATGTGCAAGGAGGTTGCATACTCTCGCTATAAAAACGTACTAAAACTTGGCTGTATGTAATAACTGGCTGTATGGAATATGGCTCGGTTAAAAATTTATTTAAAATAAGGAATTCAGACATTTTTCTGTGCAATTTTCATGCAATTAAAAGTTTCTGTTAAAAGTTTTTGTCTCAAAATCATAAAATGAGTTCGACATCCAGTGATGAAAGTGAACCTCTCGTTCCAGAGTCATTTCGCGTTAAAGCAGCAGCTATTGTTGATAATTTACTGTCACAGAGTAATTATTTTTTTTTCTCGTAGTCAATGGTAAAAAGTAGTGTACCTAACACGTGAAAAAAAAATCATCTCGGCTCTTGTATCCCTCGAAAGGAATTCACCTTTTTTTCACTTGTTGGGTAATCTACTATTTTTTATTTTTCTTAATTATTAGTTTTCGAACGAGCCTCAGTGATATATAAGACAGCATGCCCTGTTTTGTTCCCAACATAATCATTAGCGAAATCGATGGAATGTCTCTAAAGATAAAGATATGTTATTTATAATATTGATGGCTCAAATTGGCAAACACTTTAATGGAGTGAAGGAGTGGGTTTATTTGTTTATTTTGTCCATTGGGCCTTTTTATAATTCGAAAACGGCACGGCGAAATTGTATTACCATTGCCTCCTATGTAATAGTAATACTAGAAGCTGAGAACTTAGGAGGCAATGGTAATTCAAATTTCGAAATGCCGTGCCGTGCCGTTCGAATTATAAAAAGGCCCAGTGGGCCTACCCCCTACGTTCTCAGCTTCTAGTATTACTATTACATAGGAGGCAATGGCAATACAATTTTGCCGTGCTGTTTTCGAATTATAAAAAGGCCCATTAGGTACTCTGTTACAGTCATCCTATCACTAGCGTGTGTGATGTGTAAAAACATGAGAAATCGAATTTGTCACATGTAATTATACCTACTGTTTGGGTTATGTATGAAATAGCCAATTTTATTCAAGAACAATTTATTTTTAATTCTGTTGTTTGAACAGCTAATTCAAAAATTTATAAGAACTTGTCTAAAACCAATGGTTATCTTGGTTAAAAATAACCTTTAACTCTCGAGGCAATTTATTTAATAAGTTTATGGACTGCTATTGAGGGTTATGCTTAACAAAAGCAATTTTTTTGCCGTGTGGTGATCGGTTGAGAATAACACGACCCCATCTCTTTCCGTGGGTGTCGTAAGAGGCGACTAAGGAAACACAAATGAGACCTGCCTCCTATTAATCCACCCCAGGCAACGACACTTCATTTTTTTCTGAATCTGAGGTGTCGTCCTATGGTCTCATGCGGTGTGGTAGGCTCTGTGAAGGGCCGTTTGGTTCGCGACCACCCTCCTACCGAAGTCCGATGCCAAACAGCTTGCTGTGTTCCGTCGGTGCGTGGAAGTACTTGCCTTTATAGGCATTTTCTGGGTTAACTCGCTGCATCGTCGACCTCATCTTTGACCTTTATGGTCAAGATTGAGGTCAAGAGTTAACGCATCTTATAATAAGAAAAAAAATATATATTATTTAAATCCATTGTCCTGGTAGACTTTCCTTGCATCTGCCCTATACTACACTCATCTCTTAATTGTCTCTTAAATAGACCAACAAGAACTTAAATAGAGAAAGGTCGTCAGCATCAAATTAATATCTTATCAGAACAAGACGGAAGTGCGTGACACAGTCAGACGATAGCCAACACAATCGATCATCAATTCTTTATAGTTACATCAACATCAGTTAAATTACAGCCACAAACACTTATAACTTGACAAGTGGACTTTGCCCCTTCTTGTCTCGTGCACATGGGAACATAAATGCTACAGACAAATGACAACCCTTTTAATAAAATAAAATAAACTGCACATTAGTTGTCTTCTACTAATAATAATTCACGAACTTTAGCATTTGACTTCGGAATAATTCCAACCAAGTTGAAAATTTGTGTACATGTACCTTTTAACTTCCTGAATAACCTCTGAAAATTCCTAAGAGTCCAGGCGTGGGCATATCTTTTGACAGCTAAAAATGATGAAAAAAATGATACTTTTTCGGTTTTTTGCTAATATCTTCGTTCCTGTTTATCCAACCACTATGAGGTGTTCTAATAAAAGAAAGAATGAAAAATTTTCTACAAAAAACCTTATGAAAGTTCATCGATGAGATCAGTTATTTCCACGGAAAAAGGTGGGAAACATCGGATTGAGTTTCAATATGTCACGTTACAGAATCACGCCTCTGTTTACTTATTTTTGACCTTAACAACCTTATAATTCTTTATTTATTAGGCAATTTGTGATGAATATTATAATGCGAAAGTTTGTGAGGATGTTTGGATGTTTGTTACTCTTACACACTTAAACAGCTGGATCAATTTTGATAAAATTTGGTATGGAGGTAGCTCACACCCTTTATTAACACATAGGTTACATAATTTTCCTGAATTCCCACGGGAACAAAGTCCCGTGCGGAAAGATGGTATTGAAATAAGTGTATCCTACATCTGGCGACGAGGATTTCCTTGCACTACGAAAACAGGGCGTACTACAAACGAGAAAAAGGCGAAGTCAAGGTCCACATGTGTCGTCTGAAGTGCTGTCGTGTGTACAAGCTGCCATCATTCATAGTTGCAAAGATGATTAGTTTCTTAGTCATCCGTGAGGCAGAGGTCACTCTTGCCAATTGATTCGTGAGACCAAACAGATATTGTAATTCGTTATCTATACTTCTATATTTACACTTATATAATTATTATTAATTATTTATCTATCTCTACTAATATCATAAAGAGGAAAAATTTGCTTGTTTGTTTGCATAGAATAGGCACCGAAATTACTAAACCGATTTGAAAAATTCTTTCACCATTAGAATATATGCTACATTATCCCTGAGTAACAAAGGATACAACATTTTATCACCGTATGCGAAGTAGACCATTTAAGAAGTAGACCATTTAAGAAGTGGACTGTTTGCTAAGTGGACCATTTGCAAAGTGGACTGTATGCGAAGAACACTGAAAAAAAAATTGTTGACTTTTTGCTAAGTTGACTAATGACGAACAAATCCTTTTTTTGTTCGAAATAGTATTCTCCAGAGGTGGTCCCTTATAAATTTTATCGAAAATAATTCAGCGCTTTTAAAAAAATCAACAAAAACAAAAAATACTACAAACCAGAACATCATCTAAATAAACTGGTGACATTTTCATTTGTGTTTACCTGCTAATAGGCATTGTAGTCTGCAAAAAATACTTATTATCTACTTTGTGCGAACTGTTGTTGGGATTGAAGTCGGTGACACAATTACGTTTTTAACGTGGAAAATTATATCTGTTCAGGTAGTGAAATTGAGAACTATTTAATTTATATGTTAAGTTCCTTGAGAAAGTTGTAAAAGGCATATTGGATGACTTTAAATTAGCTAAAATAAAACAAAATATATAATAATAGTATTTTCTAAAATATAATCGATAAGCTTATTTCCTATTTCCTATCCCTTCCTATTGATACCTTCTGTAAATTGTCACTTATAACGCTACACACTCAAAGGCCTACAGTAAGGTTTTCCCTTGTGTCGTGGGTCCCTAGAAAAACACATAAAGACAAACACAAACACCCATGACCCGAGAACAAACATCTGCTTTTTACACAAAGGTTTGCCCCGACTGGGGATCGAACCCAGGACCGCCGATCAAGAGGCAGCGTCACTACCACTCGACCAAACCGGCCGCTTACTAGCACCTTTCTTACGTTAGATGTTTTATGTATCTAGAGATGTATGTATAGTATATACAGGGCTTTAGGTAAATCTCTTTCAACCTCTCGGGTGCTAAATCAGTCCATGAAACTGAACAACTTTCCCCAAGGGACATAGGTCAAAATACGAAAAAAAAATTTTGATCTCCCATACAAAATGCGCTATATGCTGATGAAATTTATATGGGAACTAAAAAATTTTTTTTTTCGTATTTTGACCTATTATTGGGGGAAAGTTGTTTAGTTTCATGGACTAATTAATCACCCGAGAGGTTGAAAGAGATTTACCTTAAGCCCTGTATATATAATTATATACTAGCATTCCGCCCGGGACTTCGTTCCCGTGGGAAAATTATGTGGCCTATGTCCATCGGGGCTAATGTAGCTTTCTGACTGTGAAAGAATTTTTCAAATCGGTCCAGTAGTTTCGGAGCCTATTCAATGCAAACAAACAAACAATCAAATCTTTCCTCTTTATAAATAGTATAGATATAGGATATAGAAGATAGAAGATAGAGATATAGTATAGAAGAAGATATAGATATATTTATTGTTGTTCATTATTTATTTATTTTTTATTAATTTGTATGTATATGTTTATATATTTAGGTATAGATATGTATAAAATGTAAAACTCTTTGCACGAATACCGCTTCACCTTTTGTATGGTTTCCTTCAGCCCCGGTTGCCTAGAAGAAATTGCTCTATAGCAATAAGGCCGCCGCATTGTAAATGATGAATGATGAACATTGTTTTTGTTTTAATGTTACGTTTTTTGTTTGCAATAAAGAGTGTATTTTAGCACAGTATTGTTGTACCTATACTTTACTACACTCGTAAATACCTACGCATGTCGAATTAACGATAAAAATAATATAAAACTGCATGTCCTAGACCCAGTTGTAGTTTATGACATCCAAAATATATCACGAGACATGAGGTACTGAGAAATTGACAGTTTACGTGGGTTTGGCTTAATATGCGCAGGCGCAGCTGGTCAATCGTGAGCTGGTCTGATGACGTGTTATGTGTGACCTTGACTTGGTAAGAGAATGACACAGTACGTTACACGATTGACTACAGTCCTTAAAACCAAGTCAGAGGCTATTGTGTGGTTTGAAAACTCTGACACCAGGGTTAGCCAAGTTCGCCACACACTTGGCTATACCTACCTACACGATAAGAAGAAGACAAACATTCTTCATTTTAGCTACAAAACAAAACAGACCAACCAAATTAAGTAATCAAAGCAGGTATATAATGAGGCGGCCTTTTCGCCTCAAGCGATTACTTCCAGACGACTTTTTTAGATAAAGTTGAGAGATGAAATATTGATATGGGTGTATCAGTAAATGTAAGAACAAGTTTAGGTAAACACCAGTAACTGTTTTTTTTATTTGGTGGTCCTCAATTTGATATCTAGTCAGGGCATTTGTGAATGTGTGTGTGTATGTTTGTGAATGTGAATGTGTGTAATAAGTGTATTTGGATATATATTTTTATTATAATATGATGGGTTAACTCTTGACCATACAGGTCAAAGATGAGGTCGACGATGGAGCGAGTTAACCCAGAAAATGCCTATAAAGGCACAGGTACTCCCACGCACCGTCGGAACACAGCAAGCTTTTTGGCGTCGGACTTCGGTAGGAGGGTGGTCGCGAACCAGACAGCCCTTTACAGAGCCTACCACACCGCATGAGACCATAGGACGACACCTCAGATCCCGAAAAAAATGAAGTGTCGTTGCCTGGGATGGATAACTAGGAGGCAGGTCTCATTTGTGTTTCCTTAGTCGCCTCTTACGACACCCACGGAAAGAGATGGGGTGGTGTTATTCTCAACCGATCACCACACGGCAAAAACCCGAACACCCGATTTTGGGAGGTCATTGAGCCTTGGAGGCTATGGGTGTGGTGTAATTTTTATGAAGTACTAGCTTTCCGCCCGGGACTTCGTTCCCGTGGGAATTTTGGAAAATTATGAAGCTTATGTGTTAATCCAGGGTGTCAGCTACCTTCATAACAAATTATATCAGAATTGGTCCAGCCGTTTTACTTCAGCATTACTTCAGAGTTCGGACATAATTATGTGATTAAGCTCTTCTATTCACTTCACAGAATCCTGATGAACTAATAATGTTATGATTACAACATGCCATTAACATTTTAACATTGCTTGCTCAGTCAATACTTGTAGATAAAAATGTATCACTTGAATATAAACAATATCTTCAGAATGTTACTAATAGTGACGTCATTTTGTGAGTCACATTTGTGTCATGAAATGGTTCACCCACTGGGCGTCGTTCCAAACATTCCATGAGTTGCTGTATAGTCTTGTAAAAAACTGAAAGGTGTGAATCAGTCCATTAACTGAACAACTTTCTTCGAAGCTGGACTAGGAGTGAAAGAAAAACTTAGAATGAGCCAGCTACACACTTTCCCACGCATACTGGGACCCGATTCTGCAACTTAAGTTGTGTGTCGATGGAATTGTCGCCATTTTATCCATTCAGGTGGCGAAATTGAGAACTATTTTGTATAAGAAGATAGCAATACTTATATAAAAAAGATATTTTTTTCTGGTACATTCATACATACGCTCACGCCCATAATTTCTAACAGGGTAGGCAGAGCATCAGTAGTTCTAGAACCACTAGATGCCACGTTTGACACAGATTGTGAGGATTATCAGATGAAACAAGTTGCATAATTGTGAGAGGTGGCCAGCCTTTCGCCCATTATACAGCAACACTCTTGGATCCCTCTTACAGACCTTAACTGTATTGTATACCTGAGAAAAGTAGATAGCTGGCACATTCAAAGTTTTTCTTTCACTCCCAGTCTAGCCTGAAATATATACTACCTAAAATTAAATAAATAGAAAACTACAGGGTCACGGAGGATTTTCCCATAAGTGTTGACATTTGAACTCTCTGTCAAAAATTATGAATGAGCCATCAAAATCAATCAAAAACTAGTCGCAAAAACCCCATAATTCAAACGTATGGGCAGGGTCGTAGTAGTATAATTATACTCTTTGTACCAGAATTTATACTACGCAAAAATACCAGAATTTTATCGACCAGTGGAAGGGTAGTTTTTAATGTAATTTTTTACTATTTCCTGTCTTTTTGACAGAATAGGAGTTGTTATGTATATTATCTATGAGTGTGAGAGAGATAACGATTACTTATATGCACTTTCTTGTGTATGCTCTAACAATTTTCTTGAATAATATGTTAAAATAATGTAAAACAAACAGTTTTTTTTTATATATCGCTTTTTCTATCTTACTTTAACTCAATAAAATAGGCTAGAAATTGAAACAAAGCATATTTTTGTGATTATTTTTTATTATTTTAATTGTTTTTTTTATGCAATATAACAAAATTTACTTTAAAGTCGTTGAAAATCGAAATGTAGTATATTTTTTTGTCAAGTAGTATAATTTTGATCTCCAAGTACCTAGTATAATTTTCTGACGGTCTGATTCCAACCCTGCGTATGGGCAAAAACTGACCCGAACGTTGTCCTTGACATTCAGTTCAATCTTCCGTCACGACTGATGTGGTTACATGATTATTATAATATTTATAAAACTACTTATGTAATGAGATGGGCTGTAATCCCTGTCTATCATTCATCACGACACGGCAGCGAGTAAGAAACAGTATAAGTTAATTATTACTTGGCTAGGCGAACTTTAGCTATCTTTTTCTATTAACAGCCATAGAGACACGCGTCGGCATTTATTCTTATCATGGAATGAAATTATTGGAAGAGAATCAACACGAAGAAAACATTTGAAACCTTAACAAACTTTAGTACTACAATAGAACTATCTCTCCGCCCGGGACTTCGTTTCCCTGGGAATTTGGGAAAATTATGTAATCTATGTTTTAATACAGGATGTCAGCTACCTATATACCAAATTTTATCAAAATTGGCCCAGCACACATTCACAAATGTTCATCTTTGTATAGTGTGAATTGTGATG
This sequence comes from Aproaerema taeniolella, assembly GCA_949987775.1. Classification (NCBI taxonomy): domain Eukaryota; kingdom Metazoa; phylum Arthropoda; class Insecta; order Lepidoptera; family Gelechiidae; genus Aproaerema; species Aproaerema taeniolella. The sequence continues at coordinate 15,375,398 of OX465263.1, read as the reverse complement.
TGATGATTTAACTTAGACCTCGATACCAAGCAGTAGCATTGTTTAATAGATTGCCAGTCTGAATTAAAAATATCTAGTTAGAAAACTTAGTACCTTCCAATAATGAGAGAAAGGCCAACATACAGCAAAACCCTCAAATCCCTTTACGAGAATTAATCCATTAAATTGGTCTAGAGCAAACAAAAAGCACAATAAATTAGCATTAAATATGCTAATAGCTAAATAGTGTGGCGGGAGAGGCGGCCATTGTTTGTAAGAGTTTTGTGATTTAATGTCCATTTGGCACGGTTTTATTTGAAACTAGCTTTCCGCCCGCGACCCCGCCTGAGTGGACTACAGGTTATATCGTGCCCAACTGTGGGATAAAATGTAGCCTATGTCCTTTCCTGGGCTCTAATCTATCTCTGTACCAAATATCATTAAAATTGTTTCAGTAGTTTAGGCGTGAAAGACGGACAGACAGACAAACAGACAGAGTTACTTTCGCATTTATAATAGACTAGCTTTCCGCCCGCGGCTCCGCCCGCGTGGACTACAGGTTATATCGTGCCCAACAGTGGGATAAAATGTAGCCTATGTCCTTTCCCAGGCTCTAATCTATCTCTGTACCAAAATTCATCAAAATCGGTTCAGCGGTTTAGGCGTGAAAAGGTAACAGACAGACAGACAGACAGACAGAGTTACTTTCGCATTTATAATATTAGTAGGGATTAAAGTAAGAAAGCAAGGATTAACTTCAGTTTTTTTTATTGACCCTAATTGTCCCACTGCTGATCGAAGGCAGACCTCAATTTCTCCCGATCTTGTACAAACTCAATCAAGTTCTTTATGTCTGTCAGCAGCTAAGTCCTCCTGCCATCTTTTCCTGGGTCTGCCTCTACGGCGTTGCCCGTCTTGGGGCACCCATTAAGTGGCTAGGATGTGCTTTCGGCTTACGTGGCCGGCCCAGTCCCATTTTAGGAAACTGGATTTGCAACCAACTTCTGTTATGCCTGTTTTAGAACTTAACGCAGAATTTTGGACACGGTCGATTCTTTTGAGACCAAGTACTCCGTTCCATGATTCTTTGTCAAACCTATACCTCATTCTATTTTAGTTCAGCAGCTCTAGCACGATAACGAGAAACTCACACTGAAACTATGGCATTGTCAATATTGACATTTTGACATAGGACCGCGGTGTTGTCGCGGCGCTGTCACTATCGTACTCGGCCTGCTGTTTGCATTATCAATAGTTTTACTTTAATTGTTTCCAAAACTTGTCTTGTTCTCTGTTTTAAAATAATGCAATTATAGAGGTATTTTTGTACTTGTAACTTTTTTTTCGGTCTAGCGTAGTTGGTCCCGTCATTAAATGAAATAAGGTAACAACTCAACTGTCAAAAGTTGTTATTAAAAAGGAAACCATAACCTATTTGAATTAACACAGAATCTTGAATAACGCGGCGCCAGGTTTCTGAGAAAATGACAAAATTATGTATTAGTAGGAAAAAACTTTTTTATAATACTTAATCCATCCGTGGGAAAACATACCAACGTGAAGAAACAATTAACATGTGTGATTCCATGGAGAATTTTAGATTCTCGCATGTCTTAGTGCCTATTCCTAAATGGTGATATCACCGAAACATGTCACGTTTGAATAGATTTTTTCGCACTTCTTTTTAACGAATGTTTATTTATAGACTTTGAAGAATGTTCTGTGAGTTTAGCTCGAGGAAATAATTTTAAAAAATCATACTAAATTATGATTTATTTGTCCCATAATGATTTAACTAATTAACACGTCGATACTTCCTTTTTTACCCAACTGCGCGACGCAAAGGAGGGTAATGTGTTTATCAGCCTATGTATGTATGTTTGTACCTTTGCGGCACTATTTAGACCAAACGCGTGAGCCGATTTTGATGAATGATACGTCGTTGGATTTGTCATGACGGCGCGAATGTCATAGGAAGTATAAAAATTTTGAAAAATCAAAATGGCCGGTTTTGGACGCCATAATGTGAAAAAGAAAAAAAAAATCGACAAACCATGTCAAGTGGGGTATCGTTGAATAGATATTTAAAAATCATTGTTAGGTTTCTCATATCGTTTTTCAACCAAAATTACCGTTTTTTTAAGCTTTGGCTATCTTTTAATATGTTTTATCTTATGTAAACAGATTTACAAAATTGTATTACGATTTAAAAAAACACACCAAAATCGGTCTATTCGTTTAAGAGCTACAATACCACAGACAGACACACAGATACACAGGCACACAGATACACACGTGAAACCTATAACACCGTTCTTTTTTGTTTAGGGTTAAAAATAGATGCCCACATCGTCAATTAGTTACTTAAATAAGTTTCACTTGACCCAATTCCTTTATAATCCAATCAAAATGGGGTTCAATCTGTGAATACGTCGTAAATCTATCGAACTCTTTCAACAGGTCCCGTTACACGTGTCAGTAACTCTAGACATCCTGTGTACTCACTTTATTCATATACAGGGTGTATTATATGCTATCTTCTTCGTGTTTAGTTTCTTGTAACAGATTTCAGTAAAGTAATCTCAATTAGGTATTGATATATTCTATAACTGACAGCCGGTTTGGTCGAGTGGTAGTGATCCTGTCCCTTGATCAATTTGGGTTCGATTCACGGCCGAGGCAAATATTTGAGTGAAAAGCAGATGTTTGTTCTCGGGTTATGGGTGTTTGTGTCTGTCATTATTTATGTTCTGAGGGACCCACGACACAAGGGTAAGCGTTTTTTTTGTGGGCCTTAGTGTGGGCCTTTGAGTGTATAGCGTTTTTTTTTACTAAAAAAAAACTTAATGCACTACTGGGCACGGCTATCCAAATGTGGAATATTTGCTAATGAATTAATGACAGTAGCAGTTGGGTGCGTTTTAATGATGATGCCACTTACAAACAATTTCAGGGAAAGAAAAATGCTCGGCGAGAATGGGAATGGAACACAGGATCCCAGGATTAGCTCTCCTGGTGTTCTAATCAACTGAACTACACTATGCCTTCGAAGTGGCGAAATTTTTTATTCCATTTCTTAGTCTCCCGAACATTTTAATTTATCCGAAATTTTTCGTGAACATGCGTTTAAGCGTTTAAAAAATACTAAGATTATGCTACTGTCAATCATCAAACCCAATTTTTTTAAGTCGCTTTTTTTATTTTAATATGCTAACTCTGTCATCACACGGGCAATTTTAATTTCATTTCCTTTTATTAAAATTTAAATTTCATGAAGGTCGCGGGTTCAAATCTTGGTGCGGGCCTGTACCACTAAATTCGTCTTTTCGGAGTTATGTACGGATTTCAAATTATCACTTGCTTAACGGTAAAGGAAAACATCGTGATGAAACCCATCCGTCCAAAGAAATTTATTTTCGAAAGACGAGCGGTCCACCAACCCGCATTGGGCCAGCGTGGTGGACTATGGCCTAAATCCCCTTCTTGTTTCGAAAGGAGGCCCGTGCCCCTCGGTGGGGACGTATATGGGCTGGAAAAAAAATGAAATAAGTCGGAAAGAATTTAATCGACGCTGTGTTACTATGTTCAGTAATCAAACACCCTGTATATTTTATCGGTCAATTCAAGCACTTCAGAAATAGGTCACATAATGTTTTATCTAATCAAATGTCAATGACCTGTGAAGATAATCATATAAAACATATTTGAGATGCTTTGGATGTTGAAATTTGTTTACGGAAGTTTGTATTTTTATCTTTTTAATTAACTAAAGTAATGCTATTAATGAGGTGAAAAGTGTAAATACATATTTAACTCTGACATATGCTGGAAAATTATAACTCTATTAAGTAAGCATGCATAATGTAATTCTGGACATTACATATAATAGGTCTTTACCTATGAAATTGCCATTTTTCATACAATATTTTCGGAAAACTGAATTTTCCATACTAACGTTTTTGGATTTTTCTCGGGAATGCGAAATCCAAATTTAGCAAAATTTTGTGGGAAGGTTTGGACAACATTATGTTAATTTTCATCATACTTAGTTTATTGAAAGTTGTAACTGTAACAACGGTACAGCAAAAATAAACAATGAAATGGGCAACGGATGAAACGAGCTATATTTGAGCTTCTTTTTCAGCAAATAAATCTAAAGTAAATATGTATTAATTTGACTCAATATCTCCGTTATATGGCCAAGGTTTTAAATAAAAACAATTTTAGTAATAGCTGTTCAATCAAATAAATTATGAATAAAATAAAGCTTGAGGAAAAATCGGCAATTTCATAGGTAAAGACCTATTATTTCGTAGCGCCAAAATAGATAAATAACTAAAACTCCTTAACTTGACGTTTTTGGGAAAAATAATACTTGTTTTCACCATTTAAGTATTTACTAAACTAACCCTTATACACCCTGTACATTAACATGCACTTAGCACTTAGTAGCAAGAATGTTTTCGCGACGAAAATGCCCATTTTTGTTGCTGGCCTCTGTCTCATATCAGCCTATTGCAGTCCACTGTTGAACATAGGCCTCCCTCAAGGTGCGCCACTCTGCACGATCCTCCGCTGTTTTCATCCAGCCACTACCCGCTATCTTCTTTAGGTCATCTGACCATCTGGCTGGGGGGCGTCCTACACTACGTTTGCCAAGACGTGGTCTCCATTCGAGAACCTGTCTATTCCAACGCTCGTCAGTTCTGCGACAGACATGGCCAGCCCACTGCCACTTCACCTTGCTACACTTTTGGATAATATCCGGTTTTCTGTCGGATGACCTTGTTTCGGATTCTATCCCTTAGCGAGATCCCGAGCTGGCCTCTGTAGGTCCTTTTTTTCTACAGCCACCGACCTCCTAATCTCCCCCACTCATGCGTGCACGCATATGTCCAATCACCCTCTTTCTAACAATAAACAACATATTTCCAGCCGTCGATTTGTTTACACAAGAGGGACAAAGCGTTAAGAGGAAGAGGGTCGCTTCCACACTCGAGGGGCCACAAGGGGCCACAAGTAATTTCTGTAATTTCCAAACAGGACCACGGGGAACTTTTTATGGCGGGATATGCGTGAGAGTTGACGTTTTCATTTTGAATGTATGATTTGTGGTATTGCTTGAACACGTGTGCTGTTTTATTGAGATGATTTTTTTATGTAACGTGTTATCCATTCTCAAATAGTTGCTTTTTATTTATTTATCCCATAGTAAGTCCAGTGATAGACGAAATGCATATAACAAATCTACACATACTTGTATGAGTAGGTATATCCTTACTAATATTATAAATGTGAATGTGAGTTTGTTTGTTACGCTTTCACGCCTAGTACGAAATATTCAAAAACAAAAAATTCATTTAACGTATGCTAAATGAATTACATATTGGGTTAGAGGGGCAAAATAAAATATACATTTACGGAACTCAAATCAAACTGTTTATATTTCCGTATCTTATAAGGAGAGGTGTGCCTAGGTAAGTAACTAGTAATTAACAATAGTAAGGAGTATGTCACACTTCCTACAGAGCGCTTTCTCTAATGAGTTTCAATGTCAACTGCATACGGCATACTAACTGTTCTCTACTGAAAAACTTCTTTATAAATATTGATGTGTCATATGGTCTATGACCATTCCTTCAAGTGCGACAGGGATACATTCCCAATCCATAAGTCAGAGTAGGATAGATTTAGTTTTGCTATTCCAACATTACAGTGGTACTTTAACACTTACTGTCTAGGTTGAGGTCTTCTAAACTTGATGTCTTACCTGAAGCTTACCTGTAACAAAAATGAAATAATTAAGAACATATTTTCCAACATCATTGTGAGGTCAGCTTTCGTTTGGGCGCAGCTTTGGCCCCATGGGCCATCCAACTGTATCCAATTTTGTACCCTGACATAACTTTTTGTATAAAATGTAACTGTACCTTATTTGTGTTGGAATGCAATAAAGTATATTGTATTGTACTGTATTGTAAACGTTCCTGAGAATGAATGAATGAATCGTTTATACATTATTATATTAGGTACATTAAATCAAATAATTTTAGAATTAAAGTTATAAATTAAAGTATTTAAAAAAAAACATGAAAGTATAATAAAAATTATACTTAGATAATAATAAGGCTTACATAAATAAAGAAAACATACAAAAATGTGTTGCAGAAATAGGCCGTAGCCGTAGCTCAGTAACAATTTTGCCGCTGGACGCGACAAAGCACTGATTTTCAGACCACCTGCGAGGTGTGCCGAGTACGAGTGTGAACGCAAGGAAAACTGAATAGACCAAGATCCCAGGGCCGCCAGACCTTACTTATTTTCTCAGTAACCAAAAGTGTGGGAAAGAGTAGTGCTAATATGCACTATTAACATATGAATACCAGCTTGCTTGGGCCGACGGCCAATTTAGAAGTTTCAAATCAATCCGTTTCAAACACAAAACAAAAAGTGTTTTTGAATAGAAGTCCTACTTTATTGAGATAGGTATAATCGCCTAGGGTGACTGTTGTCACTTTTATTTTAGACTAGAGTATGCCGAGGTCTTCAATCCCTAGGGAATTTCGTAAAACCTTATATACACCACCTCCATCTGGAACACGTATTATACGTCAAGTATTCTATATTTAAAAGTAAGCCATTATAGCTTAAGGGAAATAAAATTTTATGGAACTTCCCTTAAATAACATTTAAATATGGAACGCCAAAATGTCAACAACAAAAACTTTTATCAAAAATTATTTCGAAAAAAAAAACAAGGCTGTTGAAGGCTTAACTTCCTTGGTCCAAGTAGATTTTAACTATAAAATTTGAAACATCAAAGAGATTTTACTTTTATTAAAAATATTTAGGATAAAAACTTGGCTGTATGTCTTAGCTATTGACTTTCCTTTGCCTACGGAACTAAATATTATAAGAAAACGTCGTCGGTGATTTTGGATCTGTGATTTTTACCGCGAATTACTAAGTTTTAAATAAATAAATAAAAAAAGTCCAGTATGTAATTCCAGCGTCTCTCACATAGAAACGGAGGCTCATTGATGGGATGAATTTATAATTTCTTTTTTATTTAACCTCACAGTAGGTGTATAAAGTAGAGTAAGCTCCTCGGGGATAAAAGTGTCTTAGTCTTGGGCAGACTTGAATCCTTGGCTTCATTCAGGATTCTTCGCTCAGAATTCAATATGCTGCCCGTGTCATAATACACTGTTTTATCCCCTTGGTGCTTAATCTACTATTATTACTCCTTGCCCTACGCTATACAATACAATTCTCTTTATTTCACACAAAAAAACATAACATTAAGACAAAAACAATGTTTATCATTACAATGCGGCGGCCTTATTGCTATAGAGCAATTAAAACGAATCCATTCGACTTTCGAGGTTAAAGTGACTCAATGAGCGAATCAGGATTTGTATACAGATTAAAAATATACATTCGTATCTCTTTTAAATAAATAAACAATAATAAATAAACGCTACACACTCAAAGGCCCACACGTGCCCACACTAAGGTTTTCCCTTGTTTCTTGCTGTTCTTCTCTGGGGACGACTGCATCTTTGCGAATGGGCGTAGAGTCAGTAGGGTCAAAAGAACGAATGCGTATGTATGTATTTAAATCGTTTAATGTATGTTTGTATGTATTTCATTGTAATCTTGACTTGTTTTAAGTGACATCCTGAATGTCCTATAAAATAAAGATTTTTCTACTCTATTCTATTCTATTCCTTGTGTCGTGGGTCCCTTAGAACACACATAAAGACAAACACAAACGCCCTGACCCGAGAACAAACATCTTCTTTTCTTTTCCAACTTCTTGATTTAGACTTTTATAATCTCTTTTGACATCTATAAAAATAAATTTCCTGATTTTTTGCTACACCTAACAAAGTCACCAAATACGCTTGTTACGTTGTACCCGAGATTTTTTTTCTTTATATGTAAACAAAGTCGCAGGCGCAAGTGGGTGGTTATTGCTCTCCTTATCCGTCGGTCGTTAACTATAATAATATCATTGAAGAGTTACGTAAGGTATGTTCTGAGTTTAGTGCGTTCCACTTTGTCCTTGCTGATTTGACCCTTTGGAAGTAACTTTGAGCTAAAAATATGTTTTTTTTTCTAGCCAATGCGATAGATCTTAATATTTTTTTACGCAACACACTAAAATTTTCCCTTGTGTCGTGGGTCCCTTGGAACACATACAAAGACAGACACGAACATCCATAACCCGCGAGTACAAACATCTGCTTTTTACATAAACATTTTCCCCGGTTGGGAATCGAACGCAAGACCCGCCGATCTAGAGGTATCTAGAGGTTGGTTTGGTCGAGTGGTAATGCCACTCGACCAAACCGACGTTAAAAATATCTAAATTGAAAAAAATATTTTTCATATCGCAAAAAAATTATATTCATTAAATATCTTTAAGCTAATCTATACTTATTTAGCAGTCGTTTTCGTCATTTTGATAGTGAGAGAAAGAGACAATCAACACTTAAGTATAGATCAAGACTTGAGTCTTCTTCTATAATACGAGTCTATACCTTTTTTCTTCCACACCCAGTCCAGCGGAGAAGTTTCAAAAACTTAGTCTTTAAAGAGTAAACAATTGTTATCTTATATTATTAGTGTACCTAGTGCTAAAACGCTTGAAAAGTTATCGAAACCACTCAAAATTCAATTTAAAAAAAAATTGTTTATAGAACATTCAGGAAAACAAATCAAAGTATATTTTATTACATTAAATACATACAAGCATATTCGTTCATTCAGGATGTTACATGATTTAAATACATACATATATATTCGTTCTTATGACTCTACTGTAGGTAGTATTCTTTTGCTGTCATCTAAGTCTACGAAGGGAATACGACCGACACTTCTCTCTGGACATCCAGCATGTTAAGGTGACTACAGCACCCGATAAAGGCAGCACACATAGGAATAGTGCCATCTCCGTCTCTCAACAGGCCTGGGCCGGCAGTGCGAACAGTGTCGATACACGAAGTTTACGGTCTATGAAAGCGTGCGTGCGTAAGTTAGAAAAATGAGATTTATGGAAAGGTAACAGCTTAAATCGAAAAATGCATTAGCTATACTTATCGAGACTGTTCAATCACGAACATTTTGATAGCAAATTCAAGTTCCTGTGTGCATTTTACTATCGTTTTTACAGCTTAAAAGATACACAATATTGGGTATTTAGAGGTGACTTTGTGAGCTTTTTCTATGGAACGAAAAGTGCTGAATCATGTTTTCAGCAAACTAATTATCTAGTTTATGTCCTGAATATTATTGTAGTCTTTTTTTTCTTGATTTAATGCAGTGCGTTATGCTTATCTACGCATCATAAAATCGTAATTTAGGTGCTGTAGTCGCCTTAAATAGATGTGTGAGATACCCTCTCGTATACATAGCGTTAGAACGGAACAGACAGAACAACATCGACAAGACAAAATTATGTCGCAAGCCTATTTTAGCTATGCAGGACGGCAATTCTGCTAATCAAAAGGCTTTTCAGTGGCCGTGGAAAGACGATAATTTTTTTCCATTCAAGTGGGAAGATTGAGATCTTCTTCTATCTCCAATCCCTTGCTATCTTTTCGCAGATGCAAAAAAAAAACAACTTAATAGTACACATTCCGATTTTGTTTTGCTACCAGCAGTTAAGAATTCACAAATAATTTTTAGGGCAAGAAAAATATTCGGCGCGAATGGGACCGACTTGAACCCACGACCCCAGGATCAGACCTCCTGGTGCTCTATCTAACCAACTGAGCTATCGTGCCTTCAAGTCAAGCGGCGAAATTTCTCATTCCCTTACTAAGCACATACGTCGTGCTTATAGGTTAGCGCCATCTGTGTCTCGTACGGAGAACTACAGACTCATATTACTTGTTGCAAAGTAGATTATGACGGGCGAAACCTGTTAACGATTATATTTTAGTATCCCTCACGCGAGTAAGCGTTTTAAAAATACTAAAATATAGTTAAGAATTCGTTCAAAAAGCTTTACACCTTTTGGCAATGCGGAAAAGTCATTGAATCTGTTGACAAACAAAACCGTTGCCCTCCGAATAAAATTATCTAAATGGTCTTGTTTCTCCGCATTTAGTCTTTATTGGAACATTAGACTCAAAATAACTTGAACCCTGTAGGATGCAGTTACTATCTGATATAGTTTTGTCCTTTGTCATAAGTGGCAGCAAATTGACTGGTTTACCCCCATTTGCCCCCTAATTTGGGTCGCATAAGTTTATGAGAGTAAACAAAGTTGCTATATTTGGTGCATGTAGGTAGGTAAAGTTTTCTCCGCTTTTAGTCTTTATTGGAACATTCGATTTAAAATAACTTGAACCCTGTAGGATGCAGTTACTATCTGATATAGTTTTGTCCTTTGTCATAAGTGGCAGCAAATTGACTTGTTTACCCCCGTTTGCCCCCTAATTTGGGTCGCATAAGTTTATGAGAGTAGACAAAGTTGCTATATTTGGTGCATGTAGGTAGGTAAAGTTTGACATGTGAGCAAGGATTTGCGTACAGGCCTGAGTACCGTTGGAATTTTTGGAGACCACCGCAGGCTAATATCAGCTACTACTAAGGTTAATAAAGGCGTCCCCTCGTTTTGACCACCGATTATATTATTTAAATTAATTAGCGAAAATTAAGGTTGTGAATCAGGACACTAAACTAAACCACTTTTCACAAATAAAAATAAGTCGAAATACGTTTAAATATTGTCACCTGTCCGTTCATACACGTGCGATATAATTCTCGTAAATTGTGTTCAAAAAGTACGCGAAGGATTAGTTGAAAAAGTCGAAAATTTATTTTTGTTCATGTGGGTTCTCATTAACCGAAAAAAGTTACCACCTACGCCCTCACCACGTCTAACTCAAGTCCCGTTTTAATAGTAAAAGATAACTGTATTAGGAATACGCATGTACTATACAAACAAGAACAAGCCTACACGCAACTGCGAAAAATCCCCATTATGTTTTTTGTCTTTATCTTACAAGTGGGATATACCACAGGTGTAAAAGAAATGGCTAGAATAGACCATGTTTCCAGACGTGACTTGTTGTTTGGCAAAAAGTCCCTCCTACATAATAAAAGTGTTTTTCTCTACTTATTTGGGAGCTTGCAAAAATAATGTCACTTTCTGAGTCATGTTGCTTCAACGATATTATTTCTTTTCTAAGATAGGTGAATGATTGTATTTATTTTGAAGAAATAAGTAAATTGTGGGAATATTTTTAAGCAAAGGTAGGTTAGATAGCTATGTGAATTGACGGTTCCAGATTGGCTCGACTGCCAATTGGGGCATTTTTTTTAAAGCCTCACTTGTTTTGTCTTGTCTTGTCTTGTCCTTCTTAAAGGACCCACTACATATGAAAAACTTCAGAGACAGCCTTTGAGTTTGTGGCTTTTAAATAAATATGCATAATTGTTTAACAATATTTTTAAAGACCATTTTTAACCAAATGTTTAATTTTTCGTATTCTTTCCAGCAAACTCTTTCATTTGATACCCACATCATGGGAGACAAAATTAAAATTACTAGTCCGCCATCTTGAGTGGTCCGCCATATTGGATTTAGTTTTATAATGACTTAACTTGGCTAAGTACGCATTGTCATCCAAATTAAACTTTCAGCTTTATCTTTTGAGGGTAACCTGCAATAAAATAAAATTCACTCGAAATTGCAAGTAAATAAAAATATTGTAAAAATATTTAGTCAGTTTTCTTGTAATAATAGCATAATTTAGCATGCAATTTCCTTTTTTTACGTAATTTCAAAATTTCCTACAAAACCCGCAACAGCAATATCTGACTCGCACTTGACCAATAAGTAATTCTTTTGGGTAAGACTAACTTTTTGACCCGGTTTCTCCTACTAAAGATTCCGCTTGCTTTCTATAAACGTAATCCTACTGTTTTTGGGTACGAATGTTGGTTAATTGACACCAATATGGCATTTGTTTTCGTAACTAGGTATTTACTTTTGTTTTCATTTCGTTTACTTACTTAGATGTTCCAAAGTAACCGCTTTTCGCGAGCTTACAAATGAACTCAATAAATACATAATTGTAAATATTATAAAGGGTTTTTAACACGATTTATGTTTTAACCCTTTATCAGGCATAATTAGGGTTGCCAACCCTACTATATAATATAGTATCCTTCTATATTAAGGCATCAAATACTATATTTCTATAAAAAATATATAGTAGGCGAAACTACTATATTTTCTGTGATAAAACTAAATGGCGAGACGAGCGTAACAGGGCCTTTTTAAATTTAATAAAATGCGAATTAATGGTGTTTTTCAACCTAAAAATTTATTGTAATGAAGCATATGAACACTTTAAAAAAAATGTAATTATTAAGGCGCAAAGCAGTAAGAAATATTCATTTAAAAATAAAGTCACATTTTAACCACATACTATATTTTTATTCTTTTTTTTTGCCATCTACTATATTTTTTAAGCAAATACCTTCAAAAATACTATATTTGATAGAAAAAAAGTTGGTAACCCTAGGCATAATACGTTTCATCGACCACCTAAATAATTAGAGTTTGCTAAGGACCTTCACCATTTTTAAACATTTGCAAAACCTTTCTTTATTAATAATATTATTAATAAAGAAAGGTATAATAAAGAAGGTATAATAATAAAGAAAGGTATTAATAAAGAAAGGTATAATAATATTATTAATAAAGAAAGGTTTTGCAAATGTTTAAAAATGGTGAAGGTCCTTAGCAAACTCTAATTATTTAGGTGGTCGATGAAACGTATTATGCCTAGGGTTACCAACTTTTTTTCTATCAAATATAGTATTTTTGAAGGTATTTGCTTAAAAAATATAGTAGATGGCAAAAAAAAAGAATAAAAATATAGTATGTGGTTAACATATGTTTATTTATCGTAATATTTTATAACTTAAAAAAATAATTAATACTTTGGTAAAAATCCTCACTCAAAGTAAGAAAAAAAACAGTTATATAAACAAATTAGGTAAAAATTAGGACCATACCATATTTTTTAATTCCTGTGCAAATGGGGCCTGATAAAGTGTTAAAAATGAGTTAGTACTATTTTTTGGCGCTGTTTCAAGCACTATGATCAAAGATGAACTACCATGTTCCGTGACATGGTGCTTGCAACAGCGCCGAAATATCGGATACTCATTTTAAAAAAAGGAGCTACGATGCCACAGACAGACACAGATTAACACGTCAAACTTATAACATCCCTCTTTTTTTCAAGGGTTAAAAAGGGTCAGGAAGGTACAGGGTCAATAGCACATCATGCTATCAAAAACTGACAAATTTCTTCAGCCGATTTTCAATTTTATTTCCAAACCTTAGAGTTTACTATCCATTGGGGAAATTTGACAGATTGTGGTGACCTGATATGCTGTTGACTGCAGTGCAATCGCGCTAAAAAAAGTGGATTGAATCGCAATTGAAACGCAGCTAGGGGGCTACCACCTAAGCGAAGCTGATGCTGATTGAACGAATGGAATGATGTACATTGCTGTGTTTGGTTCATGTCGTTAATCAAGGTCTCCTTTTAAAGAAGCAATCGACAACGTTCCATTCGTTTACCCAGCATCAGCTTCGCTTAGGTGGTAGCCCCCTAGCTACGTTTCAATTGCGAATATTGCGATTCAATCCACTTTTTTTAGCGCGATTGCCCTGCTGGACCTAATACTATTAAGTCTTAAGGTTGCATTGTACTTGATATCAAGGTTGATCTCCTCGCGAGCAAGTCCGCATGTTTCAAGCTACAAAAATGTATAACATCCTTAAGATGAAGTAGCAATGTCAATGACCAGAATGCACTTCAATCTTCACAATCTACCACTTAATCATACAATTTGTATGAATCTCGGCGTTATCTCGTAACTCCCACACTGCCGTGTGAAATTCATCGCAGAATGTTGCCAGCGCTATCTAAAAGATTGTCCCAGAAAATGTGAAAAAAGTTTTTGCTCTATCTGGGGGGCTACCACCTAAGCGAAGTTGATGCTGATTGAACGAATGGAATGATGTACATTGCTGTGTTTGGTTCATATCATTAGTCAAGGTCTCCTTATAAAGAAGCAATCGACAACATTCCATTCGTTCACCCAGCGTCAACGTCGCTTAGGTGGTAGGCCCCCTTATATTGGGTGACTTCAACTTGGTTAGCGAAAATTAAGGACGTTACATAAGAATAAATTAGTTATTAGTTATTCTTATGGATGTGAATCCGTAAATAAAATTGAGTAACTTTCCCCAAGGAAGATAGGTTAGGTTTCTGTTATTTTTAAGTTTTTAAGTTTTTAAGTGTCTATAAATAAATATTTATCTTATCTTATCAATAGATTATTGCTTTTTAACAATAATCATGCAAGAACTAACTTTGCTCTATTTCATTTTATATTAAAATTTGTCGCTCCCTATCAGAAAGTCTAAGTAGCAAAACGTCTAACAGTGTTATAGTGATTTATATTTGTTATTTGATAAATTTGTTTATAATTTCCTATGTTAAATAGTCTAACTCCTAAGCGATGTTGTAATGTTTGGTTCGAGGGTTGGGTTGGGAGCCTGGTGGACTAACCGCCTATCACGGCCCCCGTCTCTCACCAATACTAAGCTATTTTCCTTCACTTACATTAATTGTGACATTTGTTTAATGAGAGAAATAAAAATGTTTACTTACTTATTTATTATTTCTTTCACATTTTATATTCTAGCTTTCCGCCCGCTTCTTCGTTCAAGTCGAAAAGTAGCCTACGTAAAGGAAGAACAAACATACAAATACACTTTCACTGTTAATCGCGACTAACTTAAAAACCCTAACAAATTAATTATTTATGTCACCCACATTTTCTATAAAATGTTAGAGGCACGACTAAGCTGACAACACCGTTAGACAGCTGATTCTGAGAAGTGTTATCGAAGCTCCCGGCGGCATGCGCCTGCGCCGCCGAGTGAATAACCTCCCCATCGCGGAATCAGATGGTAATCCGTGGATTTGATGAATTCCGCACATACAGAATGGTTTAAATTTAACATGTTTATTTTGAGATCATTTTAAACTTTTGATCTATCAACCAGGCCAACTTGGAAAGAGAAGGGCCGTTATCACTAGTACGTATGCGCAGTCTAACGTGAAAGGAAAAATCTCTTGTAACCTCAGACAGTAATCATTTATGTGAGATGCACCAAGAGCCGTGATGCTTAAAGATGAATCATTTGTCTTCCGACGTCCGGAGTTCTGGCCATAGAGGTTCATCTTTCAGAAACACAAAAAAGCGACTGTGGAGACTAAGTCCCTGCAAATTGCAATTCTGTAAGGTAAGCATTCTATGGATTTTGTTGCCTGATAAAAAAGGTTTTTTTTTTTTAAATGGGTTAACTCTTGACCTCAATCTTGACCATAAGGTCAAAGATGAGGTCGACGATGGAGCGAGTTAACCCAGAAAATGCATACAAAGGCACTGGTACTCCTACGCACCGACGGAACACAGCAAGCTGTTTGGCGTCGGACTTCGGTAGGAGGGTGGTCGCGAACCAGACGGCCCTTTACAGAGCCTACCACACCGCATGAGACCATAGGACGACACCTCAGATCCCGAAAAAAATGAAGTGTCGTTGCCTGGGATGGATTACTAGGAGGCAGGTCTCATTTGTGTTTCCTTAGTCGCCTCTTACGACACCCACGGAAAGAGATGGGGTGGTGTTATTCTCAACCGATCACCACACGGTAAATAAATTTTAATTCGTTCGCAAATTGCAAATTCTAGATTAGATTAGATTAGATTAGATTAGATTAGAAAGTCTTAAATGAAACATTGTGTATCACTCCCGATGATCATCGCTTAAACTCTTAAACGACTAAACCCATTTTGACCGAATATAGCAAGGAACTACCTTGATTACATCAGCTATCAAACAAAAAACCTGCATCGAAACAGGCCATTATTTTAGGAGCTCTATGCCACAGACAGATACACAGATACACTATATGGTGTAATATCGTCTTCTCCATACCCAAAGGTTGCCGATAAGATATTGCTTCTTAGCAATGAAGCTGCCTTTTGTACCCTAACTTTATTACTGTCCATAATGTAACTTTTACTCTGTAGCTTGTTCTGTAATGTTGGTGTGCAATAAAGTATATTTGTATTGTATTGTATTGTACACACGTCGAACTGAAAGCACCCATATTTTTTGTCGTGGTTTAAAAACCACTTAACCATTTCCACTATACGCTCAAAAAAGTCAAAAATCAGGGCAAATAACAGATATACCTCTGTTTGTCTCTATCACAGAGCTTATCGCAATTCATTTATGGTTTTAGCGGGTTCTTGGTAATGTTTTGGAAGTGGGACAGGACATTAAACACGAAGTAGTAAAGTGATGGCAAACATTCCGAATTTGGTCAACAGTTAGTTAATTTGCGAGTAATCGCTGCTTTATTTTTAAGTCAATACATTTTTTTGAATGGCTGATGACCTGATGACGTTAATTCCACATTGGACTATCGCTCAATGGATTTTATTGTGAAATAATGTAATGTGAAATTCTTTCAATTTGCTTTATTTTTAGATAATACAGGGTTATTTTTTAATCAGTTCACAATTTTTTTGTTCGTAAACTTTATGAAAATTTAACAGACCCGTATTTTTTGTTTTATATCGTTTCATATAAAAATTCCAAGCTTGATCGTCTGAAGCATGAAAATAAATCAATTTTTTTGTATGGAAAAAAAATAACTTCGTCCAATTGACTTGAAACTTAGTAATAGTACTCTTCAACACATTTGTGACACCCGTTTTACTGCGTTTTACAAAATTCATCCTCTAAGACGTTAAAAAGGGGTATCAAAATCTGAAAATTTCGGAAAAAAAAATTTTTTTCTTTCTTATTTATGTTCTATCAACGTTACTGACACCGTAAGAAAAGTTTGTGTACTGATTAAAAAGTAACCCTGTATTTAATTTTGTTGACTATCACTCTGGCCATATTATATGCTCAGGCAACCCCGGTCACAGAAACCATACTTCCGCTACTAATATTTACAATGCAGTTGCTCGGAAATGGCCCCTTAACATGGCCATGGAGTGTACGTTTACGTACCCCATAAAACACATGTCATGTTATGTAATTTGAAATGAGAAGAAGATTTTGAAAAGAAAAAAAATATTTGAACTAATGAGCAAATAAACCATTTTTCATATACCAAAATTCAACTTCAGTGGCTATTCTGTGATCCAGTAAAGTTATTTTTTTAATCAAATGATGCATAAAAAGTACGCAAAAAGTGAATAAAATACTGACAAAAATGTATGACGCAATAAAGAGTAGCTGATTTGATAATTCAGTGACCCTTTTGACAAGTGAGAGTATTACCTTTTTTATAAAGCTTCATACTGGCTTTATAGAATGACAGCAAAGAGTTTTTTATGCCAGACAAAATAATTGTTTCTGACGAATATCTTGATTTTTAGTGAAAAAAAATATAAAAGTTAATTATTTATTTTACTATTTCAATAAAACAAATCTGATTTTAAACAAATAATTGAACTATTTAATAATTTCTGTAGGCGCAATTGGCATTTTATTTACTTAGCCTTTGCCTCATAATTATGGAAAAATATTTTGCTCGCCATTGTTTTGGCCGCCATTTGAAATTATTTGTTCAACAAAATTATTTTTGTGTTATAAAAATGTTAATTCCTTAATGTTTTGTGTTTAATCGTAAAATATTAGTTCACATTGTTCAATTGTAACAAGTTTTCAGTGAATGTTGATGGGAAATACTATCTTTTAAGAACTTTGGATATACCTATACGATGTAAGTTATTGACAACATTTTTTTTTAGTTTCGTTTCCTCGGCTACTGCATTGTAAAACGTTGAACAATATACGTGCCTTAGGTAATGTGTAACTGGAGCCCTATAAAACACTCGCTTCGCTCGTGTTTCAAATGGGCTCACGTTACACATTACCTACGACACTAGTATCCCTACTTCCCTACTAATATTATAAATGCGAAAGTAACTCTGTCTGTCTGTCTGTCTGTCTGTTACCTTTTCACGCCTAAACCGCTGAACCGACTTTGATGAATTTTGGTACAGAGATAGATTAGAGCCTGGGAAAGGACATAGGCTACATTTTATCCCACAGTTGGGCACGATATAACCTGTAGTCCACGCGGGCTGAGCCGCGGGCGGAAAGCTAGTCGTTAATAACTATAAAAATGCGAAAGTAACTCTGTCTGTCTGTTACGCTTTTACGCCTAAACTACAGAACCGATTTTGATGAAATTTGGTACAGCGATAGACTAGACTTTGGGAAAGGACATAGGCTACATTTTATTACCTATAAATGGAAAGTTTATGAGGATGTATGTATGGATAGATAATAAAGATATATGGATGCTTGTTTCTCCTTTACGCAAAAAGTACTGGACGGGTTTTAATGAAACCAAGCAGTAATAAAGCTGAGACATAACAATAACACCGTGTGGTGATTGGTTGAGAATAACACCAGCCCATCTCTTTCCGTGGGTGTCGTACTAATGAGACCTGCCTCCTAGTAATCCATCCCAGGCAACGACAGTTAATTTTTTTCTGAATCTGAGGTGTCGTCCTATGGTCTCATGCGGTGTGGTAGGCTCTGTAAAGAGCCGTCTGGTTCGCGACCACCCTCCTACCGAAGTCTGACGCCAAATAGCTTGCTGTGTTCCGTCGGTGCGTGGGAGTACCAGTGCCTTTATAGGCATTTTCTGGGTTAGCTCGCTTCATCGTCGACCTCATCTTTAATCTTATGGTCAAGATTGAGTTCAAGAGTTTAACCCATCTTGTAATTTAAAAAAAAAATTAAAAACTTGGGCTACATAATTTTCCTAAATTGCCACGGAAACGACATGTCGGGCCGAAAGTTAGTTTTTTATATTTTAAAAAAGCCCAAGGTATCATCACATCATTGCATTGTTTTTTTGATATCTAAGATGATGATTGTAATAATTGTGATATGTCACGTCGCTTCACTTGACGATATCTTGATCTCATCAGTTGCAAAACGGTTGAGAAGCTCGCCCACGTCCACAGTCCAGCAGTGGGCGTGGGCTACAGATACGGTCAGCTGTTTACTTTGTTTTTGCGCATATTGCAGCGGTAATGATGTTTATTTGCTAACCGCAAGACTAATTTGTGTTACGATTACGAATATGTTACTGTATGTTACTGGACTCGCTGATCTCAACCGATCAGTGAGGTTAAGCAATGTACACAGAGGCAGGGAACCTGATGGGTGACCAAAGTGGCAATTTATCACCGGAAAATAATAAGAACCGTAAGTTTATCAACTTTCGAGGTAGTTTATCAACCAGCGGAAAATCATACACGGCAGTTGAAATGTATTATTTAACGTATACACTTCCGGTAATTGATCAATTTACGGAGACTCGCGGTAAAATGATCCGACGAACGCGAGAGGTACCCTGATTGGTTGAATGTCTCTCTTGGAACTGCGACAAGTAGGTTTGTTTAAGGTTTGTTAGTAGGTTAGGTTAGAACTGCGACCCCCAACGCACGAGCCGAGCAAGCGTAGCGAGCGTGGCAAAGTGCCAGAAACGACTCGACTGTGGTTGCGTTAAGCGGTTTTCGCATCAACCAATCAGAGAATAATGTATTATACTTCGATCAAGTATTATATTATATTACGGATGTCAGTTTAACGTAACAATGTACACTGAGCAGCGATTGGTACATTCGTGTATGATTTCACGTGTGGCAAAATCGTTAGTTGATAAACTTACAGCCAGGCGGCGTAAGTTGATCAATTAGCTAAAATTTATTGCGTTAAATAATACGTTTTAACTGCCGTGTATGATTTTCCGATAGTTGATTAACTACCTCGAAAATTGATCAACTTACGATTCTTATTATTTTCCGGCGACATTATATAACAAGATTTTACCATTTCATTTGCTAAGATCTACCTTATACCCGTCTAAGTGTATACTAAACTCATCCTTACTATCCTTACTAATATTATGCCCGGTTTGGTCGAGTGGTAGTGACGCTGCCTCTCGATCGGCGGGTCCTGGGTTCGATCCCCAGTCGGGGCAAACATTTGTGTAAAAAGCAGATGTTTGTTCTCGGGTCATGGGTGTTTGTGTTTGTCTTTGTGTGTTCCAAGGGACCCACGACACAAGGGAAAACCTTAGTGTGGGCCTTTGAGTGTGTAGCGTTTATTATTATTTTATTTATTTATTATAAACGTCAAAGTTTGTATGGACGTTTGTTACTATTTCACACATAAACAGCTGGCCAATTCTTATTAAATTTGGTATGGACGTAGTTGACACACAGGCTACATAATTAACATATAGGCTACATAATTTCCCCAAATTCTCACGAGAACGAAGTCCCGTGCCGAAAGCGAGTATCCTTTAAAATTCTCTTTTTAATAAAATAAAATATATCCTTTGAAGGTTATTAATTCCCGTTAAGGGCCCGTGGTCCTACCGATTTGACCTACTGGTAGGACCACGGTACACTACTATGTACCCGTGGTCCTACTGGACTAGGGCTTATTCTTATATCGATAATCTTATTCCATGTAATCTAAGTGCAAGATTTGTAAGTCACCAGGCGGGTTCTAGTATCAAAACTTGTATACTTAATAGTTACAATGAGTCATATATACCATTCACATATAATAGTACATCGATAATTAACCTAAATAAATCCGTACAAAAAGCGCGGGTGGGCGCCGCCGTGCGCGTTGCGTCGCACGCGCAAAAACTACGCGGGGGAGTGAACTTCGTAGATGGATGACTGTACAGTACAGAGGCCATTATGTTACCCCATTTTCACTGGAAAATCGTTCTTATTGTCACAGCATAGAGTACACGCTTCTGGTAACCTGATGAGTGGCCATCCGTATCCGATTAGTGTTTTTTAGTGATGATTGTTTTTTCGATACAACTTTATGTTGCGTTATGTTATATTGTACGTAATTTAATTGTATTACCTACTAGCTTTTCCTGCGGCTTCGCTTGCGCAAAGAACTCTTTTAGTCACCCAATTTAATCTTGACCCCTTAGGGGATTATAAGTGTTAATACAAAAGTTGTAGATATTTTTATTACCTACAACTTTGCCATTTAACTTTTTTCATAAGACTTGTAGTTTTGCCGGAAATTGAGATAAACCCCCTTCCACTTCCAAACCTCAGATCAACTGTAAATTATTTTTCCTTTCATTTTTGTTATATTCTCTTCCCTTTCCATTGAGTTTCATCCTATTATTATTATTTTTTAACTTTTTATCATTTTCATAGGCTTCAGCTCTAGTCTAGATACGTATTGTCTCAGTGAATAAAGTTATATCTATGTTTACATTTATTGACGATCAATCTGTCCCGACCCGGAATGGAATCCGCCACCGACATTGACATTAACCGTCCTTAATTACCGGCCACAATGCGGCACTCTCCACTGCACATGCACTGCGCATGTGCATTTCTATAATTATCAATTATGCACTTTGTTAATGCACTGACGCCACTGGCTGGGACAGATAAATCCTTATAATGCATGTCGGGGGCTGTTTGTAAACGAGAAGTCTTTCTTAAAACACAGACGTAGTCATTGATAACTCAACACATATCTATATATATTTGGAAATGCTCTAACTTAGCTCTGATACAGTAGATGATGTTTCTATATACACACACCGGCACAATTAGCGGAACAACTTATGTTTTTCATACCATTAAGTCAACTTTGGGTTTATAAATGGAGATTTTTATTCGATGCTGTTATTAAAATTTTACGCTTAGTTTAGGCCAAAATGTTTGTCTGTTAAAACCAAATATAAAACATACTTACAAGAAGTTTTCAATAATATGCCGCATGACCAAAAGATAACATTGCAAAAACCTTATCATACAACTTCGTATGAAACGTTTAAAGAGTTTTTTTTTCTATTGACTACATGAGAAATTCTAGGCTTTTCGTCAGTTTTTGTAAAAAAAAAAGAGACGATCATTTATAAAATTTATTTGCATAAAGAAAAGTGCAGTTAACGTATATTTTTAGAACTCCCAATATAAGTCGATTGTATGAAAAACAGACGTTGTTCCGCTAAACGTGCCGGTGTGTATATGATTGTAGGAAGAATGCCGGTGTTATAACGCAAATCTTTTCATTAGCAGAAAACTTAATATAGAAAATCTCATACCAGAAAAAACATTATCATCTTGGGGTGTCTGACGTCCCCGTTCCTCAAAACAAAACTTGAATACAGACATAGCCCTTAAATATCAAGTTGAAGAATTAAGCCTTGTCTCACTTTGCCAAAACATTTGCCTCAGATTTGTGCGAAATAATAAAGTTGCAGCTTTCCAGTGATCAAAATTTCACTGAGATCCATTGATATTGAGTGGGGATATAGAAACCGTTGACGCCTTTTGTATGGAGAAAATAAATCTGAGACAATCCTCTGGATAAAAAGATGTAGAATATTTTTCATATTTACTCGCCATGCCAGCTTTTATTAGTTCTTAAGTGTTCTTGGGTTTCTGTATATGTACCAGGGTACCTACCACGATCGTTTAAAAGCATTTCTGTTTAGGACCCAACTTTGAAGTTTTTTAAAATGATACCATGATGGCGCTGCTTTTGAACTGCTCGATTGTCTATGGTCCATTTTAAATGACTACATAAATTGTCGCTGGTCTGCCTTTGCTAGTGCCTTTGAATCGCAACAGCGCCAAAATTGAATCGCTTATAAGCCATCATGGTACGAATAAGCGTTGCAGACTTGTTCAGGTCCTAAATTGGATCGCGTTAAGCGATCATGGTAAACCTCCTGGTAGTTTGAAAAGAGCACAAATAAGATCAAGTTTCATTATCACCAGAATGAGGTAAAAATTAAATGAAACTTTACTGAAAATTCCGAGCTCATACAATCCGAATATATTTAAGGTACACGAGTGAATATTAGTTCGCTACATCTCCTCAACCGCATCCCTGAGCATTGAGGTATATAGCAAACCCATAAATTAAAAAAATCGATTCAAAGAAGCCAGTTTGTCAGTATCATGAGTGAAACCACTAGAATAACAGTTTTTTGTTGAAGAACATCATAATTATCATACGACAAAGAATCCAGTGAGTGAGCCCCGTTTCCGAACACCCCCCACTTAACTCCAAAGTGCAGGTTTAATTGGCGAATACAGACGAGACACAGACAAATACACAAGCAGTCAACCGAGCACAGTGCCCCGATTCTGTAACTTAAGTTGTGCGTCGATAGAATGGAGGCCATTTTATCTGTTCAGGTGGCGAAATTGAGAACTATCCAAATTTCATACATCTTATGACGGCTGCTTTGACAGGTGGCGCCACCGCCAACTAAATTTTTAGTTGCTAGGTACCCAGGCAGCACACAAGTCAGATAACTAGTCAACAATTTAACCTTATACGAGGTAAAGCTTTATAACATGTGTATAGAAGCTGTGTGTATTGCAAAGTGCTGTATACTGATTTTTTTTTTGCTATTATCATGCTATTACCGCTGAGTTAGATTTGTTATTTGCCGATTTTGTTTCTAATAGCTGAATAGTCATCATAAACAACAATACGTTGGGTTGGCGGTGGCGCTGCTGGTCGGGGTGGTTGTCAGCAAGTATATAAAAAATATAAAAAAAAATAATCTTTATTTCTCAAATAGCTTAACATTAATTCTTAGTCTAAGGAAAACTCACCATTAAACAAATTAGAGTTTTACTTGTGTTGGGAGGTTCCAGTAAATTAAGTACATAACAAAATAGTGTAAATGTGGAGAAACAGTTGAGATAGATTCAAGATTCAAAACAACTAAACAACATAGGTAAACAACTTAAATTAATATAATAGAACTTAATTTTATGGTGTGTGTGTGTGTGTGTGTGTGTGATGTGTTGTGTAGTGTTTGTGTGGATGTGCGTGGGTGTATGAATCTATTATATATATATATATACATACATATACACATTATTTTATAAGATTAGATTATAAAGTCCAGGTAAGTAATGTTTAGTTATATACTTTAGAATATTTTCAGTATCAACATAGTCCTTAGTTTTATATGAAAATTAAATAGTTCTCAATTTCGCCAAACAGATAAAATTGCCTCCATCGTGTCGACACAACTTAAGTTACAGAATCGGGGCCCTGAACGCACACAGATGAGCGTTCAAGGTCAAGTGCGTGAGCGCATCCTGCAAGCACGCGAGAGCAGAGGTCGCGAGTTCGTGACCATATTGAGGGTTCGTGCCAATGATATAAGAATAAAGGTAGATAACTGAAAATGGGATTTTCAATTATTTGTGAAAACTTTGAGTATTTATTTCAAGTAGCATAAAATAATGTCTAAAAAAAGGTGTTGCTTATATGTTAAAGGCAAAGTAGACGGATCTCATCTGTCTTTCAAGATTTATTTTTATTTATTTTTATTTTTATTGTATGAGGAAAACTTACAGCCTGAAATAACTTATTGCATACAGGATTAATGTCTCGGCCAATAACAAGTTTTCGCCTTTAAGTAACTAGGTGAGTTAAATGGACTTACAGCTTAGAATGAATAATAACAACATAAAACGAGTAAAGTAATGATAAACGAGATTAACTAAAAATAATGAGGAATTCAAATTCAAATAGAAATTTAGAGCAAAAGGAATAATAATAATACTATAATTAATGAAATATTTAAATCAATAGATATCCCTGAAGAAAGCTTAAGACACAGTTAAGTAAAATGAGCACAGAATTCCAGGAAATTTTAAGAAAGAGTAAAGACAGTCCTTCGAGCAGAACTTAATAAAGAAAAAGGTTTCGAGAACTATTGATAGATTCTAAGTCAAAAACTACCTAATGCAACTACGATTGAACAAGATTTACTAAAGAACTACCTAAAGAACTGAGAAAAGATAGGTAGAGCATTATGTAAAGTTTTAAAGCCAGTAAAAGACGCCACGTTTGACAAACATTTTCATTACGCCAACATGGTTTTTGCACACTTCAGAAGAGTTTTTTATTTTTTTATTATAAGATGGGTTAACTCTTGACCTCAATCTTGACCATAAGGTCAAAGATGAGGTCGACGATGGAGCGAGTTAACCCAGAAAATGCCTATAAAGGCACTGGTACTCCCACGCACCGACGGAACACAGCAAGCTGTTTGGCGTCGGACTTCGGTAGGAGGGAGGTCGCGAACCAGACGGCCCTTTACAGAGCCTACCACACCGCATGAGACCATAGGACGACACCTCAGATTCAGAAAAAAAAATGAAGTGTCGTTGCCTGGGATGGATTACTAGGAGGCAGGTCTCATTTATGTTTCCTTAGTCGCCTTCTACGACACCCACGGAAAGAGATGGGGTGGTGTTATTCTCAACCGATCACCACACGGGTAAAAAGAAATTCTATCTACAGTTTTTTTCATATCACCTCTATAATATCAGTGTAATACGCCTTATTGTCATCAGGAAAGTTTTGGATGCAATTAAAGCAAGTTATGAGTCAGTACTACTGTCCATTGATAAACAATAACAACCTCAAGGATTTTTATACTCGGAGCCGTTTTTGTAGCCATGTTACCGGACCAATGCCATTCAATCTTTCTTTTACTAAAAACTATAACGAGAAGGGTCGGGAGAACAGTAAGACGGTAAAAGAGGAATTCACTTTTAAGTATTTAATTTAGAAAAAATAACTACGCTGAACTGTGACATCAAAGTCAATATGTATATCCTGATATGCTGCCGTGTGTACATAACATTACTTGGGAAACGGTCATTGGTAAATGATGGCACTGGGGATTGAACTTGATACCTCCTCTCGTGCACAAGTCCGACCAGCTGACGCACCAAAGCTTTTTCAGTTTTACGAAAATTGCTGAATTAACTGATTCAACATCATCAAATTACAGTACTCCCTTACAATATACCATGGAAACGCAGACAGCTCGCTCAATTCTTTATCTAGCATAGAAGGCAATTAGTAACCTAGTGCAGTAAGCACACATTAAGCTGTTAAAGACATAAACTCAGTCAATGAATCTATTCACTCGCAATTATCCTTGAGCGGTATCATTAACAAGTCAACACAAACATACAAACATTTAAATAAATTAATACAGTTGTGATCTGAGTGCATAATATGCTGAACACGTGAGCTCTAAGTGGGCTTTATTGAAACTGCATATCAAGTAGATAGAGATGTTTATTGCAAATGTGGCCCAGTGGCATTCGCTGTTCGGAACTGATGAGTGAGGTTAAGTAACGTTATATAAGGGACAAGAAACCTGATGGGTGATTCTATAACTCAAAGGTGATTCTAAATACAGGATGTAAAGGACAGCTTAGCAAATACTTAAATGGTGGAATCTACCCATAACTATCATCACCTATAACTAAATATTTTTTCCCGGAAACGTCACGTTAAGGAGTTTTCATTATTTACCTACTTTGGCGCTACGCAACGTATCGCGAAACTGCGCCCCGCGCGCGATCCCCCCGCGCCGCCTGCTATTGGAGTGCGATGTACTATCACGTTCATATATGGAGGCATAGTCAATACAAAACGCAGAAAACAAGTCGCTTGCAGCTGCTCGTGTACTCACACATGGACACAAATGACGTATACCGCATACCCCACTACGCTTGTTGCTCTGATAACAAGCATAATTTCACGAGCCAAAGCATAAGCCTTGGTGGCGCAGCGGTAACACCGTCTGCCTGCTGTAGCAAGGCGCGGGTTCGAGCCCAACTGTCGCCTAATAGTTACGAAGTTTTGTTAGATATGTTTTGGTTTTCAAACATTTTTATAGTCATAGACCATACCATACAAAAATTGAATGCAATGAAGTTAGTTTAGATTCATTCGGTTCGGTGTTCATGAGCAACCTGTTTGTCATTGCTAGATCATTAGCGAAGGTGCTCGTGTGTTCTTACCGTATCGGCAGTTTACTGAGATTTCTTTTTTCGACATGCATACAAATACATAAGTTTGCAGGAGAGGCAGCGTATTGTTGTGCTGCACAATATAGGATATAATATATGCCAAATTGCTAATGAGACTGGTCTTACTGTGAGTATTTTAATTTTTTACTAAACACTGTTTTTAAATTTATAATTTATTTTGAGAACGTAAACATGTCATCTAAATGGTTAGCTTAACTATTGTAATGCATTTTATTAGTGGTGCATAGTTTTTGTTCCTTATTATATTAATCTTGTTATTTTGGTTTTAGTGGAGGACCGTGCAATGTTCGGTGAATCGTTGCGGAATGAGGGTAACGTGTAATCTCGGCCGCGCAGTGGACGCTCGCGACTTATCAATGAATCACAGCGTATGATGCAAAAGTATGAAAATAATGGATTCATACGGAAGATAAATGGAGTTCATCGATTCTAAGGCTTAACAAGTTCAATTAAATATTGTTATGTGGAAAATTGTGATATTTATCTATAACTTATTCTTTTGTTATTATAAACTATGTATCTACTGCCTTGTAGTGCAAGTTGAATATTAATTTTTGTTGAGGTTTAGCTTCAATACTCTTTTCTTCACGAAAACGAATTCTTAAGCTATAACCTTAATAAAACTGTAAGTGATCAAGTTGCAAAAAAAAAGTGAGTTTGTTGGTAGGAAATAAAATTACCTAGTCGAATTTCATATTTGTTTTATTCAAATACTTTATCACTGATACAATAATGTAACATTATTATTATTAATGTAATATTATGTGAGAAAATAGTTGTTGATGCTTTAATAAGCAAAAATAAATTACAAAAAGAAATTACTCGGCTGGGATTGGAACCCGTGAACCTTTCTCCCTGCTAGGACAGAGCTTATCCGCTGGACCATACATAACGCTAGTAAGATCGACAAAATAAAGATACACTACGTCATGTTTACATTACCGATTGTTTGATATGACTCATCAACAGCGGTGAGTGGAGGACAGTGCAATGTTGGGTGAATGCGTCCTACAAAAACTTCACCGAGGAGCCAATAGATGTCGCTAAGCAAAGTAATGTTCTTAGAGGAGGCTACAAGCTTGTGTGCGTGAGAAATCGTGTGAACTATGTTCAGAGGAACATAGTCTCTGTTGCAACGCGCTAAGTGGTTTAGCTATGACTCCATTAAAGAACGCTACTGTACATTGCTGGTTTTCGTGTTTTACGTTGTTATGATTGTTTTTTATTGCAAAATGCAGTGTATTCGATTCAATGATAAAAAAAGTAAGCAGAAAATATTAAAAAAACATGAAAAAAAAATCCGGATAAAAATTCCACTGGAAAATCATTCAGAATGGGTACGTATTAAAATACCGAAAATTCAAAATACCGATGGTTGAAAAACCTACGCTTAAAACATCGAAAGTTGAAATACCGAACGGTTGAAATGCCGATGTACGATATAACTAAACATATAATACCGATATTTAAATGACCGAATGTTCAAAATACCGAATTTAAATGACCGAATGTTCAAAATACCAATGTTTACATGACCGAACATTTAAATGACCGAATGTTCAAAATACCGATGTTTAAATGACCGAAAGTTCAAAATACCGATACACGAAATACCTATGTTTAAAAACACCGATGTTCAAAATACTAAAAATTAAAATGCAACCACAGTCGTTTCTGGCACTTCGCCGGCCGCTGCCGCGGCACGCTCGCTTCGCTCGCTCGGCTCGTGCGTTGGGGTCGCAGTTCTAACAAAACCTAACCCAACCAACCCTTGACGGGTTGGTTGGGTTAGGCTACTAACAAACCTACTCGTCACAGTTCCGTTTGTCATAGAAACAGACAAAATAAAACATTTTTATTATTGAAAACTTTATGGACAGGATGTCCATAAACCGAAAACTAAAATTCGGTATTTTAGTTTTCGGTATTTTAGCCTTCGGGATTTTAGCCTTCGGGATTTCAATCTTCGGTATTTTAGCCTTCGGGATATTAAGTCATAGGTATTTCAACCTTCGGGATTTCAAACTTTCGGTCAAACAAACATTCGGGATTTCAAACTTTCGGTCAAATAAACATTCGGCCATATAATTTTCGGTCTTTCGTCCATAGGTCTTATGAAATTCGGTTTTCTATACTTCGGTATTGTAATACGTACCCCTTTAAAAGTACATAAACAGAACAATAGATGGATATGACAGCTGCACAGATGAGTTAACCAGGATTTATAGACATTCCTTTGTCTTTTCAATTAACTGGACAACTCTGCAAATTAGGTTGAACTATCAGGTTACCTACAGCATTTGAATCTCAATACTGACAGCAGTAGCTCGATGACGATGGCGACAAATCCGCGCGGCGTGCCACTCCCCTGACGCTGAAACTTTATTTTAATTGCGCGAGGGCCCCGCGCAAAGGTAGGCTTGGCGCATTATGCGCTCAGCACATTCAGTTTACAACTAAAAGTTACTTGACATCCAACGAATACTTGACAGCCAACCGTGTAAAATATTCGTTAGATCTCAATTTCGCCACGTGAACAAATAAAATGGTAACCATTGTCAATCAACCGCCATTCAATAGCCATTGATTTGTGAAAAAGCTGTATAATGTAAATATATGAGTATCACGGGGAGACAACTAGTGATACTAGAAGCTGGAAACAGAAGGCAATGGTAATACAAATTCTGTTATGCCGTGCCGTGTCGTTCAAATTATAAAAAGGCCCAATTACCACAACATATCAGCACGAGACTCTTTGTATCTTGTACCTACTTCCGTGTCTCCTGTCATTTTGTCAGTAAATCAATACCAAGAGTCAGTGCGACTTTTTTTACCGTAGATAGATCAGTGGAAAGTAAATGAAACCTTCTTCAGGTATTTAGATAGGTAACTGATATTATACGCCAGTCATATCGAATATTAATTTCGCAAGCTAACGGCTAGATCTGATTTTTTTTGTATATTGTTAGGACCTACCAGTATCGTATATCCAAGTTTGCAGCTTCAAAAGGCCTGTGCTAACTTTTCAGCACTCGAAAATTAATGTAAATAGAAGCAATTTAGTTAAATGATCTGGGTACCTACCACGATCGTTTAAAAGCATTTCTGTTTAGGATCCAACTTTCAACTGCTTCGCAATTGGAATGTTTTTTAAAATGGTACCATGATGGTGCTGTTTTTGAACTGCTCGGTTGTCTATGGTCCATTTTTATTTTTAAAATAAATTGTCGCTGGTCTGCCTTTGAATCGCAACAGCGCCAAAATTGAATCGCTTATAAGCCATCATGGTACGAATAAGCGTTGCAGACTTGTTTAGGTCCTAAATTGGATTGTGCTAAGCGATCATGGTAAACCTCCTGTACACCCGTACCGGTATTCTCTCTATTCTCTCTTGTTAAGTTTTTTAACTTTTGCAATTTTGCTTAAGCTGAAACGAAGGCACTCGGTTATCAAGTTGAGCAAATTTGATTACACCATCAGCAGGAACTTTCCTTACCGCTTACCAAAATTTATACACTCCCTTCTGCATCAAAGTAAAGCCCACCCATTCGCTGTACGTCTCAAGCCGAGCCTCCCCCCTGTCACGGCCAATTTACGAACAGTTCTCAGAAGCGCTGGCTTGAAATGTAATTTTATAATGACCTGAGATGAACGGTGACAGGGTTAATGCAAGCTTAATTGTTTGGAAGAGCTGAAGCTGAGGGTGGCAGTGATTATTGGCAATTCTTCGCCCTTATCGTAATATTCCTATCCAGTAAATTTGCATTAATCTTACTTGATACATGTAGGTTTAATAAAGAAAGTGATTGAGTTGACTAACTCTACATAATCAGCGATTTTACTCATACCGTGGTTGACCTACCAGCTTTCAACCCACTGCTCCGCCCGCATGGACTACAGGTTATATCGTGCCCAGCTGTGGGATAAAATGTAGCCTAATCTATCTCTGTACTAAATTTCATCAAAAACGCTCTTTGAGTATTTAACAAAACGCTCTAGTATAGTTTAGGCGTTAAAGCCTAATAGACAGACAGAGTTACTTTTGCATTTATAATATTAGTAGGGTAAGGCGAGTACTCTACTTGTAGGAACTATAGGTGAATTATTTAGCGAAATTTTACAGGGATCCCCTTGAAACTGAACAACTTTTTCCAAATAACCCATACAAATTCGAAAAAAAATTGCATTGTCATACAAAAAGTGATTAGAGAAACAAAAATAAGCTGATCGCTCAAGCTGTTGGAAAGACTAATTTTTTTTCCTATTTCGTCCTAAGTATGTTATTCAGGAAATATGTTCAGTAAAGTGAGTGTCTCTTTAAAGTTCTAGTGAATAGGCATCTTCTGGGTGAGCTTGCTACATCCTCGACCACATCTTCGCCCCTGGGCTAGATTGTGGTCAAGAGCAAACCCATTAGTTATAAAAAAAAAGTGGGCTGATCCCTTCATATTTGTAAGTCATATAATACAATTCAAATTAAGTATGTTTTTTTTTAACGCCAATCACGAAAACACTAGTCAAATTCAATCTCAATTGTTCGAGGTGAGATCAGAACACGTTACAACAATATTGCAATACACCTCACCCGTATTTCCTTCCGTCCATTATTTCGTACACCAATTCCTGATTCTCCCATAACTTCAGCAGCGTGCTTACAAAACATGGTGCGTACAGGATGTTGGCTAACATGTGGTAGTAAACATGCAGTTTATACTTACTGTTTTTGGACAGCGTATGCACTGATGAATGGGTAGGGTTGGTACACTTGTAGGAACACATAATTTAATCACGTTTTGTAAATTAAACATTTTTGCCACTTCCAGTAGCGTTGGGCGAGGAAAAGTCAGTCAGTCGTCTCTCGCCCGCCACGCAGGTCATTCATTGAAAATGTAATTAAATATTTATACAATACAGTATACTTTATTGCACTCCAACACAAATAAGGTACAGTTCTTTACATTTTATACAAATAGTTATGTCAGGGTACAAAAGGCGGCCCCATTGCTAAGAAGCAATATCTTATCGGCAACCTTTGTTAAACTCTAAAGCATACTGAGCTGTAACTTGACAAATTTTCACGAGCGTTCGGAAGGCACTTATAGATTGTAATTATGCACGGCTTTAGGTATCT
The DNA here is from genome assembly GCA_949987775.1 of Aproaerema taeniolella. Lineage (NCBI taxonomy): Eukaryota > Metazoa > Arthropoda > Insecta > Lepidoptera > Gelechiidae > Aproaerema > Aproaerema taeniolella. The sequence goes on along the minus strand of OX465263.1, from coordinate 15,343,249 downwards.
CTCTTTCAACCTCTCGGTTGGTTAATCAGTCCATGAAACTGAACAACTTTCCCAAGGAACATAGGTAAATATAAGAAAAAAAAATTTTTAGTTCCCATACAAACTTCATCAGCATACAGCGCATTTTGTACGGGAGATCAAAAATTTTTTTCGAATTTTGACCTATGTTCCTTGGGGAAGATGTTCAGTTTCATGGACTGATTAACCACCCGAGAGGTTGAAAGAGATTAAAGCCCTGTATAGTTTCTTTTTTTTTTTACTTTTCATATAAGTTGAGCGATCAGCTGGTTGTGCTGTAGTATGAGAGGTTGGGAAAGTTCCGCTAATTAATTTAAAGTGAAATCCTGCACACACGGGTGTGCAAGAATCGCGGGCAGGTTCTTTAGGTAATTTTAGATACCGAACAGCGAGCGGAGCGCCAATGGGCTACGCTACGGGCGCTTCAATTCTTTATTTATCTTCTAATCCCGTCACCCCAGCCCTGCCCAAGGTATCGCGTTACGCAACATCTCCACCAGATGGCGCAGTGTGTATTTTTGTGTGCATTAGATGCATATCTGATGCACTGCCGGCAATGTGGGTAATGTTCTCATATTTTTCTCGCTTACATTAAATTGAGAATGTGTAGTGATTGATGAAATGAACGTTGATAAACAGACGTCATATCTATGAGTAGTTTTTTAGCTGTAGTTTCTTTTAGTTCCTTGTGGTGTAAGTTGCCAACTTGACTTTTTTTATAATAAGTGGGTTCGTTTTTGTCCACAGTCTAGCTCAGGGATAACCGAGGATGGAACAAGCTCATCCACAAGAAGCCTATTCACTCGAACTTTTAAAAAATTCAGGCCATATGAGTTTGTATCATTCCGTAGCGATGCGCAATATAAAAGACCCAAATTCCCAAGGGAACGAACTTCTTTTCCGTGGAAAATTGGGAATATTATGTAGCCTATGTTCATCGGGGTTAATTTAGGATTCTAACGATGAAAGAATTTTTCAAATCGGTCTAGTATTTTCGGAGCTTATTTAATGCAAACAAACAATCAAATCTTTCCTCTTTAAAATAGTACAGATTAAGAGAAGCTCTTTGTACTAATCCACGAGATCTCATCAAGGTACAGGTATAGGTGGTACCTTGCAGTGCTTCTGAACTGTAGATGCGCTGACTAACCCTGGTATCAGAGTCAACAAACCACCAATGTATTAAGTAAGTTGCCCACGTTTTAATAATTATAAATGATCCGATCCTTTGTCGTTAACATTTTTTTCTGGGCTGTAGTTTAGTACCTTACTCTGTTTTTTATTATTACGTATATTTTTTTTTAAAGTGGCGTCCACAATCGTGTTTTTGCCAATGCATAAGTATTATCAAAATCAAAATAGAGAAGTCGCCAATATATCACGTAAAGAAACCCATTAGAGTTGTAGTACGTCAGAACCTCGTCTGTTGATCAGCAGGGTGCACCGCTAGCAGCTGGGGATGACACCCCTTATATTATATACTCTATACCAGGGGTGGCCAACCAGTCGATCGCGAGTGTTAGTCCAGTCGACCGTGGCAAGGCAAAAAAATAAAAAACATTTCACATTTAAGTTTTTCTACATGATTGTGTACTGAACTATGCTGTTTCATTTAAGATTTCAAGAAGTATGTAATTGGTAGATCGCACAGGGTTTCGTTAATAAACAGGAGATCTTGGGTATAATCAAGTTGGCCACCCCTGCTCTATACTCTAGTGTAAGCTGTTTACTGTGCTACAGATTGGGAAAAGTTAATGTCTTTTCTTTCTTTCGATCTAGCATAGGTAACATAGACGCTCGACAAAATTTTGTCATGTCAATGTCGTTTGGCTGTCCCACACTAACGCTAGAAGGCGGAACGAGTGACAAAATTATCACACGCGTCAGTGTTAACTAAATACAGGTATCTACAATAATATTATAACAATAATATTATATACAATAATATTATTATACACATATATATATATATATATATATATATAAGGTCCTAATTTATTAGTCACTTTCCTTTTAACACGTTATTGTGTAGGTCAAAAAACAAAAGCATAATATTAAATTTAAAAGGTCTTGAAAAATTTTGTTATGATATTTTTTTCATTACTATGTTGAATAAACCCATCCATTCAAACGTAAATAATAATGGCAGTAGTAGAGCGGGCGAGCGGGGAGTGGACGGCTATAATCGAAAGAGAACCATTCCTTTATCTTTAAATGGAAAATTCATTTTTTATTTTTTTTACAAAATTTAATTTTCAGATAATTAATTTTTATGTTGTTTTTTGGAATACTATCAACCTATACAATAACGCCTTAGAAGGTAAGTGACTAATAAATTAGGACCTTATATATATGTATTGTGTATATTATACATTTTTTTATAATATTTTTATTAGGGCATATATAAACTATGTTTATTATTATATATATTTAGTTTCGTAAGTATAATATTTATAATTTATTATTTTATCTTTCACGTCGGATGAGGTGTGCACCTACCACTCAATCTCACCAATCACCCTAAGGTTGACTGGTAGATAATGCCATTGGTCATTAAGTCCGCCCTTGTACTTTTAGTGCATTAAGTTGAATAAATAAATAAATAAACGAGAAAAGATTTGATTGTTTGTTTGTTCGCATTGAATAGGCTCCGAAACTAGTACCTAGGTACTTAACCAATTTGAAAAATTACTTTCACCTTTAGAATACTATATTATCCTTGAGTAGCATTGACTACATTCTTACCAGCCCATTACGTCCCCACCGAGGGGCACGGGCCTCCCTTCGAAACACGAAGGGGATTTAGGCTATAGTCCACCACGCAGGTCCAGTGCGGGTTGGAGGACCGCTCGTCTTTCGAAAATGAATTTTCTTGGACGGGCGGGTTTCATCACGATGTTTTCCTTCACCGTTGAGCAAGTGATAATTAGTTAGAAATCCGTACATATATCCGAAAACACGAATTTAGTAGTACAGGCCCGCACCAGGATTTGCACCCGCGACCTTCGGATTACAAGTCTGACTTATTACCAACTGGGCTATCACCGCTTCATAATTTTCCCGAATTCCCACGGGCACGAAGTACCGTGCTGAATGCTAGTATTAAATAACTACAGGGTGTAACACCAAACTTAAGATAGAAATGTAAACAGGAACTTTAAAAAAGTTTTTATAGGCCATAAAGCTGCGACCACACAAAGCACTATAAAAGGGTTTACTGTAAAAGTCGTGCGTTTCCTAGAAAACTGTTTTCCTTATTCCCAGCACATGTTTCATCTTAGTAAACACATAAAAACTCTGTAACTCTTTCAGTCACTCTTTGCTTTGCTTTACAAGAAGCTTATAGGGTGTTTTTTTTTAATCACAATTTTGACAAAAAATAAATGTACAAGAAACGAATTTTGAAAGAATTGTTGAAAGGGTCGGAAGAGGGCGCCCTAGGCGAACGTACTTAGGCCAAATTGGTGATGTACTGAGAAAAGGCCATGTTAGGAGTACCCGAATCCGAAGAGCATGTATGAAACAAATTATGAATATAGAAAAAGCGAAAGAGATTTGTTTGGATCGTAGCAAGTGGCAATCTGTGGTCTCTGCCTACCCCAATGGGACAATGGCGTGAGCATCCGTATGTAAAAAAAAAAACGCTACACACTCAAAGGCCCACACTAAGGTTTTCCCTTGTGTCGTGGGTCCTTTGGAACACACAAAGACAAACACAAACACCCATGACCCGAGAACAAACATCTGCTTTTTACACAAATGTTTGCCCCGACTGGGGATCGAACCCAGGACCCGTCGATAAAGAGGCAGCGTCACTACCACTCGACCAAACCGGCCGTGTATGTATGTATTTTGACAACAATATAGTTAAGAGGCGATATGTGGTCGAGAACATTATTATGTCGAAATATGAAAAACTAGCTTTCCGCCCGCGGCTCCACCTGCTTGGACTATAGGTTATATCGTGCCAAACTTTGAGATGAAATATAGCCTTTCCCAGGCTCTAATCTATCTCTGTACCAAATTTTGTCAAAATCGGTTCACCAGTTTAGGCGTGAAAGACGGACAGACAGACAGACAGAGTTACTTTCGCATTTATGGAAGTATGGATTATGTTTCCTCAAGCTTGTGCGATCTGCTGACTCACCAAGTAAGTATGCGATTGCGAAACCGATTTTTTTTAATGGGCAGAACCACCCCGTACACTTACTCATTTAAAATGACCACATATGACCTATGAAATGCAGACTCGAACATGGAATTCTACTCTCTGTAAAAAATATCTGAAAACAAAAACGATTTCAGGACGGTCTTGGTCTTCTTCTTATGGTTTACGTAGATTATTAATTGGATCAACCCTAGCAAAGAAGTTTTCAAACCACCAAATGATCTTCGGTGATAGCCCAGTTGGTAATGAGCCAGACTTGTAATCCGAAGGTCGTGGGTTCAAATCCTGGTGCGGGCCTGTACCACTAAATTCGTCTTTTCGGATTTATGTACGGATTTCTAATTATCACTTGCTCAACGGTGAAGGAAAACATCGTGATGAAACCCGCCCGTCCAAGAAAATTCATTTTCAAAAGACGAGCGGTCCACCAACTCGCATTGGGCCAGCATGGTGGACTATGGCCTAAATCCCCTTTGTGTTTCGAAGGGAGGCCCGTGCCCCACGGTGGGGACGTATAGGGCTGATAAGAGAAATGATCTTTTACATGGTTTAACGGGTGTAGTCAATAGACAAGGTATGATGGTTTGATTAAGGAGTATCGAAGCACGGAAACTCTCATGAAGAATTGTAAATATGGTCACCCGCCTAAGTGCACTATCAGATTAACATTGCTTAACCTCACTGGTTTCATCCGGAAAGTGCTGAAATAGCGACAAATTCATAGAGAGCGGTAGCTGTTGGTGTAACTCGTAAGTTCTGTTTCCCAATTAAACCAAGTCAATAATTTACCCAAATCTCCTCCCCCTATAGTTTACTTTCCTAAGCCGCCTGTATACAGGGTGCAGAGCAATAAACTGCATACAGTGTGATTCATAGTTTGTAAATAGAGACGCGCCGCTGCGTCGCCCGCATGCTAGTGTAAACATGGATTAACGCACTATATATAGAGTTGGGAAATCGAGATGTCGATTAATGTGAAAACGGAAAATGTACGCAACGTTGTCTGCGTATAGTTTCCAAACTGTACGCAAATAAGGTCCTGTGGGAATTTTGTGAAATTCTTCCTTAATCATTGTCTATGTTACAAAAGAAACCTTCGTAATTTGTAGCTTTTTAGATCCAATGTTTTGGGCTGGCCGTTGATGAGCCAGTGATTCTGGATCTCCAATTTTATATATTTAGAAACCCCGTAACTACGTGCTGCCACAATAAGTATTCTGACAGTTTTAAATTACAGTACTTAAAACACTTTTTGTTTATACAATATACGATATTATAAAGTATTCTATAGGTTTCTAAATTCTTCTATTTTTTTGAAGTGAAAACTTCTTTAGCGGCGTTGAGCACTTTTAGTATGGGCAAAAAAATTTAAACTCGCGATGAACTCGCGTCAGATGTCACGTGACCGTGATCGTCAGATGTGATCGAAAATGAGTAGGATAGGGTTGCCACCTTTTTTGAAGTGACATCTTCTTTAGCAGCGTTGTGTACTTTGAAGTATGGGTGGAAACCCGGAGGGATGGCAGCCCTATGGTAAAATTATCTCTGTGACCGATGACAACGATGTCAACGATTATTCGCACATAGTGCGCAAATACCGATAGACTATTTTACTGAACTGAAAGTAGACAGTTTGGTCGAGTGGAAAAGTTGCCAGATTGTAAGCAACAGGTCGAGGGTTCGAATTCTGAGAGAATAACGGACTCTTTTTGTGTATTTTGTTTTATTTCCATATTAATGCACAACGTTAATGTTCAAGTTTTTACTTCTGCCGGCACTCCCGGAGTGCAACCCGTTGTTTTTTTTTAAACACAATTCAGAGTTCTTTTGTGCATGTGGAAAAAAATCCTACACATATTTTCCTTTTGTAACGCTATTTTGTAAGTCTGTATTTCGCTTTATCGTAAGTCCTTTGAGGTGCCAAACCTCATAAACACCACTACTATGGGGAGAATTATTCACACCCTTTTCACATTATTCTACAAAGTTTTTAAAAATGTGTAGAAATTCCTAATTATATAATTTCCTGAACCATAAATTTCAACACCCAAAACCAAAATGCTCAGCTTGCACTAATCGTCGATTCATTTCATCATCGTGCGATAACATTCATCAATCGATCTTTTTATACTCGATCGGCTGTCACAATTAATTTAATTGCGTACAGATTTGTTCTCTGACGGATTATCTGGCGTGCTGTGAATGCGGTCTTACATTTAGAAGATAAGATTAACGAGTAGTCGCAAGATTGACTAATCTGTTAATAATTAAATATGGTAGAACTTATGCGAGAGACATAAGATTTCCGAATAAGAGTAGGGAAGGCGTAACATTATATTATACAATGAAACTGTGTCAGTCTATCCTTTCTTCACGAATGAACTTGGTTTGGACATATTTATTTTGCAGAGCAGAGGATTGGCAGTTGTTTTTTATACAAATGAAAACGTATTCCTTTTGAGAGAGGCCAGCGCATTAGGTTACTCCATTTTCATTGTAAAACCGCTCTTATCACAACAGCACAGAGTGCACGCGTGTGGTAGCCTGAGTTGGGGCCGTCCGTACATCGATATCGCACAGCTAACACATGACCTTTACAAATGATAATAGTATTTAGACAGATACTGCATCTTAAATCAAACAAACTGCACTGCCTACACGCGAAGTATTGAGTACACTTCCAGGGTCAACTGGAGCCTTGGGACAATCGGCTGTCGCAATGAGATCGAAGAATGCTATCTCAACACCAGTAATAACATACAGCATACTTGACCGACGCCCACACTGTGTGAGTGCAGTGTGTCTTTATGAGGCAGCAGTAAGGGACCATCCATAAATTGCGTCACACGTTAAGGGGAGGGGAGGGGGTCGACAAAGTGTGACATTGTGTGACAAGGGGGTGGGAGGGGTCATAATTTTCGTGACGTCACATTTCAAAATGTGTTATGAGTATCAAAACGCGTTAACTATTAACGACAAACTTAAATTCCTTAGTCCCAAGCACTTTACGTTTTTACTTTGGTTGAGACAATGAGTTTTGAGTTCCCAAAAAAAAAATAACAACACTATTAAGTACTGCTTTTATTAAAAAATTACAAAAAATTTAAAATATGCAAAATATGTGACGTCACACTAGGGAGGGTGGAGTCTTACAAATGTGACCAGCTGTGACAAAGAGGGGGGAGGGGTCAAAAAATCATGAAATTCGTGTGACGTAATTTATAGATGGCCCCCAATGACTCTTAGGCCCGTATTACAGAAGGAGACTCAAGTCTTTATCTATACTTAAGTATTGATTGTCTCTTTCTCTTACTAACAAAATGAAAAAGACGACTGCTACTTAAGTATAAATCAGCGTCTGAGTCGCGTTCTGTAAGACGGACTTTAGATCATTATCAGACCTTATACGTCCCTACTAAGAAGCACGGGCCTCCTTTATTCTAAACAAAATTGAGGACAACCAGTTTGATCTAGAAACTTTGCGCCTGAATCAGCTTCTGGATTATATTTCCGAATACTTACTGGATTAAGAGGAGCGTCTCAGTTTGGACTAGCGGCTCAGTTGTTTTTCATGCTGTCTCGATGTAGACCAACCGCCTCAGACTTGTGCGAAAAGGACAATTGCAGCTTTCCGGCGAAATGCCGAGTTTTATTTCCAAAATTATGTGTTTAGGCGTCAATGAATTCCTACCCCAAAAACTTAAAGGAATCGTACGTTTTTGGTCTCTGTCAATTTGTAAGCGTATAAATGAGGTTCGTACGTTTTATTTTTTCCAAAATAGTTCTTAGTTTTTCAACAGTCACCTCTTAAATGTTGAGAAATTTTTTGGCGAAAAATGCTGACCTTTAGTTTAAAATATCTTTTTGTCTACTAAAAATATCACAAAAATCAAAACGTACGGACCTAGTTTTTGGTGTTCTTGATATAATACCAAAATTTAACAGGGATCCGTTGACTTTTAGGGGATGGAATCCATTGACGCCGTTTGTATGGGAAAAAAACACTGAGACGATCCTCTTAAGCATTCAGAATAATGCTATGGTTGCCGGTAACCGACAGTTGCCTGTTTTGGTGGTCGCATTTATTTGCTGGGCTGGGTTCATTCATTGTTTGGTAAATGTATTGCTCAAAAATGTTTTACGATTCCTAATAACAGTGTGGGAATTTAACTTGTGGCACTAGCAGAATCACAATAAAAAAACGTTCAAAATTCTGAATTTTTTATCACCATTTTACGAATTATGTACGTGGAAATTGCGAGTTGGTCTTATTAATGAGAGCCATTAATCAAAGGATGCTAGAGATACAGTTGAACTTTTAGAACACCCTTTGCTTTACAATTCTCTGAACTGTGTCTGCTGCTGTGTCATCGCCGCACCCCTTGCGTCGGAGCATGCGCTTGTATCATAGGAAGATGTTATCAAGCATTTTGTAATGATGCAGCTTCTAGCTGAGCTTCTTGTCCGATTAGGTTATGTTTTGCATATTTGTATGAGGTTCTTAGACGCATACTAACCGGCGTAGGTAAATCTCGTGAGAAAATGACATTCAATTTGTAACGTGTAACCATCTGATCAGGTTACCCTGTTAGCAAAGTTACTGAACCAAAATCCATCCATACAGTCACGCCTTTAATCCCTTTCGGCGTAAGCAGAACCACTTGACACCACATTTGACAAAATTCTGGGGGTTATTAGATGGAACATGTGTATAGTGGTAATTAGGTTGTCAGCCTTTCTCCCACGATACAGCGAAACCCTCGCATTCCAATAACTGGCTTCTACAGTATGCCTGGGAAGAGTTGGCAACTGGTACATTCTAAGTTTTTTTTTCACGCCCAGTCCAGCGTAGAAGAAATGTATCTTCATAATCAAAATCAACTACAAGAAATTACCCTGCATGGGTCAGGATGATGTGTAGGTATTGTATAATTTAGGGTCAAATCCTAGATCATGGTAAAGCGAATTACAAATCTGAAGCGGGCCAGAGCAATGGGAAGGAATTGTGAGAGTTTGCCTTCTATTATTTGTCCAACTCTGGGCGTTGTATTGAAAATTTATAAAATTGTAATCACCACATTTCTTCATAAGTAATCTCTAAGTGGATATTCGGACTTTGTTATGTATGATAAGACAAAGTATCGATAAAATTCATCGACATATTCCCCTCCCTACTGTCAATAAACGCGGCGTTAATGAACTTGTGATGAAAATAGATCGCGGTGCGGTATTATGTGCGCCTGCGCCGGAACATAACCCTGCAGCTGCAGTGATCTACTGTAAGTTAATCTAAAGATCATACTACTTCTTCTAGTCAAGTGTGTGGCGAACTTGACTAAACCTGGTGTGTCAGAGTTTTTCAAACCGCACAATGGCTTCTGACTTAGTTTTAACGACTGTAGTCAATCGACAACAGCCGCGACCGATAGCTTAACGTGCCCTCCGAGGCACGGAAACGCTCGTGATAAATTGCCACTTCGGTCACTATCGGGTTCACTGCTCCTGTGTACATTGCTTAACCTCACTGATCGGTTCAAATCAGCGAGAGCCACTGGGCTACGAACGGTTCATACTACTGACAACTTTATATAAACTTCATAAAAAATCAGTATCTGAATATCATCTCCATTGGGCGAAGGCCCTCTTCACACGAAAGGATGTATTTCCGTCCTTAGCATACTAAAGAAATGAGTTGATAGGTGAATAGGCCCTTTTGTATTTAGAGAAGTGTTTATTTCTCTTGGATATTCGTCCCTTTAGCAATTTAAGACGACTACAGCACCTAAATTACGATTTTATGATGTAGATAAGCATGACGCACTGCATTAAATCGAAGAAAAAAAATACTACAGTAATATTCAGAACATAAACTAGATAAGTAGTTTGATGAAAACATGATTCAGCACTTTTGGTTTGATAGAAAAGCTCACAAAGTCACCTCTAAATACCCAATATTGTGTATCTTTTAAGCTGTAAAAAACTTGAATTTGCTATCAAAATGTTCGTGATTGAACACTCTCGATAAGTAGTTAACGCATTTTTCGATTTAAGCTGTCACCTTTCCATAAATCTCATTTTTCTAACTTTCGAACATGTAATTACGCACGCACGCTTTCATAGTCCGTAAACTTCGTGTATCGACACTGTTCGCACTGCCGGCCTAGGCCTGTTGAGAGACGGAGATGGCACTATTCCTATGTGTGCTGCCTTTATCGGGTGCTGAAGTCTCCTTAAGATCATTTGTCAAAGTGATTGAAAGAAAAAAAAATGCAATTTTCTTCTTTTACATTTAACGTTTTCCTTGGCAAACAACTCTCATGAGAGTGAAGTCTTATTGGTCTCCGCCAGGGACTGCGTTTCCGTGAGAATAAGGGAGAAATTATGTAGCCTATGTGTCAATCTAGGATGTCAGCTACCTCCATATCAAATTATGAGACCTGCCTCCTAGTAATCCATCCCAGGCAACGACACTTCATTTTTTTATGAATCTGAGGTGTGATCCTATGGTCTCATGCGATGTGGTAGGCTTTGTAAAGGGCCGTCTGGTTCGCAACCACCCTCCTACCGAAGTCCGCCGCCAAACAGCTTGCTGTGTTCCGTCGGTGCGTGGGAGTACCAGTGCCTTTATAGGCATTTTCTGGGTTAACTCGCTCCATCGTCGACCTCATCTTTGACCTTATGGTCAAGATTGAGGTCAAGAGTTAACCCATCTTATAATAAAATAAAAAATATATAAATATATCAAAATTGGTCCCATCGTTTGAGCGTGAAAGAGTAACAAACATCCATACATTCATACCAACTTTCACGTTTTTAGTAAGGTGCTAGGGAAGTACCAAGTATAAGTTACGGTATTATTTTGTCTCACTTTTATAGGAGAGTACGGGATGGATGTTTCACAGGTGGCACCTTGTTTTGTTCAGCTATCCAGTTCAATATAGAGATTCGTTCTCACTACCACTGGATTTCAGCAGCTCGAGCACGAGGCGACAAACTCTTGTGGCACGCCACTCGGCTGACGTTAAAACTTCATTTTGATTGCGTGAGGGCCCCGCGCAAAGGCTTGCTCGCCCTCCGGCAATGTCAATGTTGACATTTTGACATAAGTTGGACCGCGGCGCATTACGCGCGCTATCACCATCGTACTCGAGCTGCTGATCCACTAATCAATGGTGGTTGAATGGCAATGGTGACCATTTTATCCGTTCAGGTGGCAAAAATCAGAACAATTGAAACCTCATACACATGACAACCACCCCGACTAGCAGCGCCCCACCCCCAACTGTAAATTAAGTAGCAAACTGTCTAACAACTTAACATTCAGTTGGCAGTGGCGCCCCCAGTCAAGGTAGCCGTCATTCAATGAAGTTTAGATAGTTTTAATTTTGCCACCTGCAACTCGAGCACGATGTGCTTGCGCGCGAAATGCGCCGCGATCCTATGTCAAAATGTCAACATTGACAACGCCAGAGGGCGAGCAAGTCTTTGCGCGGGGCTCTCGCGCAATCAAAGAGAAGTTTCACCGTCGTCGCCGAGTGGCCTGCCGCGCGAATTTGTCGCGCATCATGCTCGAGCTACTAAACGGATGAAGTGTGACCACTTTTTTTATTTTTTATCATGATATGGGTTAACTCTTGACCCCAACCTTGACCAAGGTCAAAGATGAGGTCGACGATGGAGCGAGTTAACCCAGAAAATGCCAATTAAGACACTGGTACTCCCACGCAACGACGGAACACAGCAAGCTGTTTATCGTCGGACTTCGGTAGGAGGGTGGTCGCGAACCAGACGGCCCTTTAGAGAGCCTATCACACCGCATGAGACCATAGGACGACACCTTTATCATTCTATCGCCCATGAGACGCTATAGGTTAGTGGACAGGCCGTCAAATTAAACCAACTATCCTTGGATATCTGTATCCAATCTATTAGTCGAGTTTTCTTATCTATTTGTTTACAACTCCAGCCATGTCGCCTGTCACTACTATATCAATATCAGTCAGCAGGGGAATGCAGTGCAACTGAATTGCAATTAAATTAAATGCATTATTATAATCAGTTGATAAGGCATGGCCTTTGTACAAGGCCCCGATTCTGTAACTTAAGTTGTGTGTCGATAGAATGGTCGCCATTTTATCCGTTCAGGTAGATAAATTGAGAACTATCCAAATTTCTTACATACTCGTATAATGACAGCTGCTTTCACTGATGGCGCCAACGCCAACTGAATTTTCAGTTGCTAGGTAGTTTGCAACTTTACGTTCTTTTGGCGGTGGTTGTCAGCAAGTAGGGACCATCCATAAATTACGTCGCACGTTAAGGGGGAGGGAGGGGGTCGACGAAGTGTGACATTGTATGACAAGGGGGTGGGAGGGGTTCTAAATTTTGTGACATCACATTTAAAAATCTAAAATCTATTATAATTAAAACACGAACTTTGAACTATTAACGAAAGACTCGAAAACATTTGAATCTCTATCTGTATGAATCTAAGGTTCAATTTGTTTTGTCTGACACTCGCTCTAATAGTGTTACCCGCCGACTGCCTAATGCCACCAAACGTAGCACCGCGCATAGCGCCTTTAAATTAATTTCGGAACAGCTGTTTTAATTCAATAATTACTAGATGTAAAATTGCAAAATGTGTGACATCACGAAAATATGTGGGGGAGTCTCACAAAATGTGACCACCAAAAAAGGACGGAGGGGGGGATATCCTGAAAAATTTCGCACCTGGACGGTAAAAATGGCCTCCATTCCATCGACACACAACTTAAGTTACAGAATCGGAGCCCAGATACAATGTAGATTACGTTAAGTTAGATAAATACGTAATCTCGTTTCGAACGGTCGCTTTACATGAGGTTTAAATCTCTCAATCAGCTTCTTAGACAATGACCGGTGTGACTGCGGCGCCGTACAGACCTGGAACACCTTTTATTATGTCCCCTCTGCCCTGTATCCGGCACACTGGACGACGTAAACGAGGCAAATCAAAAGGCTGTAGAACTGGCCATTTACTGGGCGGTTTGATCTGAGTGTTCAACGACACGAAAAGAAGAAGAAGTGCAGACTAAGAGATAATGTTTGTTAAGATTTGTTTCAATCTTCTTTCTTTAACCCAGTGTTTTTCAATCTTTTTGAATTCGCGACCCCCTTGGACGAGGAAAGTTCTGGCGACCCCCTTAGGCCTTAAGACCCCCTAGGCTAAATCTACAACCTATGTTGGAGATTTAAAACGTAAAAATAATAGTATTAAAAAACAAATAAATGTAACTGTACCTTATCTGTGTTGGAGTGCAATAAAGTATATTGTATTGTATTGTATAGTATTAAGGATAGCCGTGGAATGCGGGAGGCATCATTATAAAGGCAAAGTCTTTTTACTGATATCGTACTTTCTTATTATGGTTTAGAACCTACAAATAATTATTTTACCTGCGACCCCCCGAGTAAGGCTTCACGATCCCCCAGGGGGTCGCAACCCACAGTTTGAAAAACACTGCTTTAACCCCTCAAATATAGTCCAAACCGAAAATGGAACAGGAGGTTTACCATGATCGCTTAGCGCGATCCAATTTAGGACCTAAACAAGTCTGCAACGCTTATTCGTACCATGATGGCTTATATGCGATTCAATTTTGGTGCTGTTGCGATTCAAAGGCAGACCAGCGACAATTTATGTAGACATTTAAAATGGACCATAGACAACCGAGCAGTTCAAAAGCAGCGCCATCATGGTACCATTTTAAAAAAACATTCCAATTGCGAAGCAGTTCAAAGTTGGATCCTAAACAGAAATGCTTTTAAACGATCGTGGTAGGTACCCAGAACGCTAATAACTCCAGAATTATAAATTTTTACCACTGACATTCGATTGCTTATAATTTTTAAACGGCTGAATTAATCTTAATCAAATATAGGTACCTATAAGAACCATCTAGATTACGTCTGCAGCTCTAGCACGATAACGACAAACTCGCGCTCGGCTCACGCTGAAACTTCACTTTGATTGCGCGAGGGTCCCGCGCAAAAGCTTGCTCGCCCTATGGCGTTGTGACATAGGACCGCGGTGTTGTCGCGGCGCTGTCACTATCGTACTCGGCCTGCAGCTTCCAAACAAAAATCTTTGAAATCGCTCCATTCGTTTAGGAGCTACGATACCACAGACACACAAGTTAAACTTATAACACCCCTCTATGTTTGTCTGGGGTTACTAAAGAAGAAATTAAGTACTTTTTCGTGTTTCGTTATCAAAATAGAATATGTGCTACAGGGCACGTAGTCAAAACATGTGGTTGATTACGAATATCATTTTTATTCACTACAATCAAATAATCGACCATTATGAATGTATTGCATAGCGATTTTTTACTTATTTCAGTTAATTGTGAATCCGCAGACTTGATGTCCGAGCCCTTGTCTAATTAATTTTTATTTTATTTTATTTTTTATTAAAAATGGGTTCGCTCTTGACCACAATCTAGCTTAGGGCAAAGATGTGGTCGAGGATGTAGCGAGCTCCTGGGTGAGCCTATTCAGTCGTACTTTAAAGATATTTGGGTTGTATGAACTCGGAAATACAGACGCCGGCAGGGAATTCCACTCCCTGGCAGTGCGCAATATAAAAGATGAAGAATAGCGCTCAGTACGTATCCGAGTACTCAGTACATATATTATTATTACTTATTTAGCATTGTTTACAAATCTTATACTCTCCATATGAGTTCACAATTGTTAACAGCATTTGAGAGGTTCAAAAATATGGTCAAAAACTAAAGGTTGTAAGTAAATATTAAGTTGTGATCAGTGATAGTACAATATTGGTTATGATACAAAGAAACGATTACTGGAAGGATACATTTCAATCAGTTAACTGCAGTCCGCAACATTTTGCTGCAGTTTTTAACAGATTGCATATAAAAGCATGTTCAGTAAATAAATTAACAGGCAGTATGGCCGACTTGCCGACACTCAGCGATTTTGGAGCCCTGCCAACCCCGGATACAGATTAAAAGAGACATTTCGAGATCAAGTAGCTTACAGAAGAAGCTTTTAAATTTTAAAAGAACTAGCTTCCCGCCCGGGACTTCTATAAATGCGAATGTTTCTAACTGAGTTATACACTAAAGACATCTGTACATTATGAGCAAATAAAGTATTACTATTACTATTTTTGTAAGGATGAGTAGATGGATGTTTGTTACTCTTTCACGCAAAAACTACTAGACGGACTTTGATAAAACTTTGCCGTAAGCTTTAGACATAAGAATAACACATAGGCTACATTTCTCACATGTTCTTACGAAAGGAATATCCCGGGCGGGAAGCTATTTTCGTAGTAGATAGAAAATTGTATCAACTGCTCAATGTACACAATACAATACAATATACTTTATTTTCACACAAAGAAAAACAATACAATTAACAGAACATAAAACATAGTGTACAACAAGGCGGCCTTATTGCTAGGTAGCAATTTCTTCCAGGCAACCTTAGGGTAGGACAGCAGTAAGGTAAGAAGTAGTTGGTGGTGCATAAAATTAAATACATATTAATAATACAAATAAACAAATATATAAGTATACATATATATAATTATATATAAATAAATATGTAAAATAAGTATAACATACATCTATATATATATATATACATATGAGCAGCAAATGTAAGGGACCAAACAAGTTTAGTAAAGTGGATAGAAGCAAAGAAAAATGTAAACTTTCGAATCGCTAAGTTAAAATATGTTAATACCCTGTATGGGTAGGTTAGGTACCCTATATGTGCACTTGGCGAATGTTAATTGTATTTGATTTCATAAAAATAATAATACAAAACATCCACTAAATCTATTTAATAAGCACACATTCAAGTCCCAAACCTCGTATTCAGACGATTATTCGAATCCTCGGACCCCTAATAACAAATTATTTTATCAATAAGCTACTTAACCATTCAATTGTAGAATAAGAGGGCATTGTATGTCCCCTGCAGACTACGTGGTGGCCCGGTCAAAGCAGGGGCAGTTACTGACCTAAACAGGGAATTGACTGCTTCCTTTAGGGATGGGGTTAATATCGATACTTTTTCTTAGTGTTAGTATTCTCAAGTAGCCCAGAGGCGCTTGCTGATCTCAACCGATCAGTGAATTTAAGCAACTTACACAAAGGCAGGGAGGGAACCTGATGGGTGACCATAATGGCAATTTATCACGAGCGTTTCCTTGCTTCGGAGGGCAGATATTTTCGATTGACTACCGTCGTTAAAACCAAGTCAGAGGCCATTGTGCTGGTTGAAAACTCTGACAACAGGGTTAGCCAAGTTTGCTACACACTTTACTATACCTACACGATAAGAAGAAGAAGATTCTCAAGTGTGTGGCAAACTTGATTATTCCAGGTTCTGAGTTTTCAAGCCTATAAAGTTACTTTATTTGTGTACCACCATTCCGCCAGGGACTTCCTTCTCGTGGGAATTTAAATGTACAGACGCCAGCACATGGAAAATCGTTTTTATTACGAACTAGTACTCCGCTCGGGACATAATTCTCGTTGGAATTCGGCAAAATGTTGTAGCCTATGTTACTCAGGGATAATGTAGCATTCTAATGGTGAAAGAATGTTTTAAATCGTTACAGTAGTTTTGGAGCCTATTCAATGCAAACAAATAAATAATCAAATCTTTCTACGGGAACGAAGTCCTGGGCGAAAAGCTAGTATACAATTAAAATTACCGCCAAAATATTAGAAAAACATACGATTGGAAGACGTTCCTATATCGATATATGTAGTCATCTTCAATGGACATCACTAATCAACCAATCGTTCGGACTAAACGGAAATGCGTCTAAATGCATCTAACGAATGCACTCCGGCATCGGGATGTAGACGCATTATGCACTTCCCCTGCACTTGTTTGTTGTGGCTCTTGAAAGTGAGTGCACTGCTGCTGCAGGGTGAAATAGAAAATATTCTGCAGTTTTGAGGGGGACCTGGGATGTAGGTATGATGCATTGTAACAGTGAAAAAAGCTATGGCAAGCCAAAAATGTATTTGTTTCATTGAACTTAAAGTCACATACATTTGTTACATTACAAAAGGGATGTTGACTATTTTTTTTTATCTTAAAAAGGAATTGAATCAAAAACCCAAAACCGAAATAATTTTTGAAAACTATTGAGAAATAAAAAAGTTACAAGCTATTAAGTTTCAATAGAGGGGGTAGCTGTCAAACAACGAAAAAGAGATGCACTTACATGGTACGTGACGTCACCGAATTTTTTTTGTGTAAAAACGAGATAGCTAGCTCTCCCCACAAAACGAGATAGCTAGTCCTTACGATAATATAAATGCTAATAACTGGTTAATTTATAAACCAATTTTAATGCTGTTTTCGGATATTAATATATTTCAAGCATTATTTTTTATTTCACATACCTACCTACCTACAATAATTCATAAAATCAACCACTGTCAACATCCCTAAATTTTAATACATATTAAAGTTAATTAAACTGAAAAAAATGATTTTATTTTTCAATTTGGAATATTTGATTTTACTATTAAAGTTGATTATTTCCACGCTGGACTGGGAGTAAGAAAAACTTAGAATGTGCCAGCTACCTACAGTCCTATGCTTCCCAGGGTATACATACAGTAAAAATCTGTAAGTGGAATACGAGGGTTTTGCTGTATAATGGGCGAAAGGCTGACCACCTCTCACCGTTATACAACTTGTTTCATCTGATAACCCTCACAATTTGTGTCAAACGTGGCATCAGTACTTAGTTCGCTAGAAACACTGATGCTCTGCCTACCCCGTTAGGGATTATAGGCGTGAGCGTATGCATGTATGTATGTATCAAACTGAAAATAACTAGGGTGTTGCCAAACATGAAAAACATAGAAGGAGGGTAACACCTATAGAAACCAATAAGTTTTAGCACGGTGTATCGAGCGGGGCGAAAGGCTGACAACAAAAAAATACATTTGTGAGTTCAGTGCTATTATTTGCTATGCATAATATTTTAGAACATAAACCTTGCCCAAAAGCGGTTCATACTCTTACGCACTTGCTATCTCTTTCTAGATAAGAGGGTGCAAAAATAGCTCAGATGCAGCATCGAAAGTATCACACAATTTGGACTCCAGCCAACACGGGCCCTGTGGCGCAATGGATAACGCGTCTGACTACGGATCAGAAGATTCCAGGTTCGAATCCTGGCAGGGTCGCTGGGATATTCGCTTTTGAATATTTTGGAGAAAAAAATTGAACTCGTTGTCGCTTTTATCGACTTAATAGTCTCGAGTTTTTTTTTAATAATTGGTGAAATTACGAAAAAAAGACTAAGTAAACAAAATAAATCACAGTTAATTTACAATATGTTCTGTGTTTATTTTGACATAAAAAATAATACTTGTCAATTTTTCTTGTAGAGATTCCGATATAACAAGCTGTCTTTCTCTTTTCTGTAAAAGCATTTCTTTTAAATTATAACATACATACATACATAAGCTCACGCCATCGTCCTATTGGGGTAGGCAGAGATCACAGATTGCCACTTGCTACGATCCAAACACCTTTCGCTTCCTCTACATTCATAATTCGCTTCATACATTGCTCTTCGGATTCGGGTACTTTTTCTCAGTATTTTACATTATAATCTGACTAATAATACAAGATTAACTGATATTTTAGTCCAATTATCCACATAACATTTAACCAAACAAACTAAAACACAACTTGCTACAAAAAACTATTAAATGCTTTGTATAAATACTTACATATTTTATGCAAGTATAAAAAGTAGTAGGTTCGATTCCTGGTGAACAATAGCGAGACAAAGGTTGCGACGGAGCGAGGAGGCGGGACGGGACGGGGCAGGTACCTGGCCACACCGTGAAGAAAGGTGCTAAAGGAATTCATGGGGTTCCGTCTCTCATACATAATTTAAATTGCAATTTTATGCTACGAGTAAGTGTAAGGCTTACCCATGTAACTTGTTATAGATTAACGCGTAAGGAACAGCTTAACAAAAACTAAAACCCTGAATTTAGTTAGACCATCATTACATTATTTAAAAAAAAAGATATTTGTTTATCTACCTACTATATGTTTACCGATATTAATTTATTTATCTCTCACTGATTTATTTTTTGTAGAGCGCCATTGTGCGGATTAAAGACTCTGACACCAGGGTTAGCCAAGTTAGCCACATACTTGACTATACCCACACGATAAGAAGACCATTTTGCAGAGCACAATGCCTAATTTGGAACCATTTTGTCACTGTAGCACACATTTATTCCTAGATCCTACTAATATTATACATGCGAAAGTTTGTAAGGATTTATAGCTAATATAGTATACAGGGCTTTAGATTAATCTCTTTCAACCTCTCGTGTAGTTAATCAGTCCATGAAACTGAACAACTTCCCCAAGGAACATAGGTCAAAATACGAAATAAAATTTTTGATCTCTCATACAAAATTCGCTACTTATTATGCTGATAAAGTTTGTATGGGAACTCAATTTTTTTTTCGTATTTTGACCTATGTTCCTTGGGAAAGTTGTTTAGTTTCATGGACTGATTAACCACCCGAGAGGTTGAAAGAGAGTTACCTAAAGCCTTGTATACTTGTGTTGTTATTTAATTGAGAAACTTGTTATATTAGTGTGCTAAAATACAAAATAAACGCTTGTCTATGTCTATAAGTAAATCAAATAATTTATAGAAAGAGCACAAAAATTTGTGTGCATTCAGAAAATCGATGATTTTCGAGACACAATAGGAAATTAGCGTTAGAAGCATTAACATATGTTAATGCTTATGGTCGCCGGAAAATAATAAGAATCGTAAGTTGATCAATTTTCGAGGTAGTTAATCAACTAGCGGAAAATCATACACGGCAGTAAAAATGTATTATTTATCGCAATAAATTTTAGCTAATTGATCAACTTACGCTGCCTGGCTGTAAGTTTATCAACTAACGATTTTGTCACACGTCAAATCATACACGAATGGACCAATCGCTGCTCAGTGTACATTTTTACGTTTAACTGACATCCGTAATATAATACACTGTTCTCTGATTGGTTGATGCGAAAACCGCTTAACGCAACCACAGTCGAGTCGTCCAACCCTTATCGGGTTGGTTGGGTTCGGCTACTAACAAACCTACTTGTCGCAGTTCCAAGTGAAACTTTGAACCAATCAGGGTACAGCTTGCGTTTTCAACCAATCAGCGTACCTCTCGCGTTCGTCGGATCATTTTACCGCGAGTCGCCGTAAATTGATCAATTACCAGAAATGTATACGTTAAATAATACATTTCAACTGCCGTGTATGATTTTCCGCTAGTTGATAAACTACCTCGAAAGTTAATCAACTTACGGTTCTTATTTTTTTTCGGTGACACTTATATAAGACTAGTTTTTAACCTAGTTTAGGGCTTAAGATACAACGTCATACTTTATTAGATTAAATGAAACCGTCACAGTGTAAGAATACATAGTTGCAATGACCTAAATGTCGACCCTAGCGCTTAGGTAGTATTGATTAACTAAATTATTCATAAGTACTAGAACCTAACTGTTGACGTTGTTGGGAATTCCACTAGCTACTGCAGTAAAATTAGAGTATCTGTAGTAATCCTACTAATATTATAAATGCGAAGGTACTTTGTGAGGATGTATGGATGTTTGTTACTCTGTCACGCTCGAATAGCTAGACCAATTTTGATAAAATTTGGTATGAAGGTAGCTGACACCCTGGATTAACATATAGGCTACATAATTTTCCCAAATTGCCACACGGGGAACTTTGTTTAGTAATATAAGTAAGTACTGATAGTTTGATAAGCATGTCGTGATTCATAATTTTCAATGTGTTTCGTGACACATTTTTCCAAACATAGGCACAGTTCTTGGCTCGCGATTGGTAAAACGTTGACCAACCACATGCTAAGAACGCCATTTTGAAGAAGGGAGTAAAAAGGGAGAGGGAATACGGCTGCTGGCCGAGCCCAAGCAGTCAGTTTTTAGCGAGCACACGAGTCGAACAGTTGTCTAGAAAAACATTATATTGTTAAGAAGTAACCAAAGTTGTAATTTTACTAGTAGACAATTTGAAGAAATAAATCAAGATTATCAAGATATACTGCTTATTTATTGAGTTCACCAAAAGCATAAACCCTCAATTTTTTTTATTCGAACTAATTCTTATAAACTTTTACTTACTTTTTTACATTATGTATGTATGTAAATCTTTTATTGTTTGTTGTCCTTTGTTATGTGTTTCTTTGTGTTTTATTATTAAAACAACAGATCCCTAATTTCAACTTTTAGAACCTTTATTAAAAGCGTGCCGTCTACACAAAATATACGGCACAGGGTAAACAAAAAACTTTTTGTTTCAATAAAAAACGGACGGGTGGTTTTATAATTTGTATAAATCATCAACGTGTTAGCGATTTTTATGCCCGACAAAAAAAGGGTGTTATAAGTTTGACGTGTATATAATGTGTACCTGTGTATCTGTGTATCAATCCAAATCAATAATAACAAATAAACGTTACACACTCAAAGGCCCACACTAAGGTTTTCCCTTGTGTCGTGGGTCCCTTGGAACATACATAAAGACAGATACAAACACCCATGACCCGAGAACAAACATCTGCTTTTACACAAATGTGTGCCCCGATTGGGAATCGAACCCAGGACCCGTCGATCAAGAAGCAGTGCCACTACCAATTGACCAAACCGGCCGTCAATGTGAAACGTATGCAGAACTATTTCACGTCTGAAAAATAGCCTTGTTTTGTACAGTTCTTAGAATGGATATTAGGTACTCTGTGTTCTGTATATTTGTAACTAGAATTTCGCCCGGGACTTCGTTCCCGTGGGAATTCAGGAAAATTATGTATGGTGCCTATGTTACTCAGGGATATTGTAGCATTCTAATGGTGAAAGAATTTTTTAAATCAGTCCAGTAGTTTCGGAGCCTATTCAATGCAAATAAAACAAACAAACAATCAAATCTTTCCTCTTTTGGCGCACTTTAATGTCGGAGGCTGACATCCACTGAGTCGTTGAGCCAGCGAAGTAAGTACTTATTTAATACCTAGACCGTAATGTCGATAAGTATTAGGTTTCACGATTTGGCCTGAGGCTGTGCAGTGCGTGAATTGTCCAAATTCCTTGAATGTTTTAATAAACGCTGTGATTTACTTAATTCGTGACCTGTGGCACTTTTAATGGTACTTTAGTAAGCACCTACTTAGCTATAAAGTAAATACTATGGCCTATTTGTTTGACTAAGTCAAGGTTACATACATTGTAAGAGAACACTTGTAACCTAACTAGTTTTCTGCCCGAGAATTCGTTCCCAAGGGAACGAACCTTTGTGTTTTTCTGATGTCTAAGCTAAATTACAGTTTTCATCAAAATCTGTACAGTAGTTTTTTCTGGAGTAACTAGCATCTATCCATTCTTACAAACTTTAGGATTTATAATATTTTAGAAAAATATTGTAAAACATAAAATTCATTTCATCAAAATTGGTTCAATAGTTTTTGGGCGAAAGAGAATAAAACATCACATTCGTTTAAGTTACATCCAATTAAAATTAATTTTAGTGTTTCCTTGTTTTACAAAACAGAAACCTCTGAGCTTAGATTCGAGTCGCACTTAACTAGATTTTTTTAAACTAACAATATATAAACCTACTTACCGGATAAATCCGTAAAATTTTATTCAAGTAGCAACACTGGTCCACATATAAATATCACTAAACTTTATAGTAAAAACCTATCTATTGGCGAAAATAAATCACCGATTCTCACACAGCCAAATCTCATTACTTATAGTAAGACGAATAAAACTCTTGACAATTTATCATTCACAATCAGTTTGAACCTTTTTAGTTATAACACATTTAAGTATAAGTAAATAAAATGATTGAAAATAGGAATACGGATTGAAAAATAACTTCCATAACCCCTAAAATGCGCGTGGGGTCGTAACCGCGACCGGGGTGGTCACACAGCTGACTGACAGTTTCACCCGACTTCGCGCATGCGTAATAGGACAGATTTTTCACGAGCAAGCGCAGAAGAGCAAAGGGGCCCTTTTTCTCTTAATTTTGGCAAGGGTGTTTTCTAAGGGTGATCTTGAGGTTATGCCGCAATTTAGATAAAGAGAAAGGAAGTAGCATCTTATGTTATTGTTATGGTTCTAAATTAAAGAGGTTCTTCATTTCAAAGGTTTTTTTATAGCTTCGCTTTTGATGAGGTGTGATTTGATTTTGAGCGAAAACGATGTTTTTTAACTAGGTAATTAATGCGTGTTTGACGTCTCGTATCCAGTAAATTTCTAGAAAAAAAAAGGTTTGGATTTTATTCGAATAATTATTTTAATTTTAAAGCAGAAAATATTTAAAATGTTGAAGGAAAAATCAGAAATTTCCGGAGGAAAATTCCACTGGAAAATCATTTAGTTAGAATAATGGTCTGAATTCAGGGTTTCAGTTTTTGCTAAGCTGTCCTTTACACCCTGTATATTTAGCTAAAGGTTAACAATTAAAAGTTGCGCGTCAACCGACCCCCAAAAATGTCATAGGTAGGGTTAAATAACGTGGAATAGATTAGGACGGGCGAACAAGGGGTTAAAATGTTTGATTTAACGCGATTATGTCCATTTTGACACTTGACTGGACAAACGGGGCTAGACGGACGGTTGAGGGGTTAACTAATAAAATATGGGGTACAGGTGTTTTCGATATACCTATCATCTTCTTAGTATACCTTACCTTTTTAGGGTTCCGTAGTAATCTACGAACCCTTATAGTTTCGCCATGTCCGTCTGTCCGTCTGTCCGCAGGTTTTCTAAGAAACCCTTGGTACTACAGAGCTGAAACTAAGCATGATTATACATATGAATCACGCCGTCAGAACTGTAGAGTAAAATCTTGGAAAAAAAAAATTTTTCGGGTGTCTCCCATAGACGTGAAAGGGCGATGAATTTTTTTTTTCTCGCCAATATCATTGAATGGGGTGTCATAGGATAGCATTTTAAAAGATAAAAGGGGTTTACTAAGAACGTTTTTCGATTCAGCACTCCGTTTGCGAAATATAAATTTTTAAAGTGAAAACCCTATACCTGCTAAACGGTTGTTTCTAAAAATGTGCAAAAATTCACGTTGGTAGAATATACAACGAAATTTAAAGGAAAACTATCACACATAAGTTGGTCCTTCAAGTTTGCGAGTAATAGTCGACCAAGTGCCAAACACTGTTGGGATTAATAAGAATGTATTTGAACCATGCTGCTACGGAACCCTACAATGCGCGTGGCTCGACACGCTCTTGGCCGGTTTTTATGTGAAGGGTTAACTCTTGATCTCAATCTTGACCAAGGTCATAGATGAGGTCGACGATGGAGCGAGTTAACCCAGAAAATGTCTATTAAGGCACTGGTACTCCTACGCACCGACGGAACACAGCAAGCTGTTTGGCGTCGGACTTCGGTAGGAGGGTGGTCGCGAGCCAGACGGCCCTTTACAGAGCCTACCATACCGCATGAGACCGTAGGACGACACCTCAGATTCAGAAAAAAAATGAGGTAGCTTTGCCTAGGATGGATTGTTAGGGGGCAGGTCTCATTAATTTGTGTTTCCTTAGTCGCCTCTTACGACACCCACGGAAAGAGATGGGGTAGTGTTATTCTCAACCGATCATCACACGGCAAGAATACCTATTATCTTGCATGTGCTGACTCACTGACCAATACCTAACCAACGCGCAGCCTGCTTGGACCTATAAAGTTTAAATTAGGCCCTAGGTTCTTTTTTTAACGTAGGGAAGGATTTTACGAAATTCCCGCGGGAACGAAGTCCCGGGAATATTCAAGTAAAAATATAAGTTTCATGAAATTTCAAGAAAACCTATTTTTGAAATAGTTGGGTAGGTACGGTACTACCTATACATAATTACTTATCTTACCTATAATGTTAACTACTAACATTAACAAAACATGTAAAAATGTTTAAAAATAGACACTCTGCAAATCTAATACAACAAAAGCGTCAGGTTATCTATTTACAAAACGAAAGCCGACGCTATTACGAGCGAGATAAGGACGATGTAAAGATCAACATGTATAGCCTGATGTGCTGACGTGTGTACCTACTGCAACAGACAATATCGACATGCATTGTCCGCTGGTCCGTGTCACGCACCGGACACTCAAACTCTGGAGACGTATTTTTGAAACAGTAGAAATGAATCTTGAATTCGTGCGCGAAAGTAATTCGTCTACGAAATAAAACTCTACTACCCTTGTTTTTTTGCATTTTTGAAACACTCGAATTCGGTGTTGCCATAAAGTTAGAAAACTTAAATGGGTTTCGTTCCACGCAGAAAAAATAAAAACCGGTAACCAATTATAAAATCGGTATCGCCTTATTTGAAGAAAGGAACGTTTTAAAAAAAAAGTCTACCTACACCTACTCAATGTTTTTTGACAATACACAATCGGTTTACGGAGGATGGGAGGAGCTGCGGGGAAAATACATTGAAGACTTGGCTGTATGTCTTCATAAACTCCTTTGCCTTTCCGGAAAAAAAAGTGTGTAACTGTCAATGTCACTGCGCGCTTTCTACTAGTAGAAAATACCATGGGAAAATACAAAACGAGTGGTCGGACGACTCGCTGCAGAACTGCAGAATTCACAGAATGAATTTTGAAAAATTGCGATTTAGCGTATTCGCATGCGAATCTTGTCGATTCGTATACGTCTCCTGATCTATACTAGTAGCAGTCATCTTTGTCATTCTGAGAAAGTGAGAGAAAGAGACAATCGATACTTAAGTATAGATCAAGACTTGATTATCCTTCTGTAATACGGATCCAAGAATAGACACTCAGCAAATGCAATATAACAAAAGCGTTAAAAGCTCCTGCAATGCACTGCAACAGACGATATCGACATGAATTGTTCGCTGGTCCGCGTCACGCACCGGACATGTCCGGTAGCAGCGTGACGTCACGACACGACACGACGTCCATTGTGGACACGATATCAAGTCGGAACGGAACACGATGTGGTGTCTGTTTTGCTTTTGAGGACATTTCTATTAAAACCATGTACAGTAGACACATCCATCCTTACCTATTAATGTTATAAACGCAAAATATTCATTGGTGAATCTAGGGCTTAGCTAGATCCTTCTAGATTCTCTTACCACCCCATATACGTCCCCACCGAGGGGCACGAGCCTCCCTTTGAAACACGACTCAGGCCATAGTCCACCACGCTGCCACTGGCCCAATGCGGGTTGGTGGATCGCGCGCGCGTTGTTATTAAACCCGCACTTCTAAGAAAATACGTTGCTAGATCAACCATCGTCGTTAAAACCGCCACTACTTACCAAACATCAAATTTGAGTGAATCAAAATACGTAGATCTATTTTTGATTTATTTTTTATTAAGATCAACTTAAATCTTAAAAAGTTTACAGCACAAATTGTAATTCTTACAAAATACAACAATCTTATTTATTATAAGATAGGTTAACTCTTGACCACAATCCTGACCAAGGTCATAGATTAGGTCGACGATGGAGCGAGTTAACCCAGAAAATGCCTATTAAAGCACTGGTACTCCTACGCACCGACGGAACACAGCAAGCAACAACATCTAATACAAAACGCCTTCCTTTAAATAAAGAGCAAATGTTTTGATGTCGTTAATAGATATTGCTATTACAAATAGTAAGGAACTAATCAAGTAATTTTTTATCCGTGTGGTGATCGGCTTAGAATAACACCACCCCATTTCTTTCCATGGGTGTCGTAAGAGGCGACTAAGGAAACACAAATGAGACCTTCCTCCTAGTAATCCATCCCAGGCAACGACACCTCCATTTGTTCCGAATTTGAGGTGTCGTCCTGTGGTCTCATGCGGTGAGGTAGGCTCTGTAAAGGGCCGTCTGGTTCGCGACCACCCTCCTACCGAAGTCCGACGCCAAACAGCTTGCTGTGTTCCGTTGGTGCGTAGGAGTACCAGTGCCTTATAGGCATTTTCTGGGTTAACTCGCTTCATCGGCGACCTCATCTATGACCTTGGTTAAGATTGAGGTCAAGAGTTAACCCATCTTATAATAAAATAAAATAAAAGTATGCCGTAAAGTATATTTTAACTGAGGCATACTTTGTTCAAAAGCAATATAAGAAGTATTTATCTTCTAAATATAAAAAGGAGAAACTGACTAACTGACTGACATATCAACGCACAGAATAAAAGGCTAAACGTAGGCACTTGCAATTTGGAAGGGACGTAGCTTACGTACCGTAGAGGTGCACTGAGACAGGAATTCCCGAAATTCCCACGGGAACGGGAATTTGCGGGAAAATCCTTTTGTATGAAAAATCTAAACCGCTTAAGTTAGACGCTTGAAATTTGGCATGCAGGTACCTTAGTAAACTTAAAGCTTAGTTGCAACAGGATATTGCAAAATTCCCACGGGAACGGGAGTTAGCGGGAAAAAATTCTTGTATGTAAAAATCTAAATCTTAAACTAAATCAATATTTAATAAACTAAACGAAGGTCCATTAATGGACCGTCAATAAAGTGTAATCTGTTCAAAAAGAAAAAAACCGGTTGCCTGTAAAGTCGGTATACGGGCGAAAGTTTTACGTGACAACGACTTTGAGTGGTAAAAGTGGGAGAGAGACGCAAGGCATTCGGCGGGCCTCTCTCTCGTTCGGTGACTCATCGTAACGTTACCGAGCGTTACACTTTTTCATAAGTGACTCCCAGCCGCAACCTAATTTAAGACGTTGTCACGTCAAAAATTAACACGCAAACGAAGTTGCGGGCGTCAGCTAGTTTGTGATAAATTGTAATTTACTTCAGTTCCCATCTGAAATGACGCCCTTGTTACTAATTCCTTACAAACCACTAATCTGTATAGTTTTCGCCGCTTCATATTACTCTAACTCTTCAAACACTGCGGAGAGATGCGGCACTGGATAAGCCTCAAACCTTCTCCGGTAAAACTCGCCAAAGAAGCCCCTGGTGAAGAGTTCCGTTTTTCAGCAAATTTTTCACTTTGTTGTCGTCCACAAATTACGTAACGCAAAATTCTTGAATTTTTGACCCCCCCCCCCTCCCCTTATGTAACAGGACCGTCACGCTTAGCTGAGACACCCCCCCCCCCCCCCTTCAATTCCGTTACGTAAGAAGTGCTATGTAAAAAATAATAATATATTGTTTTACGGCTCTGGAAACCGAGTCCGCCCGCTCGGTGTAGCCAATATTATCTCAGAGAAATACCCGCAAATGAGGGATGTGCAAAACTAATTAAAATAACGTGTACTAATAAAAAATTGTGCGTCACGTAACGCAAACCTTGACACCCCCCCTCCCCCAACGTAACAGGACCGTAACGCTTGGCCGGATTCCCCCCTCCCTCTAATTTGCGTTACGTAATTTGTGGACGACCCCTTTTATGCATTGACCTGCGATAAACAACGAGACTTCCAATCGCGCTCAAAGAGTGTCCGCGGCAAAAGAATGCCCATCACGGCGATTAGGCATTCTTTTTGCTAGGTTTTCTCACTCTTTCATTCTTTTGTCCAGTTCTTTTATCCTGCTCACTCATCCGTCAGTTCGTTCGAAAGCTCGGACAGTTTTTGGTTGACGTTTCTTTGAGATTGGGTGTCTAGTTGTTTTATTGTATATCAATGCTTTTATGGGGTGAATTCCGATTACTTAGCGAAGCTTTAGGAGTGGTTCTACCATGAAACTGAACAACTTTCCCCAACAACAAGTTTCCACACGGAATTTTCAAAAAAAAATTGTGTAGCCGATCAATCAGCGTTGTATCAGGAAAAGCGTTTTTTTTTCAACGACCTATGTTGTTTGAGAATAGTTGTTCAGTTTAATGGACTGATTCACATCCTTCATTTTCGCTAACTAATTTAAAATCACGACATTTAGGTCCTTATTACAGAACGCGACTCAGACTCTGATCTATACTTAAGTAGCAGTATAAATACTTAAGTATAGATCAAGACTTAAGTCTCCTTTTGTAATACGGGCCTTAGAGTACAGGGGCTCTACTCTGTACTATCTACGATCGACGGACGGTCGATAATTGACACTACCTGTCACTGTCATCTGTGTAACGCAAGACAGAGACGTACTGACATTCGACACTTCGAAATTTCGGTCGTAGATAGTTCAGAGTAGAAGTCATAAGTCATAACATACCTAATTAACAGATTTGACCGTTCCATGCGAACAATATCTGAAGGAAAGCCTACTATGTATTTAAATTAAATAAAATAAAAAAAACTGGCTAAAAAACGGAATTCAAAGCCGTAAAAAAACAAAACAGAAAAAAAAAACATTTAATATAGTATAATTTTCTTTAGTTATTTAGTGACACTATAACACTTGCACTGTCCTCTTCCGTTAGAGGTTTTATTTGTTCTCCACTATTGTCACGCTTCCAGTCAACGACGACCTGATTAAGGCTCTGCGACAAACAGAAGACGATAATTAAAATAAAAAATAACTAAATAAATACATTTGACTTCTGTTTCTATATGAAAAAAGTACTTTTAATGAAAGCTACCGTCAACGTTTTTGGGTACCTAACTGATTTCTTATTTTTTCACCAGCTCATATACGCCCCCACCGAGGGGCACGGGCCTCCCTTCGAAACATGAAGGGGATTTAGTCCATAGTCAGCTCGACTTTAGAAAATGAATTTTCTTGGACAGGTTTCATCTTTTTTTTTTTTCTTTTTTTTCTTCGCCGTTTAGCAAGTGATAATTAGAAATCCGTACATAAGCGAGAGAAAACTAAGGATGTGAACAACTGAACAACTTTCCCCATGGAAAATAGGTCGCACTTTTCCAAACTCGAGCGATCAGGTGATTTCCTTAAACTAAAAGTCAAACAATTACATTTTTTAACATCATAGAGTTGTTCAGTTTGAAATTATAACTGGATGGTTGAATGTAAAACAACTATATACGAAAACAAGTGATTTATTATAAAAAAACCTTACACATACTTACTTACATACATAATTACATATCTCTACATTGGTTGAAGCCTCTACACTACGAAATAAAATGTTCTTATACATATAATATTACACATGTTATATACAACATCAAACTATTTTAATATTCACTTAAAATATAAGTACTTACATATTGTGAAATTATCACAGCTACAGAAAATGTATCTACTTACTAACAGGCTAGGTAATGATATTTATACAAATTAAATAAAAGTATGTCTATGGCAACACTTTTAGTCGATGGATTAATGTCTTTTTTTTAAAGAGAGTGACATATCTTGAGTAAAATAACATTACTCTACGTCGCTTCTCTGTCTGACTAACAAAATAATTCACATGACAACGTCTGTGTTCAGTAGTCAGTAAAAAGAATTCTCAAAACAAAATATACTATTCTGAATTGTTCTCAATTTTACTAACTGATCATTTTTAGTATAAATAACTCTAATTAAAGAAACAATTTACAAGATTTCCAAATAAAAAGCACTACGTAGTATACGTACCTAATTATAATACATTACAATTTACATGGCAACAATATACTTACAAACTAACTGGCTGTGTACTAAAACGTGGTTTATCTTAAGACACCTACTGGTGCCTAACGTGTACCGAGTTTGCGGCATATACGCTATTAGACTGCAACGCGTACGCAGAAATTTAACTTTACGTAACGAGCTTAAAATGAGTAATTTTAGTTCTTAAAGTTAGGTAGATGACTGTTTGTTTCCTAATATAAATATTAAAAAAAGGAACTTGCTTTCTCATTTTAAAGTGAATTTTGGCGTGTAATCATAGTGCCAGAGATTTCACCATACACGCAACGAGTACGCAAACCGTACGCAGCAAACTCTTTACTAGAACAGAGCTAAACCACGTCCAACACCAGCCAGTAGCCCAGTAGCTACTCAATTACAATTTCTTTTTTTATTTTTTCTACAACCTGTTCCTTTTGATTCAAAAAATAAACATTTGAATAATTAATAATTGAAAAATAATATATATGCCGTGTGAGTCCCCGGCAGAGTAGAATAGGACCACCCTCTTTCTTACCGAGGTGTCGTACAAGGCGACTAAGGTAAATATGCAAGCAAGTTCATCTGCACACAGAGAAGGAAAACTCTGCAATTATATCAAGACCCTCGCCAACCGTCTGCCAAGCGTGGTGAGTATGTCATTTACCTCATGTTATTGAGGGAGGCCCGTGCCCAGCAGTGGGGACGTATATGGGCTGATGAAGTATATGCTGTTTGATTCATTTACGTGGTCTCATTGATAACTTGGAGTTATGGGATATCAAAAGGAACAGGTTGTATTTTTTTTTTCTATTTTACTCCCTCCAAACGTACCTTTCGAAGCAATGCAGCAGTTCGAAGCACACTTCTGCCAATATAAGTGCTATGACCATCCACTCGAGTCGCACGTGGTGTCTGTCTGCCGCCCATGATGATAGCAGCTCTAGCAGCTCTACGCAGTGTGCTAGACGCTCGTTTAGCACCTAGAGGGGGGGGGATTAATAATACAATATACTTTACTGCACAACCTCATTACAGAACAAGCTACAGAGTAAAAGTTACATTATGGACAGTAATAAAGTTAGGGTACAAAAGGCGGCCCTATTGCTAAGAAGCAATATCTTATCGGCAACCTTTAGGTGTGAAGAAGATGATATTATATACTGATAATGATGATATTATATATTTGATAAAATTTGGTGTGGAGGTAGCTGACACTATGGATTAACACATAAGCTACATAATTTTCCCAAATTCCCACGAAGCCCCAGGCGAAAAGCTGCTGAAATATAAAAGACACGGATCTTTTCGCAGGCGAAAAACTATAAGTAACAAAAAAATAAAAAATCATTTATTTTCAGGCAACTAGGGCTTCCCCCCAGTATACTAACCCTGGTCCTCCTGGGTATAGTGAAGTAGGCTACAGTAGTAGAGTACAGCTGCTCAAGCCGCTCCTCCTCCCAGTAGAAGTCGGGAGTGTCCAGCAGGTCTGACTCCACGTTAAGACGATGCCGGAGAGAGAACAGCTGACCCAGCTTACGGACTACCTGTGGCATAAGCATAAATAACTTCATCCAGCTGATCACGCTATAAATAAGAATAATGCACGAGAGCCAATTAGAGGTCATTGTGCGGTTTGAAAACTCTGGCACCAGGGTTAGCAAAGTTCGCCACACACTTGACTATACCTACACGACAAGAAAATGCACGAGAGATACCTCTACAAAAGCTGGTAATCTAAACCTCAGACTCAATGCTATTAAGAATTGAGGCTAAATTTCTCTACGCATTGAGTCTAAGTGTCACTATGCATTGAGTCTAAGTGTCACTATGCATTGAGTCTAAGTGTAATTTTTCATTGAGTCTAAAGCCCTTATTCTTGAAGGCGTCTCAGTCGTGAATCAAGCTTTAGAACAACTTTTAATTTGAGATTGTATTCTCACTTTCGTCACTTTCGTTGATCAAAGTTCCTCTGAGTGACATCTGCTAAGTGACATTCAGATGACATTTCATAAGTCATAATCTTTACTTGAGCGAAGATTTTGACTTCTGAAATGTCACTCAGCAAGTGTCAGGTCTGATCTTTGTTTACGTGAGTCAGGCTTTCTAACTTTTCTCTTTGAGCATTCCCGTGTTTTATTTTCCTGTCATCTATCAGTTTTTGACACCTTCGACAGTTCCACCGTTCCTATTCAATGTAAAATGTTGAAATATATCATAAAATAATTATTTTTAACGCAAGTTGCTGCGTAAAACGTAAAATTATTGTCAATAATACCAAAAATGCAAATCAAAACAGACTTGCATTATTATAAAACCATAGACTATAAAAAAATTAGATGAGATCAAATCGGGTTTAAAAACTAGTTTCAGCTGACAGCTGACAAATTTCAACTTAAAATGGTTTCTAGGATAAGATCAATGCTTAACATTTGATTTGAACTCAAATCTAGTTTTTACCGACTTCAAAAAAGGAGGTTCTATGGTCGACTGTATGTTTTTTTTTCAATGTAGTTCACCGATTTCTCCGCCAATTATGGACCGATTTTCAAAAATCTTATTTTGTTCGAAAGATTATACTCTAGAGGTCGTCCCATATAAATTTTATCTAAATTGATTCAGCATTTTTAACAAAATCAACAAAAACAAAAAATACTACAAACCAGAACATCATCTAAATAAATGAGTGACATTTCCGTTTGTGGTTATCTGCTAATAGGCATTGTAGTCTGCAAAAAATACTAGTTATCTACTTTGTGGGAACTGTTGTTGGGATTGAAGTCGGTGACTCAGACGTTTTTTAACGTGGAAAATTATGTATGATGAGAGTTAAAAATGACACTTTAGACGCCATCAAGAATAAGGGACTAAGTGTTATTATTATGCGTTGAGTATAAGTGTAATATTGCATTTCGTCTACGTGTCACTACCCGTTGAGAATAAGTATCATTTTGCATTGAGTCTAAGTCATGTCATTACGCGTTGAGTATAAGTATCATTTCGCATTGAGCCTGAGGGTTATTACACGTTGAAGAGTGTCATTTAGGGCCACTTTCACCAAAAGTGCTATACGTATTTAGCAGGACTCATTTTGTTTAATTTGACAGATTTTGTTGCTTTGACAACTGAGTTAAATGTGTTTAGGCTGTTAAATACGTTTAGCACTTTTGGTGAAAGTGGCCCTTAGAATTGAGTCTTAAGTGTTAGCCTAAGTGTAATTTTTCATTGAGTGCGTTGAGTCTAAGTGTCATTTTTACAATACAATACAATATACTTTCATTGAGTATAAGTGTCATTGTGCGTTCAGTCAAGTGTCATTTACGCGTTGAGTCTGAATATCCTTAGTTGTGAGTTGTCATTAAGTTTTGAGACTAAGTGACGTACCTACACGATTAGAAGAAGAAGAAACCCTGTATAACCAGTACAGTACCTCTTTCTTGTCTAGTCGTGCCGCCCCCTCCCGCTCCATGCTGGCGGTGTGGTGCCGCACGCCGGCCGCCAGCGCCTCCAGCCGCGACTCCCACGCGCCCAGGCGGGCGGACTGCGCCATCGCGTGGCTACACACACACACACACGCGACATACAAAAAAGGACCCGCGTGTGATTGGACCGACTTATTATGAACACCTACCCACTGACTTGAGTAGATAATTAAAGAAATGACAAAACAGTTACTCGCTAATTGAGAAACTTTTAGTAGAAAATTAAATCTATTCAATTAAAGAATATTTGGACATCAAATTTTTATGACAATTTATTATTATTTTCGAATTGATATTCAATGTTCTTTCTTAATTTGATAGCTACACTTTCGCATTAAGTTTAACACCTGTAAAGATAGAAAACTAATTGGGTAGATGATTTTTTTTTGCAGATTATTATAGTTTTAAACATACTTACATACATTGCGAATGAATAAAACACTTATAAAAAAGTACTTGCTTTTGAGTTATATGTTACTTACTTACCTAAAAGTACATCTTTCTAAAGAGTTGTCTTTTTTTGGCACCAGAACGAAACATGATTCCTGTAGACAGCAGTTTTTCCTGAAAATTTTGAAAGGTTTTTAATAAATAAAACAATTAAGGCAACTTTAACTTAGAAAACCTTAAGAGGCTGATTTTTCCATGAAGCTCAATAACCATACGAAATTTTCAGCCATCCACACCATGGCAATCAGCTGATCACATAGGTTGAATGGCGTACATTTTTTTCTCATTCCTCGACTAGTTTTTAAATATATCCTGTTTTATTTAATAAATATGGTAACTCTACAATACGAATATAGTACAATCCAGCTAAACGTGAGCCGCCGTAATACAAAATGTATATATTTTTAAAAACAGCTAGTCAAAATGTAATATGGCGAATTAAAAAGAGCACCCGAGTTTCTTGCCTATTCTTCTCTGGGGAAGACTGCACCTTTGCGAATAGGCGTAGAGTCAGTAGGGTCAATAGAACGAATGCGTATGTATGTATTTAAATCCTTTAATGTTTGTTTGTATGTATTTCATGTAATCTTGACTTGTTTTAAGTGACATCCTGAATGTCCTATAAAATAAAGATCTATTCTATTCTAATTCAATCCGACTGCGACATAAACTAACGGTATAACGCGATACATTTTTTTTTTTTTTTTTTATCATGGGATGGGCTAAATCTTGACCCCGATCTAGACCAAAGTCATAGAGATGAGGTCGTCGATGGAGCGAGTTAACCCAGAAAATGCCAATTAAGGCACTGGTAGTTTAAATATAAGCAAGGATATGAACTTACGCTGTGGGCTCGTAGAAATACGACATTATTTCTTTCTCTCTTTCCACCACCTCTCTTGGGTAACTATCCATTTCATACCTGAAAAATATGAAAAGAGTAAAGAAATTTATTTACCTTTTTTGATTTTAAACTATAGTTAGCGAAAAATTTTGTATTTTTAAAACGTTTACGCGCGTGAGGGATTTTTTCAAAAAAATGTTACGGAAAGAAACATTTTCAGCGCGAATGGGGTCGTGGGTTCAAGTCCCATTCGCGCCGAACATTCTTTTTTCCCTAACATTGTTTGTACAGTACAGAGGCTAGCGCATCAGGTTACTCCATTTTCATTGCAAATACGCTCTAGTGGTAACCTGATGTGCGGCCGTCCGTACTATGGGTCTTTGAGTGTGTTACTGACATTTTGACAAAGTCGAGTAGACGGCTGGCCTCGAGCTCTGTGCAGTTCCAGAAGACTACAGCTTCTTCTCTGTACAACACGATCTCCCGCCTTGTACTATGGGTCTTTGAGTGTGTTACTTACTGTACGGTTTAGTAC
Organism: Aproaerema taeniolella; assembly: GCA_949987775.1. Lineage (NCBI taxonomy): Eukaryota > Metazoa > Arthropoda > Insecta > Lepidoptera > Gelechiidae > Aproaerema > Aproaerema taeniolella. The sequence continues at coordinate 15,307,137 of OX465263.1, read as the reverse complement.
AATAATAAAAGTTGATGAAGTTGAAGTTAAGCTAATTCCTGTGGAGAACACAGGAGAAACTCGATCACAATCGTAAATTAGTTTATTGTCATAAATGCACAAAAATGTAAGATGGCGACCTCTTACTCCAATTTAAAAATGCACTCTGTCTTTATTTTGTGAGAATGGAAAGGTGCTGCGTTCGGCTTAGTGTAAATATGGGTACGCGCGAACGCACTACGCACGTGAGTTATTTGAGTTGTAAAAGTATGGTGTTGAAGCCAGGGTTCGAAAGGATAATTATCAGTGATAATTATCGTGGAAATAATATATGGATAATTATCGATTGACAATAACAAGCAACAAAGCCAATGGAAATACAATCATCATCGGATGAAGATATTCCTTTGGCTTCTTTTGTCAATCTAAGTTAATTTATTTACGACTAGATTTCTGCCCGGGACTTCGCTCTTTCCAAAATTGTGTTACCTATGTGTTATTCTGATGCATTGCATAAGCTATATTATTGTTAAGTTTAAATAAAATCCATTCAGTATTTTTGTGTCAAAGAGCAACAAATATCCATACAGCCACACTCACTTTAATAATGTTTTGTTATAATTTGTTATGAACCAATATAACAAAATAATTTCTTGCACTGGTGATAATTATACGATAATTATCAAGAAGCGTAATTATCTTGATAATTTCGAACCCTGGTTGAAGCGTACACTTACATTTTGACAAAGTCGAGTACATTGCTGGCCTCGAGCTCTGTGCAGTTCCAGAACACCACGGCTCCTTCTCTGAAGAACACGATCTCCCTCGGCTCGTCACCCACCTTGTAAACTGCGGTCGCTATCACCACGTCGCCTATTTCGTGCGCTTTTAATCTGAAACACATAATGCGTCATACCATCATTATAGGTAAATAGGGGGAGGTGGGACGGTCTGGGGAAGTACATTATTCTTTGACATTTTTGACAACAATTGTAATGTTGGAATAAATGATCTGATCTAATCTAATCTACCAAGAAGTTAATCTCGGTGTTAATGCTCCTATTGCGCATATGTCTAGAACGTACAGTGAGCTAAATGGACTAATCTTGGATCTGGATGTTTTCTCAGACTCATATGAGACATATTTTATTAAGATAAAAATACTGGATTTCTTGTTTGTAAATCATTAATGATGTACTTAACACACATTAATTAATTAGTTATAATTATTAGATGAGATTTTAAATTATTAAAATTTTTGCATGACATGGAATTGAATTTATTTGATATTATTTACAGTTTTACAATAACCTTAGGTATTGCATTTTTATTAATTTAATAGTTATCGTTGACATTATTAGTTATCATTATCAGTGTATTACCTATTTTATTTGAATTATTTTTATTCGCTTTAATGTAATTTGCCATGTGTTCTTTTCTTCTTATTTTATAATTTTAGTTTCGTGTTCAAATCAATAGTCTTTGCATGTACCATCGTAACAATTTAAGTATAAGGGAAAGTTTACAAATGCTGTGTACACCTGCAATTGGTGCATATATCAGATGTGTAATGTAGATTGTGAATAATTATTGCTTGCGATTGAATATATGTACTGTCGGTGTTGCTTAGAGTACCAAGAGATGCTTAGAGTACCAAGAGATCTAATCCTGGAGTAGGTTCAAGTTCCATTCGCAGTATTTTTCTTTTATTGGAAATTATTTAGTATTAAGCCGTTTTAAATTATAAAGCGCAACACTTACACATCGTTTAATAGTGCGCTGCGCTGGTAATAAATAGTGCGCTGGGGATGCGCTGCGCGCTAGCGGCGAGCGGTGCGCTGGCGGGGCGATACGCGCTAGCGGCGACCGGCGCGCTGGGGATGCGCTACGCGCTAGTGGCCTAGCGAGCAGCCATTCAAATCAAGTATCTGATCATAGAATGAGCGTATCGCTATGACTGAAGTTTCTTTATAGTAAAACTAGTAGATGGGGCGAGAGAGCCGCCGTTCATATTAAGTATCTGATCATAGGATGAGCGTATCGCTATGGTTGACTGAAAGGAGCGAGCGAGCTGCCAGTTACAATATATATAAGACTCTTCAATCATAGGATGAGAGTATCATTATGATGGTGATTTTAAATAAGTAAAGCTAAAGCATTGAATGAGGACATTCATCAATTGTAAGGATGGCCGAAAAGATCGAGATGGGTGGGATGTCTAGGTCAGACATTAAGTCAGAATGGCCGAATGTTAGCAATTGTCATTCAAGTCGAAAGTTGAGAACGAACAAGTAACAGAACGCGTGAAGTTCGTGCGAACCGACAGTTCCCGCCATACCCAGCTTCCGGCGGCCGGCGCTCGGCGAGCGGAGTGGGACGTTCGACGAAGCTACGAGCGCCGACGGGCAAGTCGTGGCGCCATTCTGGTAGCAGTCATCGAAGCAACAACTTGGCTATTAGCGCGGAGTGTAGTGACTATTAGTTTATTGTAATATAAAGTCTACGTCGTATTCTTTTGCTATTTAAAGTTAATTAATGTGAACAGTATAATATTTGAGTTCGTGTTAAATGCAGTCAGAATAAAATTAAAATATTTATATATTCGAAGGTTAGTACGTGCTCTCCTTTCAGTTGTAAAAGTCAAGTCAGAGGCAATTTCCGTGGTTAGAAAACTCTGACAATTCCCTTCCAAACGGCAATGCCTAGTTTTGGTGCCTTTTTTTAAATTGAACACTAACGCCACCTTGTTATACGTGTAGAGTACTTCCATACAAACAATAGTTACTATTGCAGCTCAGCTCTAAAGTACATCGGTCTCGAGTTATACACCATTATTTATAACGCGTATTTAATAGGAAAACTGAGAGTATGAGCTACTTTTAACGGTCCTTTACTATTTCTTTCATAGTACAAACTCTACTAGACCCATGTTACGTCACGTTGGCGTTAGTGGCATAATGCGACATGAATTTATTTATTTTTTTGCACAACTTAACAAAAATTATAATACAAAACATGTCGCTGGTGTCTCCATTTAAGCTTATCGCCTGTGTTTGGAGGCACCGCTCCACCGACCTCTTCCTTGTTATATACAAAGTTGCACAACTTTGACCTCACATTTCATAAACCTAGGTAAATATTAAGAATATACTTTTATGGTTGGTGTGTAGTTAAAAATCTAAAGATAAAATCATTTTTTAATTAAAAGAAACAAAAAAAGTAGGGGGCCTTGGACTTAGGTGTTTAAGTAACACAAAAGATATACTAATATAAAATGGATAGGTATGTGTGTGTGTATGTGTGTGTGTGTGTGGTGTGTGTGAGTGGTGTAAGTGGGTGTGTGTAGTGTGTGTGTGTAAATTATGAAAGCTTAAAAATCAAATCAAATCGTTGGCATCATTTGGATATCATATAGTCAGAAGTAGGAGCACTGAACACTACACCATGGCAATGATACGAGTATTTTATTAACAAAACTGAAGATATTAGTGCTTCTTACGCCTTAACCCATTATGGACTGAATTCTTTTATATACCCAAATCTTTTTAAATTTTTAATATAATGATTTGGCCTGTATATGGACCAATTTTCAGCCAGTAAATCTTTAACAAATATTTCAGTTTTGGAAATATGATCGGGTGCCAAATTGCACCTCTAGACTCCTATGTTAGCAGCCCACTGTGAACAATTAAAAATTAACTTAGAGATTCTACTGGAACACTGGACTTGATACTTATGACATAAAACATATTTTTAAATATTTTAAACATTTATTAAAAAAATACAGAAGTTAAATACTTAAAAACAAATAAGTAAAATTTATGTATGAAAATTGTAATTGCAGCTAGCACAAAGCCCAACATCACATTTTAGACATTGAAGTCGTGTTTGGCTTTTGCAGAACTCGGCAGCACATTTTCTTCTCACTCCTTCACGGCAAGGTATAAGAAGGTGATTGCGCCCATCATATCGTATATCATCCGATACTCGATTTCCAGTTCTGGACTGTTTGGAAGCAGCAGTTCGCCCGGCTCCTCTAGGCATGTTTCGGTATCGAGTGAGATAAGTTTGTACAATTTGTCTGCGAAAATCAAGTTGATTTATATCATCTCCAGCTTGACGAGTCAGTACCCACGCGTTGCAAATCGAAACGTCGATTAAATAGCTAAAGATACACCACCACCACTTTTTTCCTCGTATACTGATTCTGTAGGTATTTACATTCTGGTCCATCAAATCTGTTCCGCCCATAAACTGATTATATTGTGTAAAGATTGCAGGCCGCGGAACTTGAACAACCTTCTTTTCAGTTGCAGAATATCTTGACACATTCGCAGCTGGGCTCACGCCGTGTACTGTGGACATTGCAGTAACGACCGAGTTATCCTTCCAACGTACAACAATAATTTTTTGTTCCTCGCTTTGGGTAAAGCAGCTGTCCCCACGTTGTGCAGTTTTTAGCATTGATTTGCTTCCTTGAAGTGGAATATCTTTTGGAAGACGGTTTTCCCTAACCGTACCAGTACCTTGGTATCCGCGTTCCTTCAAATTAGTCAACAACTGAAAACTTGTGAAGAGGTTGTCGAAATAAAAACGCATTGGCAACATTTGCACGGTAGATGGCATATTGTCGATCATTTTCATGAGTGGAGCGGCCGCTTTTCCGAACTTCTTATCATATTCTGGATTTTCCACTACACTTTTTCCCTGGTATATTTCGAAATCCACAAGGTAACCTTTAGGTGTATTCAAACACCAGTTCTTGAAGCCGAAGCGGATGGGTTTACCTCGAATAAATTGTTTGCAACCGTGTTTGCCAAAATATTCGATCATGGACTCGTCATAATTTAGTGTGGGTACAGGGACGTAATGTTCATGAAATTTATTTTTCAGAATATCTATCAATTGTCTCATTTTCCACATCTTGTCATTCATATTTGGTGAGGTATTATCAGCAAAGTGCAGAAATCGCATTATTGTTTTGAACCTATCTCTACGCATAGCATTATAAACCATCACATTTCTCACGTCGTCGTGCTGGTCCCAGTACAGGATTTTTGATGGGACAGGGTTGTAACCAGATAGTATCAGTATGGCTAAAAAGGCACGCATTTCATCATCTGTGATTTTAGGATTAGGGCAATTCAAAAAAGCTGCGTACTTTGTAGATTCTTGAACCAACAATTTGATAACCCAGTCATCAATAAACAATTCAAACATCTCTGTTGGAGATTTACCTCTATAAGCAGAATAGTCGCACTCCGGGAAAATCAAAGCATCATAAGGTAAGTCTTCAGTTATCCATTTATGAGACGACTTTGACCTCTTGCTTACAGGTTCCTCATTTTCGTCATCGTCACCAGAGCTGTCTTCCATAGATAAATCAATATGTTCAGGAATATTACGTCCTTTACCACCTCGTCCGCGTAAAGCACCACGACCTCGAGTTACGCCGCGTGAAGCTCCACAGCTTCGAGTAGACCCACGACTGCGAGAAGAGCCGCGACCACGAGAAGAGCCGCGCCCACGAGATACAACTTGACCAGAGCAAATGGTTTCTGACCCGGAATCGTCTTCAGAATTAGATTCAGGAATAGGACTTCGGCATCGTTTTCTCGTTCGCAAAGTTCGGGCCGTTGTGGACACCGATAGTTCACATCGCGCATTCAATTGACGACCAGATAAGTTATTTACGAGTCCACCTTCATCTTCATTACCTGAGTCCTCGTCAGTATGGACTGCAGGATCTGGAGGCTCGATATATAGACATCGTGGCGTCACGTCATCGTCATTTTCAAGGATAGCCAAAGCATCGTGGATTGTACAGCCTCTATAAGTAAGAAAAAAATGAATTATTGACAGATTTAATAAAAAAAAATTGCAAAATACTAAAACCTCAATTATATAAAAATCAATCTGTATTTTTGCAATGCCAAACAACCTAAATACATGAATAATAACGCTTTTAAAGCCGCATAGATGATAAAATAAATATTTTTTAAAAAGCTAACATAAAAGTTTACGGGTGCCGTATGGCACCTTGCAAATAAAACGTATAATATTTGAGTAAATATACTAATTCAGATCATCACATCTATTTTAGGTGACTTATTGTTTAGTTACATACTGGAAAATATACATATAGCTTTCTAAATTACGAACATAAAATAAAAATTGATCACTTACTTAAATACGGCGTCCATTGTTATCACTTTTATGAAATGTCTAAATTCGCGGCAAAATTTCTACAACTGCGCAATGCGCAAACTAATCTCGATGGCCGTGGTTTACGGTCCTTTTCACGCACTATCTTTTAAAACAAAAACCTATCGAAATAATTCATAGACAAAAAATATATGCGCGAAAATTTGCACATATGAATTTGGGTGCCGTTTGGCATCTGTAGTCCAAAATGGGTTAATCCTGTCTATTTTATAGTTTACACACTATCCGGAATCAAGTTACGTCACGTTGGCGTTAGTGGCATAGTGCGACATGAAATGTCACTTCACCTCACCTAACCTAACCTAACCTAACATAGGATTAAAAAGGGGATACACACAAACCCACGATACACACTTACACACACACATACACATATACACCCACACACATACACACCCACACACCTACACACACACACCCACACACCTACACACACACACACACACACACACACACACACGTCACTCATAGGTATTCTCAGTCACACCCTAATTATGTTTTTTTTCTTTTTATTTAAATTATCATTAAGTACTTTACTGTCTGAACTCATGAACATTCTTAAATTAAGTAAAAGCTGTTTATAAAAAAAAATATCATTAATCTAAGTAGTGGTACACTTCCTAGTTTAGTTTACTCACCTGATGTATGTGACACCTAAAGAAAGAGCGGTGCCTCCTAATACAAGTTTTAAAAAAACTTAAAAGGAGACACCAGCCCCCGTATCAATAATGTAAACTGTTTTTTGGTGAAAATAAAGATTTATTATTATTATTATTAATGTTACGAGTATTTGATTAACAAAACAGAAAGATATTAGTGCCTCTTACGCGTTCATCCTGTCCATTTTATAGTTTACACACTATCCGGGCACAAGTTGCGTCACGCTGGCGTAAGGGGAATAGTGCGACATGGCGTTAGTGTGCAATCAAAAAAAAGCACCAGTTGCCCATACAATTCCAGCAAAGCCCTTTTGATTCATTTATTTGTACCATTTCTTTCAAATTTTGATTCAGTTATTTGTACCATTCCCTTCTAAATTTTGATTCATTTATTTGTACAATTTCCTTCAAAATGTTGATTCATTTATTTGTAAAGTTTCCTTCCAAATTTTGATTCATTTACTTGTACAATTTCTTAAATTTTGATTTAATTATTTGTACAATTCCCTTCCAAATTTTTTTTTAACTTCTTGTAAACTTACTTCTTTCAGGATATGCGATGGCAAACTACTAAAATCCAGTGCTCCTGAGTATTATCTATCACTACATTACATTTCTGAGCTGCCATCTCGTGAGGTAGGGTTTCGTGCAGAGCGGGAGCTCGGTCTACAAGTTTTGATTCATTTATTTGTAGTTTCATTAAGAATTTTGATTCATCCACTTGTAGAATTTCCTTCCAAGTTTTTATTAATCTATTTTTACAATTTCTTTCAAAGTTTTTAATGTACAGGGTCAACAGCACATCATGCTATCCAAAACTGACAAATTTCTTCAATCGATTTTCAATTTTATCTCGAAGTATTAGTGTTTACTATCCATTGGGGAAATTTGACAGTTTGTGGTAACCTGATGTGCTGTTGACTGTACAATTATATAATTATTTGTGCAATTTTGTCAGTTGTCCCAAACTTCAATCTTTTTTAAGTATTCCATCTAATAGAAGATTAGGCCTCTTACTGGGTTTATTCAACCACTCGGTGACTAGAAGCTAGTCTTGTAAACATCAATTGTTTCACAGCAGTTATTACACGAATCTGCCAAAGTTTTTGTTGATGGTACAGGCTTCTCTTCAGGGATTGTCTTCACCTTTAAAAGAGGTTATATTCATCATGCTTTAAAGTTGATTTATTGATTTTCAATACAGTTGCTCGAAAAATAAACATTGTATGGCTTAATACATAAACAGAAAGTAGCTCATTGTAGCACTAGTGCTTTTCACTTTGTAGTTTTTTCTTAATTTTCACTAGTCAAATTAAGACGTTTACCAGCAAGGAGGTTTGCATACTGAGAATAAAATTATGTCAACTTCATGTGTAATACAATAATCAAATAAATAAAAATGAGCAAATAATTTTCAAATTTGGAATAAAATGTTATTTTGCGTGTATTTAATTACATTTAATTTGAAATATTTTAATATTTTATTTACCGAGAAAAACAAGAAGGCTGAATATTTGAATTCTTTACCCGATAATTTTGATACACAAAAAACATAATCTACACATGTGCACAAATTACAATAAAAACTTACAAAAAGGCGCCATTTTCGTAAATTTTGCATTATTTATATTGTGAAACAAATTAATAAGACTTGGTCTAGCGAGGACTGTGATATTACGGACTTGACACCACCCGAGATTTTAAACACGGCGGAAACCGCGCAAGACTGTCTTCTTCCTGCAAATTCCTGTGAAAAATAGGTATTTGGTTGCTTACATATGTTTTTATTTATGACTTTTCTCACAAATGTATTGAAAAACGTCGTGTGACACACGGGTGTAAAAGTTATTATAAGCTCGTGACAATGGTGAGCCCTCGCCTGTATCACAATGTACTATTATAATTTTGTGGTGACACAGAGAAATAATTGAATAGTTAACTTATTCTTATATATAAAAATGAATCTCTATTTCCCTTGGTCACGGCATCACGCGTGAACAGCTGGACCGATTTTACTCATTCTTTGTCGTGTTCCTTATTGTCAGGAGAAGAATCTTATGAAAGAAAAAATTAAGAAAGTTGGAAAAAAAGAAAACAGGACAACGTCTGTCGGGTCAGTTAGGTATCTATTAAGAAAAATTTTGGAAATATATAATTTGATAACAGAATTGTAAAAAAAAAACAGCCTATCAAACTTTTTTGTCTATCTCTTTCTAACAAAACGAACAGTGACATCACATTTTAGTATTTCCCTCTATGTCTAACTGAGTTTTAAATATTCCTATCTTTCTTATTTTTAAAGATATTTATACCAGGCTATTTATAACATGAAAAGGTTCAATTTCACCAATAAAAATAATCAAATACCCAATTGATCAAGCTAGTTTTAATAATAACAGCGTAAACATTACTATCACATAAATAGTATAGGACCGTTAAAAGTAGCTCATACTCTCAGTTTTCCTATTAAATACGCGTTATAGGTAATGGTGTATAACTCGAGACGGATGTACTTTAGAGCTGAGCTGTAGTAGTAACTATTGTTTGTATGGAAGTACTCTACACGACTAACAAGGTGGCGTTAGTGTGCAATAAAAAAAAAGGCACCAGTGGCCCATACATTTTCAGCAAAGCCCTTTGTAAAGGTGATAGTGTATTATGCAGTAAATTGACTAAAATTCATGAAGTGATAAAAAATTCAAGTGATAACAGTGTTTCTGCTCCGTCTGGTACCGATAAAGATCCTCGCGGTTGTGCTTCTGGCCGCCAGTTTTTGTGAAACAGACGCTATCCGGTCTTACGCAGAACATGAACATAAGGAGCTTAGGGCTTAGGTTAAGTTAGAGAAAGAAGATTTTCCACTGAAGACATGGCTGTATGGACATAGTTTCCTTTGCCTTTCCCGAAAGGGATAAAGAAACATGGGCAAAAATGTATGGACTCCGTTCCCACCCTCCAACAGACCTTTTGTGTATGTCGTCAGTTTCATACGTATTTGTAAAGAGATTAATAGCTACGTTCAATGTCAAAATCTATGGGGTTTAGAAATAACACATAATTAAAGATTGCTAAAATACCTATCGGTTTATATTTTTATATGTGTTCTAAATGTATACCTGAGATGATAAATATGAATATAACAATAAAAATATTATAAATATGGTAATAATCAAAGAATTATTAAATAACATACCGTTACTTTTGTTATCAATATTAACATTAAAGTAATATTTTCCCAGAATATCCCACACATTTGAGGGATGTCGCCAAAGTAAAAAGTCATCACTACATTGATATCTTTCATTTGAGATACATTTCAAATCTATTGATCGGAGTGGGAACGTTTTGTCCCATCGTCCTTAAACAATAAGCCCGCCTTTGTAAACTTTTTTTCTTTTATTGTGTTTCCCTTATTATCTAAGTGCAATAAAGAATATATACAAAAAAAATGCTTCAAATAATAAAAGCGTCTTCATTTAAATGAAGGCAAAAGAAAGCCAAATCTTGAGTTTTCTATTAAAAGGCAATATGCCAAATCTTTTATAATATTTTATATCATAGTTAGTCAGTGTATTTCAAATCCGGTTAATATGTCAAATCTGTTAAGTTCAAAATCCATGATAAATATGTCAAATCCAGTGAAACATTTTTAGGGTTCCGTAGTAATCTACGAACCCTTATAGTTTCGCCATGTCCGTCTGTCCGTCTGTCCGCGGGTTTTCTAAGAAACCCTTGGTACTACAGAGCTGAAATTTGGCATGGTTATACATATTAATGACGCCGACAGTACTGTAGAGTAAAACCTTAGAAAAAAATTTTTTTTCGGGTGTCTCCCATAGACGTGAAAGGGCGATGAATTTTTTTTTTCTCGCCAATATCATCGAGTGGGGTGTCATAGAATAGCTTTTTAAAAGATAGAAGGGGTTTACTAAGAACGTTTTTCGATTTAGCACTCCGTTTGCGAATCATAAATTTTTAAAGTGAAAATTTTTGTCAAACACAAGTGTCCCCCCCTCTATCAGTTAAACGGTTGTTTTTAAAAATGTGGAAAAATTCACAGAGGTAGAATATACATCAAATTTAAAAGGAAAACTATAAAACATAAGTTAGCCCTTTAAGTTTGCGAGTAATGGTAGACCAAGTGCCAATCATTGTTGGGACTAATAAGAATATATTTACTAATATTAGATACTTGGTACTACAGAGCTGCAATTTGGCATGTTCATACATATATGAATTGCGCCGACAAATAAAAGAAATAAAATTTTGTAAAAAAAAATTTTTTGGGTGTTTCCCATACATGTGAAAGGGCGATGGATTTTTTTTTCTCGCCGATATCATCGAGTGGGATGTCATAGGATAGTTTTTTAAAAGATAGGAGGGGTTTACTACGAACGTTTTTCGATTTAGCAGTCCGTTTGCGAAAAATTATTTTTTAAAATGAAAAAAAATGTTAAATATTTCACGAGCATATAGCATTTACGACTAAGTTCAGCCTAATCCAAAACAACTGCCATACAAAGTTCCACGCTAAAAGTGAGGCAAGGTCGAAAGCCAAGCTGTAACATATTGACATTTCATGTGTCGTTATAGGTTTTTGGGGGTGTTAATTACGAAAATGACATCAAAACTATACAAAATCGCCACGCGACCTGCTCTTTAGCACCAGCTCGAAATTATTCCTAACAATACTTTTGGTGCTAAAAAAATAAAATTAAATTAAAAAATCAACAAAAATTCGCGCTCGCTTCGCTCGCGGATTAAATACTTCCATTCTTTTGTATCTAGCCCAGAATCAAATTAGTGTCCCCCCCTCTACCAGCTAAACGATTGTTTCTAAAAATGTGAAAAAGTTCTCGTTGGTAGAATATATAACAAAATTAAAAGAAAAACTATCACACATAAGTTGGCCTTTCAAGTTTGCGAGTGATAGTCGACCAAGTGCCAAAAGTTTTTGGAATTAATAAGAACATGTTTACAAGGTTCAATACTAAAAGTGAGGCGAGGTCGAAAGTCAAGCTGTAACATATTGACATTTTAGGTGTCGTTTAATAGGTTTCTGGTGGTGTTAATTACGAAAATGACATCAAAATTATTTTATCAGCACGTCTATATTATTTCTAATAATATTGTAGCAAAAAAAAAATTAAAAATTTTATACATTCATTAGGTTGTATTTAAACCAAAACTAAAGTTTTTTCTGAAACTACAAACTCTTTAATTCATTTGTTTTTTATACTATAGTATTTGGAGATTTTAACATCGACTATGACTAGTGATGGAAGATACTCAGTCTTTTAAGGCTTTTAATAAAGACTCACCTTATTTTTGACGCCTCACGACTGATTCAGTCTTTTAGTTCCCAACCTTTAGTCATAAGACTAGCTTTTTTAGTTGAAGTCTTTTAACGTAAAAAACTGAGCTGTTACTTAAACAGCTTAAAGGACTTGAAAGACTGGCGACTCATTATCTGGGAAGTTGACAGTCGTAAGGTATGTGTTGATAGAATGTAAATATCTCATTTTATCTCCTTGTCAAATGTTATCAAAATGTATTTAGTGGTTTAGGCGTGAATTATTCCTTTTGGTTGATAGGTTACAAAAGAAATATTGAATATGACACACAAACTGCGATGCGATCCCTTTTACATAAAAGATTTTGAGTCGTTTAAGTCTTTTAGTATTTTGAAAACAACTCGAGTCGTTTCAGTTTTTAATCTTTTGATAAACTACTATAATAATAATAAGTCTTTTCTCAGACAGTGACACATTATTTCTTAGTTGCACGTTATTCCTTTTCACTGTATGTCTGAATGCCAATTGGCAAAGACCTCCTCCAACCTTTTCCACTCCTTTCTGTCTCTTGCCACTCTGTACCAGGTTGTACCTGCTATAACTCTTACATCGTCTTCCCATCTTTTAAACTGTCTACCTCTCTTCCTATTACCCCACCTTGGGTACCATTGGGTAACTCTCTTGCTCCATTTTTCTTTCTTTACTCGTATCATGTGGCCAGCCCACTGCCACTTCAATTTTTTAATCTTCACAGCCACATCCTGTATCTTTGTTCTTTTTCTTATATTTTGGTTGTTGATCTTGTCTAGCCTTTTAATACCCAGCATGCTCCTTTCCATGGCTCGTTGGCATATTGTTAGTTTATATAACATGTTTTTTGTTAGGGCCCAGGTTTGGCTGCCATACATTAGGATGGGAAGGATGCATGTGTTGAACAATTTTGATTTTGTTGCAATATGCAGCTGTTTGTCTTTTATAATTTCTTTCATGCCCCAGTACCTTTTCCACCCATTGGCTATTCTTCTATCTACTTCCTTATTTATTGTTTCCATCGGTGAAATGATCTGTCCCAGATAAACATATTTCTCAACATAATCGATCTCGCTCTGGTCCACTGTAAATTTGATGTCTTTTGTACCGTTGGTCATGACTTTTGTCTTTTCTGCATTCATTGCTAAACCTGCCCTTTTGCTTTCAGCAGCCAGCTCGTTAAGCATAGTACTAAGTTCTTCTGCCGATTGGCTAAATAGAACTATGTCGTCAGCGAACCTTAGGTGTGTTAGTTTGCTTCCATCAATATTCAGACCATACTTGTCCCAAGTTAGCTCTCTGAATATGCTCTCCAAAACCGCCGAGAACAGTTTGGGTGACAGTGGGTCTCCTTGTCGGACTCCCTTTTCGATGTTGAATGGTTCTCCCTTTTTATCAAGCTGAATACAAGCAGTACTATGGTTATAAATAGTTCTCAAAATTCGAATGTACTTGCTTTCGATCCCCTGCTGTTTCAACGCTTTCCAAATTTTTGAATGTAGTAGTGAGTCGAAGGCTTTGCTGTAGTCGACAAATGCCAAATAATATGTAAGGTTGTATTCGTTATATTTTTGAATAACTTGACGCACAACATGAATATGGTCGAGCACAGAGTAGCCGCTTCTGAAGCCTGCTTGTTCTTCCGGTTGATTTTCATCTAATTTTGACTCGACTCTCCCTAGAAGTACTTTTGCGAAGATTTTATATAGATTAGGCATTAAGCTGATGGGTCGATAATTACCTATGTTGTGTTTGTCGCCTTTCTTGTAAAGAAGAATTATGTTAGATTTTGTCCATTGTTCTGGGATGGTCTCTGTGTCTAAAATGTGATTAAATATTTTAGCTAATATTGGTGTTATTATAGTTTTAGAATGTAGTAAGATTTCATTGTTAATGCCATCAGGACCTGGCGCTTTATCTTTCTTTTGAGAATTGATTGCTTTTTCGACTTCATCGTTAAGGAAGTACGGTACTTCTGATTCGTCGTCTAATGTCACTGCCTCTTCTTGTAAAGTATTCTCGTAAAGGGTCTTGTAGTAATCAGTTGCAATCATTTGTATGTCCGGTCTTCTTGTTTTCTCTCTGCCTCTGTCGTTTTTTACTTTGGTGATCCATTTCTTACATTCTTCTAGTTCCTTGTAAGCTTTTTTGATACCACCTGTTTTAAGTATGTGTTTTTCTATAGTTTCCATTCTTTTTTGCTTCCTGTCCTTTCTCATGCTTGTTTTTATGTCTTTATTTATCTTAGCTATGTCTTTCTTTCTTTCTTTGCCTGTTTTAGATGAACTTAAAAGTTTGCGTCTTTCGTTTAAAAGGGATAAGGTGTTGCTTGATAACCAGTTTTTTGTATCAATCTTCTGTGGTATAAGCTTACTGGATGCTATGAGTACTTTTTCCAGCCAATTATACTTTCCTTGTACACTCAGTGTTGCTGTCTCTTCCTTGTATTTTGCGCATGCGCTGGATATAAATTCCTGCACTGTATCTACTTGTTGTTTGTTTAAGTTTCTCGTTACTAGTTGTTGTTTAGGTCTAGGTTTTCTTATATTACAAGTTTTGAGTTCAGCTCTGACCATTCTATGGTTGGTGTTGAAATTGAATTTGTTAATGACGTTAATGTCTGTGAAGTGGCGCCACTGATTAGTTAACACAAAGTCAATCTCGTTCCTATATAAGCCATTCGGTGATGACCATGTCCATTTCTTAGAATTCTTTTTCTTAAACTTGCTGTTTAGGATTGTCAACTGGTGCTCTAAGGCAAAGTTTATGAGTCTGACTCCATTATTACTTCTTTTTTCTCCATATGTGTACGGGCCTACTACGGCCTCCTCATCTAGCTGGCGTTCTCCAGTTTGGGCATTAAAGTCGCCCATCACTATTATGTTCTTGTGTGCATGCTTAGTGATTGTGTCATGTAGATCTTGGTAAAACTTGTCCATGTCCTCGTTTTTCGCTTTTTCGGTGTGTGAATAGACTTGCACAATAGACCACATTTCCTTGGGTAGCCTTATATTCAGCAGCGCTATTCTATCTGAGACTCCTATAATCTCGTCAACGTGGTCAGTTAGGTGGTTCTTAATTAGGAAGCCTACCCCATTTCTGCCCGGAGTTTCTCCAATGTAGTACAATAGGTAATCAGCATGCACTTGTATTTGCTCACCGACTCTTCTTACCTCGCTTAGTCCTAAGATATCCCAGTTAAAGTCTTTGAGGGCTTGAGTTAGCCCTGCTAGGTTTCCTTCTGATTTCAGAGTAAGTGTGTTGAGTGTTGCAATGTATAATTTATTTTTGTTTTTCTTCTCGGTTGGAGGGTATTGGTCAGTTAGAGTCTCACGGTGACCAGCCGGCTTGAGACCAAGTTCAGTTTTAGTTGATGTGTTTTTTGTTTTTTCCAGTAGTTTTTTACTTCCGGCTGCTTTTACGTTGTTGTTGTTGGCATTAGTTTTGGTTTGGATCTCCACTTTTTGTCGAATTGGTGTGATGTTGTCGAAATAACTCAAATCTTTTGTTAATTTTGTAGGGTGTTTGCACTTTGTTTCACTACTAAGTCTTATTAATAAAAACTCGAACTTTCAGTCTTAATTTTAAAGTCAAGTCCTGTAAGATGGAGGCGAGTCTTTTTAATAAGCCTTAAAAGACAGTCTCTTTCATCTCTAACTATGACCGTAACGATAGTACACCCGTTTTAAATGAATACGTAATGTAAACAATTTTTATACAACCATTTGCATCCATGCGAGCTGGTTATTAAACAGATGACTTTTTTTTTCTTGTGGCGCTGGAATCTATATTTCTCCTTTAGTTACCTTTTTTTCTTTGTGACCTCGTTTTTATTAGACATCATTAGCAATTCAACCGTCCATATGCTCGTAGAATTAAGAAGCCAGCTGCATATTTGAACCATGCTGCTACGGAACCCTACAATGCGCGTGTCCCGACACGCTCTTGGCCGGTTTTTATAAAATGTAGTGCAAGTGTAGTGTATTCTCTTTGGCGTTTTTACAGAATATCTTGAAAGCTGGAGGCAATAGGTTGAAAAGTTTCAGGTGATGCAAGAAGTTCCTGAAGAGATGGCGGGATGTCTTTATAGTTTGATTGGAAGAAATTACTTCAGAAAGATTTGGCTGTATGGCTCCGACCTTTGCCTATCCGGATGGATGAAAAAATTACTACTATAATGAAAGCGTACCTATACATAAGGTCCGGTGCTCTTTACACATATTGCCTCAATGTGTTCTAGTGTTAAAATTCTATACAAAATGGAGTGTACGAATAATTATTAATTGAATGAATAAATAATTAATATACTTACTTCCCCGGTTCATACAGTTTCTGCTGCACCAGGGCTTCTTTCAGCGCCTTTAGGTCGTAAGCTTCAGCCGTTGCGTACGCCAAAGCCAGATAGTGACCTTCTTTCTGCGAGATAACTTCGGCATCTTGCTTCTTGTAAACAGCCTTCTTTTTAAGCGAAATACTGGCATTATCCAGCGCTAGTGCTGGCTCTATTATATGAGAACAATAATCCCGAACCATTTGCCGCCTCATTACACTAAATAAATCATTTTTAGGCTTCAGAAACACACTCTTTTGTAACTCCGGTAAGGAACATGTAATGAAACATCGCGACGTCACAGTTCTGACTGTGGTGAATCCAATTCTTGATAAAAACACCGTCATGGTGAAGGTTTATTATCAATAAAAATGCTAATCTTCAATAAATGTAATAGATTTTTATGGTATTACATAAAAATGTGAGGTTACAATCTTGTTGACATTTCCAGGTTTGATTTTTTTTTGAGTTTATGGCCTGGTAACACAACCTTTGAGCTAAGTCTTTATTGAGATACTAGCACTTTACATTTTATTTTATTCAAATCTTTAGTATGGTATTTTAATAAACTTATAGATGGGATAAAAGCACTTACCATTTTTAAGTAAAATAATCAAGCGGCGGGAGGAATTAATTAATTGATTCACTTCCACTGGTAATTCGCTGTATGTCACTTAATTCACTGCAAAGTATGAAGTATGAGTCTGTCTAACGGATATTTTTGACATGAGAAAATCTTAAGTTCAAAGCATGGATCTAATATATAAGGATAGAAATCTTCGAGCTCAAACGCGGACCGAGGAAGAGATAGAGCAACGAGGCAGAACGTCTCATTCTAGTAGGGTGACAATGCGATTACTCGTTTTATTTTTTGAAGGGCAAAGTAAACGTAACAGACAAATACAGGCTTCCATTTAAGGATAGAAGTTTTCCTGTAATTTTATTTTTATATAAAAAACCATTATCTATCAGACAGGCAGCCATAGGAATGAACTGCTCAGCTCTAGAGTTATTTCAGATTTAGTTGAAATTTGTAAATAAGAAAAGTAATGCGATTTAAAAGAGCAACCTTAAAGTTTCTTGCCTGTTCTTCTCTGAGGAAGACTGCACCTTTGCGAATAGGCGTAGAGTCAGTAGGGTCAAAAGAACGAATGCGTATAGTATTTAAATCGTTTAATGTATGTTTGTATGTATTTCATTGTAATCTTGACTTGTTTTAAGTGACATCCTGAATGTCCAATAAAATAAAGATTTTTCTATTCTATTCTATTCTATCAGCAACATTTACGTTACTACATATTTTTTGTTATGAAACACCAAATTGTATGATAATATACAAGGAGGACACAGAGTAGTGGACATCAGGAATGTGTAGTTAGGTTGCAAAAAAATAAAACAAAAACTCACCTTTCGTCTCATCTTATAATCTAATCATTAAAACATGCTTTTAACTTAATTTCAAAACTTAATTGAAAACATTTTCCCCAAGCGATCTATATTGGATTTTGTAAAATTGGAGTTTTATGCTTAGAATTTGTTTTTTCCTATTTTATCTAACGGACCTTTGGGAGAGCCCGTTCAGTTCCACAGGGAAATTAGTATCTTTAAGTTGATTTTGATCTTATGTTAATTTTTATTAGAAATTATTAAATAATAAATTTTGTCAATTCCCCCTTTCACAGGGCGCCATTGCCCGATTTCGTTTATTAACGCCCGATTTAAAAAAAGTTTTTTTTTGTAATTTCAAATTGCAATACCTTAATTACCATTATTTGCCTTGTAAAAATAAGGTATCACCAATTTTTTGGCGTTCAAAATGATTAAAACTGAAAGTTTTTCGCTTCTCAGTCCAACCAAACTCAGAAGTTCAGAGTTTTTTTATTAAACATCGTGATGAAACCCGTGCGTCTGAGGATATGTTTCCGAAAGACGCATGGTCCACCAACCCGCATTAGGCCAGCGTGGTGGACTATGGCCTGAATCTCCTACATGGTTTTAAGGAAGGCTCGTGCCCCTCGGTGAAGACATTGTATGGGCTGATGAGAGTGAGAGAGATATTTGTTATACATGAGTGCAAAGTTGCTTTTTAACCGCGTGCTCAAATTTGATGATCGACCAAGCGAAGGATTCTAAAATTGGATCACAAGCGCAGCGAGTGCTACAACAATTAGGATGCTACAACAATGAGCGTTAGCGAGAGAATCAAAAGAGCACAAGGTCAAAAATCATGGCACTCGAGTCTAACACGTAACTTTTAATAAGGTATTAGAATAGTATTTGGAGATTTTAACATCGCCGTTTGGTGATCGGTTGAGAATAACACCACCCTATTTCTTTCTCTAGGTGTTGTAAGAGGCGATTCACATGAGACCTGCCTCCCATTAATCCACCCCAGGCAACAACACCTCAATTTGTTATGAATCTGAGGTGTCGTCCTATGGTCTCATGCGGTGTGGTAGGCTCTGTAAAGGGCCGTCTGGTTTGCGACCACCCTCCTACCGAAATCCGACGCCAAACAGCTTGCTGTGTTCCGTTGGCGCATAGGAGTACCAGTGCCTTATAGGCATTTTCTGGGTTAACTCGCTCTATCATCGACCTCATCTATGACCTTGGTCAAGATTGAGGTCAAGAGTAAACCCAACTTATAATAAAAAATAAAAACATCGACTATAACCGTAACGATAGTACACCAGTTTTAAATTAATACGTCATGTTAACGATTTTTTTACAACCGTTTGTGTCCACGCGAGGTGGTTCTTAAACAGATGATTTTTTTTTTTCATTTTACTTGTGGCGCTGGAATTTAATATTCTTTTAGTTACCATCTTTCTTTGTGACCTCATTTTTAGACATGATTAGCGGTTTACCCGTCAATATGCTCGTAGAATTAAGAAACCAGCTGCATATTTGAACCAGGCTGCTACGGAACCTTACAATGCGCGTGGCCCGACACGCTCTGCCGGTTTTGTCTTAGCTCTGAATCTTTAGGCACTTTGCAACAAAATAACACAGCATTGTTGAGAACCTTTCTCCGCCAAACACAAGCAATCATGGACAACATAGTAATAGATTTATAAGAAATTATTTTAGCTTACTTGTGAAAAGATATGTTACAGCCACCATACGATTCACTTGAACAAGTTTGAACACAACATCTTTTAACCATTTTGTCAGTATTTTAATTTAAAAAACTGGTGTAATCCTTACCGTTACGAATTATTTTTATACGATTTAAATTTAAAGCATGCCGCCATGATATTACGATGACACTTTACGGGATGCCAGTAGAAATAAATGGTTTGAAAAAAAATTACGTTTTCTTTTGGTAATTTAGGAAAAGATGACGAAGTTATTATGATTACAATTAATTTACATCAATTTGAACTGCAATTCATTTCAAATGCAACATATTTCTACGTTATTTACTTCATTGTCAAAGCCAGACTTTTTTGATTAATGAAGTTTTTTAAATTAGCAAGAAAAAAGAAAGAGACAATCCGCCTCGCTTATCGGTGTCCCTTTCGGCTCGGATAGAGGCTGTCGGAGAAGCAGTCGAAAATGTACCTTATTGCTATGGATTTAAGTTTCATATTCCTTATTACGATTTTTCTAAGTAATTAGTCCTTTAAAAGAGAATACTAAGTCCATGGTTCAAAGTCATCATATTATGTAAATATAAGAGAGGAAAAAAAAGAAATGACATTTACTCATCGTTGTTGTTGTTGTTGTTTTATTATTCGCCTTGCGGCAGATATGACGTTTTCATGAAAGAAAGAAAGGAAAAGGAAAAATCAAGATAAAAAATCTTTTGACCTAATGTAAGACGAATGAACAAAAAAAATGACTACTTAACATGATATGACGGAGAGAAAAAATAATTATATTTGATTACTGAAGACGTATATTTTAATAAATAAACTCACTGGATTGGATTTACTAATGACGAGGCAGCATGGTTTTTTATCCTTAGCCTGTCCCACATGGGACGAATGGAAAAAAAAATTGTGACATACGTAGTTAGTATCCTCCACAGAGTACTTTTTTATATACGGAAAGTATCCTCAGGTGGCACTTCACAGTAATACCTATTGTTCTGTGCTTCACTTGGCGTTGCGTGTTTGCGTAGCGTATTCGCCGTATTTGTCCAAAAATGTGTACGTAATCCAAACACAAACACGACGTCCTCACTTGGGACGCCAACAGCAAATAACACAGGTAAATAAGGTCTAAAATGGTCTAATAATCACATTGCGTCCTTTGATGTGTGACCAAAGACCGACAAGCGAACGGATCGGCGTATTTGCATATTTGTGTGTTTGTCATATTTGTGCAAATATGGCAAATATAGACAAATAAATCCTCCACACATGGTGGTATTTGGCCAAATACAGCAAATACGCAAACATACACGAAACGCCAAGTGAAATGCCACCTTCAGTAGTCTGTGTTTGTGACTTTGAGTATGTACCTAGTATTTGTTTATATGGAGGCGCAATATTTGACATATACATACTTAAAGGCTGGTTTACACTTTGATTAGTGCGAGCGCAGGTGATTAGTGCGAGTGCAGGGGCTTGATTTTTGAAACAATAGAATTCCAATTCGCATACGAATTGACGAGATTTGTATGAGATTCTCATGCGAATCTTGTCAATTCGTATGCGAATTGGAATTCTATCGTTTCAAAAATATGTCTCCAGGTGTGTAGTGCGAGTAGTGTCCAATTCACTGCGAGCGAGTGCAGGTGATTAGTGCGACGCTACACACTAAACGCTAAACACTAAACACTCCTGTCCAGTGGCCTGATTTTTGAAACGATAGAATTCCAATTCGCATACGAATTGACAAAATTTGTATGAGATTCTCATGCGAATCTTGTCAATTCGTATGCGAATTGGAATTCTATTGTTTCAAAAATATGGGCCCAGGCACGCTGCGAGTGAGGGGAAAGGGAGGGCGCGCGGGACGTGGACCCGCAGTCCACTCGCAAAAAAATAGAACACGCTTCTATTCACTTTACTACACAGCCAACTAATCACTTGCACTAATCAGTCGCTGTCCACACCAAGTCACTAATCACCTGCACTCGCACTAATAAAAGTGTAAGTAAACCAGCCTAAGAAGCGTGGCCGGCCGCCATTTTTGTCTCATTAGTTTACATTTCACTCATGAGTACTTGAGCTGTCAAGTAAACAACAACATTAGTGAAAAATTGTGTTTTTTGTTGAGGAAAAGTTGTTTTGTTGTTTTGTATAGTGTCAGAACATTGGATGAGAAGGTAGCAAAATGCCTTCGTGCTCTGTAAAACAATGCAGCTACAGGGCTAACAAAAATAACAAGCAAACGACTGTGCATCAGTAAGTAACCATTTTTTGTTGAAAAACGCTTATTAAACCCAAAAATACTTTCTAAACCTTTATTACTAAGATTATATTTCATAGTTTTCACGTTTTTTACACCCTAAATTACTTTTCTGGCTAACTTTACATAATATTTTCCTTAACAAAATTTTTTATACAAATGACATTAGTGATGTAATAATAATGGCTGTCGAATTTATATCGATGATATCTGTATTAGTTACAGAGCATATTTGTATGAGTGATCAGTTACAGTATTTTTTATATTAAAAATATTAAGCTAAATAAGATAAGAAGCTGTTTTTAACTATCTATAGTATCACTTTCTGTATTCAAGGTGTAAGGGACAGTTTTGCAAAAACTGAAATGGCGAAATCAAATCATAGCTAAGATTTTATAGTTACCTACGTTTAGAAAATATATTTATTTAATTATTGTTATTATGTATGATTATTTTACCTTAGAAATTTGTTTTTCTTTTAAACTACATTACCAAGTGAGAGGATTATTAGTATTAGTACGTATTTCGTTTGATGGTTCCCAAAAAAAGAAGCGTTGCGACGTAAGTGGTTTGACATTATTGGGAAAGATAATTTGAAACCTCATAAAGTACTCCACCTATGCTCTTTACATTTCGAGGAATCAGCATAAATGCTAACCCCTGCAAAAGGGGTTTATTAAAATAAACCCCTGCAAATTGTAAGACTGCGGGATGATGCTGTGCCTTCTGTTTCTTTTTTGGTAAGGAATCCATGAAATTCTTGGAAAAAAAAATCTCATACTGAGGGATCGTTTTTACTGGAGAAACAAAAGATAAGTGTTCCAGAAGCTTATGGTGTAGCGATATTTGTTACTTGATGTTGAAATTTGTCGCCAGTTTAATATGTGTATATATTTCTTATTTTACACTTAGATTGTATCTTGTATATATATATATCACATAACACAATACTACTATACCAGACAAGTACAATTAATTTATCCACAATCACATGACACGACATTTTCACCCTGCTGAGCATTCGTGACTGACAGCGTTGTAGCAGAATATCAGTGTTTTGTCGAAAGGCAAAACAAATGCTGAGCTACGACCATTTTGTGGCACTGTGGCACACATATAGAATAAGTAATAATTATTATTAATCTTTTTTGTATCTTTATTGTTTTGCTTCTTTTTTATTCTAGTATGTGTTGATTTTGTAAATAATATGTATGTTTAAGTGTTACAAATAAATATTTTATCTATCTATCTATCTATCAAATTCTAGTTGTATGGAGAAGCTAAATATATTTTTTTTACGTAGCATTTGCCCTTAGAGAAGTCTACAGTGACATTTACTCGTCGAAACTTCGTACGCACTCCTTAAAACTTGAAAGGTATACAGATCCACAGATCGATCGAACCCAGTCCGAAAACCTGTACCTTGTTCATACACAGGTAGAAAAGAAAACTCTACAAAACCAGGGATACGGTTCGGGCACCGGGTCACGCATCCTCACCATACACGAGGCTCAAGGGTTGACGTACGAAAAGGTGGTGATCGTGCGTACTACAACGACCAGGCAGGAGCTACACGACAGTATTCCACATGCTGTAGTTGCCATATCGCGTCATACCGCCAGTTGCAAATATTATGCGGATGATGGTAACGATGCGATAGTCAGATTCATCAAAGAAGCAGAGGCGGCAGGCAGGGGAAAAGTGGTCAGTTACAACCTCAAAATGGCGGTTATCATGGAATTGAGAGGGTTGGTCGCTCTGGGCTTAGCCCTGCGCGGAGCTCGGTCTTCGGTCTCGTGTCACGATTTTGTATGGCAGCTTTTATTTTAAACAAAATATCTTTTGTATGGTCATTGTTTAATAAAACACATACCTACATTATGTCACCGTAAAATTGTCAAAGCTTTAGTAAAATTATAAAATCTGGGTACTTTTTGAACTGGCCTTTTTTTCACATTGACAAATTGTAAATAATGTAAATAAATGCTGTGGTTTTGTTTATTTTTCAATTATCATAAAGTAACCATACTCTGTACCAACTATCGATACTTTGAACAAGTATCGATATTTGATACCCTAGCATGTATTTACTACAGGCACGCATATTTTTGTGAAATTTCCTGTCTTTTTACTCTTTAGTCATAGGTTTGTGTTTGTGACTTTAACCTTGGATATAGTTGCTTCGTAATGAATGATTATGTAATCTACGATAGTTGTGGGTCGGGGCGTGTCGGAAAACGGGCAGCCCACGGAACTTAGCGAATTTTCGAAACCTAACATGACCCTCTGACCGCGACACCCTAACCGTGTTGTGTTGTGATCATCACAATCATTTACTCAAAGGATCAATCATCACATTACTAGTGTTCATACCTACGTGATTGATTATGTTGTGTGAGATTGGGCGTTTTGGGGAAACGCCCATTGTGTTCTGTGGATTTGAGGCAAATGTATTTTTTACTATTTATTTATAAATCATTGGTTTGGGGGGGGTGAGGTTATGTTTCGAACAAGGTTTTAATTTTAATGATTACAAGCTGTTTGCAAGTTGTCGTACTGAAAGTACCTCCTGGTATGTTTTTAAAATTACTTTCCCAAGAACATAGGACAAAAACGTTAATCTTTTCATGGCTATCTCGGTTTTTATACGGCTCGCAGTGTCGCGTGTAATTTTGTCTTCCGGCGGAGTATGAAGGAATACATATGTACCTAGCCGTCTAGGACGGAGGGGCGGAGCCGAGCGCGATCAGCGGCATGGAGTGGCTGCCGGACGAAATGCTGCTGGCGGTGTTGGAGCGGCTGAACACGGCGGATCTGCTGCTGCGGGCGGCGCGCGTGTGCCGGCGCTGGCGGCGGCTGGCGGATAGCGTCGGGCGGCTCGTGCGGCGGCGGCGGGACGCGGCGGGCGTCGGGCGCGGCACGCGGCGCCTGCTGGTGACCGCGCGCGGCGCCTGTCTGCCCGACCTGCTGGCCGCCGCGCCGCTGCTGGTGTCGCTGACGGTGCACGAGCGCGTGCCGCTGGCGCCGCACGAGCTGGCGGCGCTGGAGCGGCTGCAGCACCTGCGGCACCTGGACGTGCACGCGGCGGGCGGGCGGCTGGGGGGGGCCGTGCTGCCGGCCGCGCTCCGCCTGCACGCGCTCGTGCTCAACGACCGGCCGGAGTCGGGCGTGCTGCGTGCGCTGGGCGCGGGCCGGCTGCGAGAGCTGCACATGTACGGGCGCGCGCGTTACTACGAGTCGTACGAGCTGGTCGAACTGCTGCGGGCGCGCGCGCCGCACCTGCACGAGCTGACGCTACGCTGCTCGGAGCTGGAGGACGCGGAGTACCGGGCGCTGGAAGGCTGCGGGGGGCTGCGCGCGCTGCGGCTGTACGCGTGTAGGTGGCTGCGGGCCGAGGCGGCGGCCGGACTGGCGCGGCTGCCCCGCCTGCACACGTTGCACGTGACGGGCGCGCTTATTCTACAGCCGAAGAAGCTGCTCGACTGGCTGCGCGAGCTGCCGCCGGGGCTGTGCGAGCTGTCGCTGTCGGCGGGCTGGTTCGGCGACGAGCACGTGGCGGCGCTGTGTGCGCGCGTTCCAAGGCTGCGCGTGCTGGAGGTGTGGCGGTGCGAGCCGGCGCCGTGGGGGGGGGCGCGGGGCGAGCTGTCGGCGCGGGGGGTGCTCGCGCTGGCGGCCGGGCTGCCGCGGCTGCGGGAGCTGGACGTGAACGTGTGGCTGGGGAGGGTGGACGTGTCGGTGCTGGCGAAGCACGGCGCGCTGTGGTGGCTGCGGTGCGCGGGGGCGGGGGCGGAGGCGGGGCGCGTGGGGGGGCTGCGGGTGGAGCGCGCGGGGGCGCCCCGCCTGGAGGGGAACTGGGAGGGGCCGCGCGCCGCCCTGTACTACAACTGGACGTGGCCGCGCGCGCCGCCCCGTCGCACCCTGCCCCCCTACCGCCCCCCGCCCCCCCGCCCGCCGCTCGAACACACCAACTCGGACGAGGAGGACTATTCGCTCGCTTCACTGTGGACACTATAGTCTCCAAGGCCATTTGTCCGTCGCTACACCTTGTACACTAGTCACAGTATTACAATCCCATACAGTAGAGAAACGAATGTACTTGCGCAGAGCAACGAAGGGGAACTCGCGGGAAAGCGGTCCGGCGCCGGCAAACTCGCGGAGTTTGCAGGAATCCGCGAGCAGGGGTAGCGCCACAACGCTTTTATGCGTTTTCTATTAATTTAACAAGTGTTTATCCGTGATAAACTACGCGTCAAGTTATTCTGACCAACAACAATAAATATTGTCTATTTACGTGAACGTGCATGTGATACCCGGCGTGATTCTTTTGGTAGATTACAGGTACCACATGAACACAACACTCATACACACACACACAACACTCACACACACACACACACACAACACTCACACACACACAACACTCGCACAAACATGCCAACTCAAATGTTGTAAGCGCAAACCGAAAATAAGTAAATAAATTTTCATTTTCAGGTACCCCCAGATGCCTTTGTTCAGTATTGTAATAATTATCATTAATTTTATTACTTTCATTTAAGGGGTATTAAATGGTCTATTAAACACAATTTATTTAATTAGGCTAGCATTTTTAGTTTCCGAGATTTTTAAGATTCTTCAAGAGACCCGGATCCTTTGCTCTCCAGTGTAGTATCGGCATTATCTGTTGTGTTACCTCCAAATTTATTTTCTGAAACCCCCCAAAATAAAATTCTGGCTACGCCCATGGCGCCTCCAGGTGTATTACGGACGGCCTAAAAAGTAAATGTGTAAAGTAGTAGTGTGAAAATTTTAACATGGTTCATACTACCTATAAAAGTTTTCAGACCGATCTGCAAGCAAAACTAACGTCCTTTAATCTGCATGACATTCAACCTTAGGGTAGCGAACCATTTTTTAAGCTGACCGTACATAAAGGCAAAGTACCTCACGCATTACAAGATATACATATGTAGGGTAGATGCAATGATGCTAGATTAGTGCATGCGAAGACACGATTTTAGCGTTCAAGTCAAGTACACAGGAACTTGAATTTGCTATCAAAATGTTCATGATTAAACACTCTCGATAAGCAGTTAACGCATTTTCGATTTAAGCTGTTACCTTTCCATAAATCTAATTTTTCTAACTTTCGAACATGTTTTTACCCACGCACGCTTTCAGTCCGTAAACTTCGTGTATCGACACTGTTCGCACTGCCGGCCCAGGCCTGTTGAGAGACGGAGATGGCACTATTCTCATGTGTGCTGCCTTTATGGTGCTGTAGTCGCCTTAAAATGTATAGATTTTCCTGAAGAATTTAAATATTGTGCTGACAAATTATGTAATAATTTTGACCATAGAATTGTAATTGACAAGCTGTATAAGTCCATCATAGCAGTGCTTATTGATGCCTCAATATCTACTCATAAAAGCATAGCGTTTAGGAGGGGACGCCACATTACGGGCTGGAATAAACATGTTCGGGATGCGCACCAAAAGGCCAGAATATGTTTTCAGGTGTGGTGTTTGTACGGAAAGCCTAAGGAGGGTAGATTTTTCATAGACATGGATACCACCAGAAAAAAGTTTAAAGCCAAGCTGAAATATTGTATTAAGCACAAAGAGCAAATCATAAAATCATAAGTCAAAAAAGTTTACTCAGTTTTGGAAAGCTACAAATAAACTTAATCCAAAGGTGAGCCTGCCTGCTAGTGTGGAAGGAATTAGTGAGGCCCGTGATGTGGCCAATCTTTTTATGAATCATTTTACAGTAGAACCATTGTTGAAACCGGTGGAGTGTGAGCTGATGCTCGATGCTGGGCGGCGGGGCTCCGGTGATCATCCAGTAAGAATAACCATGGCAGAAGTTGCCAAGTTAATTCGACAGATGACTAGAGGAAAGTCACCGGGCCACGACGGGCTCAGCATCGAGCATCTGCAACACGCGGGTGTTCACCTTCCCAGGGTTTTATCCATGTTATTTACTTTCTGTCTGCGTCATAATTATCTACCAGCAAATCTAATGAAGACTATTGTTGTACCTATAGTTAAAAACAGGACTGGGGACGCATCTGATAAAAAAAAATATAGGCCCATATCTTTGGCTACGACACTGCCTAAGCTGCTGGATTTAACGGACATCTAAAACAAAACCTCTCGCTGCAGGATGCCCAGTTATCGGTTTCCGACCTGGGCTATCCACTGAATCTGCAATACTGTACCTTAAGCATAGTCCAGTATTACACCGATAGAGGAACGCCCGTGTACGCATGCTTTTTGGACCTGTCAAAGGCTTTTGACATGGTTTCTTATAATGTCCTTTGGAATAAAATGAGGCTTAATACTGAGTTACCTGTAGAAATTATTAAATTACTTATTTAAATACTGGTATGACAACCAAAATATTTTTGTAAGATGGAATGGCCAATGCTCAGATTAATATAAAATGGTTTGTGGGGTAAGGCAGGGGGGATTAACCTCTCCTACCCTATTTAATACTCAATACTCAATCATTTATTGCTTTCTATGGTTTTTACATAGGTGATAAACAAATAACATTTCTGAGAGCTCATGGACCCAGGCTGGGCACGCAATTTTATTTGAGAGAGGAGGACTCATGTCAAACATTTAACATATTTATGGACGGATTGAGGAGCTCAGCAGAGCGGGTGTCGGGTGCTCGGTGGATGGTTGCTTTATTAACAACATCAGCTACGCGGACGACATGGTGCTGCTGGGCCCATCAAACAACTCCATTACCTAGGATACTATTGTCCATTTGTGAAAAATATGCACTGGCCCATGGGCTCAAGTACATACAATGTTAAAAAGAGAACTGCTGATTTTCAAAGCTGGGACTAAAACTTACCCGTTCCTCCAGTAACATTAAATGGTACAGTTTTACAAAAAGTTTCTAAATTTAAGTACTTGGGCCACTGGGTCACTGAGCGTTTGACAGACGATGTTGATGTTGACAGGGAACGCAGAGCATTGTCGGTGAGGGGTAATATGCTATCCCGCAGTTTGCACGCTGCTCACGTGATGTGAAAATCACACTTTTCAAAAGTTATTGCCAAACAATATACACGTGCAGCCTGTGGAGCAATTACACCAAAAAATCCTACAATGCTCTGCGTGTCCAGTACAATAATGCTTTCAGGGTTCTGTTGGGGCTGCACTGGCGCTGCAGTGCGTCTGGGATGTTTATGGCCCACAGTACAGATGGATTCCAGGCATTCTGCGCAAACGAGTAGCCTCCGTGAGGTCTCGCATTAAGTGTAGCACTAGCAGGCTCCTGAGGGTCATTGTGGACGGAGTGGACGGTCCAATACTGAAGCATTGGTCATCCCTACATGCGCTGAACAATGTTAATTTTAAATTCTACTATTTTTATAAATTTTACTAACATAGTTAGGTATAAGATTCTTGTTACTAATAAAATATGGACTTGTTGATCTGAAATAAATAAAAATATTTTCATTCATTCATTCATTAATGAATAGTTTTCATTCCTCCCTCTTCTCCGACCGAAAATCTCTCGAGATTCAGCGAGTTTTTTTCAGATTCTTTTAAACAGAAACAGAAAATATTTATTTGTATGAATACATCTGTCACACAGATAAAATTCAACCTGCAAGCAGGTGTACAAATATTGACATTATGTCACATGAAATTAGATACATACCTACATCCTTAAAACGTAGTTAAAATTATGTCTAGAATCCAAGCGATACATTGATTCCCCATATCTAGCGATCGACCGAGTTTGTCGCCAAACAAACTCGGTCGATCGCTAGATATGGGAGATCCGCATTCGGCTCTTAAAGTCGACTTACGCATTCCCGAAGAGATATGTTGTGGTGGTAAGGTGGTAAATAAATACACTAGCGTCTTCCAAGCTTAAGTGCTTGCTGTAACGGGGAGGGAGAATCATAAACAGTAAGATCACTGGAAACAAAGAGAATATTATACTATAGTGACAGCCAGGCGGCTCTGAACGCATTAGATAGTCGAAACTAAAGCGTTTTGACTACCAATCATTTTACGTATTGCCCCGTGGCGTGAGCGCGACCAGTAAAAATCCGCGTTCAACTTACTTTTACTTAAAGGCAATAAATTTATGATTTCGCAAAAAAACAAACAACCATTTCTGACTAAACTTGTGACAATGTCACGTTTTTTTACTTTTTAAACGGTTTTGTTTAGCTCACCCCGTTTGTTTTATTTATTATTCTTTTCTTGGGTCTTTAGTAATTCAAATTTCACCCTCTTCCTGTCAACCGATTAATCTGAAATTTTGTATACACTTTGGATTTTGGTGACAATTATAATGACTGGAGCTAATAAATAACACTTTTTTGTACTTTATGGATGTAGGAATATGATCGAACGCAGTGCGAGTGCTCCCGGTGACGGTTGGCTGCAGACTGCCCCCCGCTCCCCGCCAACGCAAAGCGTAAGCGCATACACTACAACAATACAATTATGTTTATTCATTATCATTATAAATTCAAGATGGCCGCCGCTACCAAATGTATGTTTTTAATAAAAACTAAAAACTAGAAAATAAAAATAGGTAAAAAAACTTTTTAAGTTAAACGGTTTTATGTTAAACATACATTGCAATGTTTAAGATAAATGTACTAAAAACCAAAAAATTATAAATAGATACAGTCGTGGGAATTATAAACATATGCATAGACTAAAATAAAACCGTGGGGCACATTAAGTCGATAATTTGTAGACAATTGACGTGCCCCACGGTTTTATTTTAGTCTAGTCTATGCATATGTTTATAATTCCCACGACTGTATCCATTTTATTATTTTTTGGTTTTTAGTACATTTATCTTAAACATTGCAATGTATGTTTAACATAAAACCGTTTAACTTAAAAAGTTTTTTTACCTATTTTTATTCTTATTTGACAGCAAATAGTTTGTGAACCGTACTCGCTATGTAATAGGGATGTGCATTAGTTTCGATAATGTATCGATAGATTAGTGCCGTGTGCATTAATTGTCGATGAAAACAAATTAATAAATAAAAATTATTTTTTTACAATTTTATTTTAAAATTTATTTAAGTTTTTTACAAGCAGTACAATGACCTCAGTAAATATAGCAAGCTTGCAGATTTACAGCTTGTATTGTATCTCCAAATCAAAAGAAAAAGTTTTTTTAAATCATTAGTTTATTATTACGTGATATCTATAATCAAAAATGTTATTCAACTACGACGTCACCATTGTCAGCGGTAAATAAAATCTGAAGTCTTCGAGCAAACTCAGGACCAAGCCTTCGTAGTTTTGCACCTGGAACCGCTGATCGAGCCACACCAATGTCAGCTAATTCGTTCACAGTACTGGGCTTTTGTAGAGCCTGAAAAAGTATATAATAAAAAATAAACGCTTCACACTCAAAGGCCCACACTAAGGTTTTTCCTTGTATCGTGGGTCCCTTGGAACACACAGACACGAACACCCATGACCCGAGAAAAACATTGTTTTTTACAAAAATATTTGCCCCGACTGGCAATAGAACCCAGGACCCGCCGATCAAGAGGCAGCGTCACTACCACTCGACCAAACCGGCCGTATAATGAATATACTTTTAATTAATAAGTGAAACTTAAGAATTCTCAAAAAAAATTAGCCGATCGCACAAGTTTTATGGAGGCAATTTTTTTATATACTGGGGATAGTTGTTAAGTTCGAAAGCTTATTCATATCCTTGGTTTTCGCTTACTAATTAAAAATCACCCAATATAAATATTTGATGTAGGTAGTATTTTAAGTATTTTCTACTATAGCAACATTTTATTTCTCTCTTGAAGCGTTTAGGCAGAGAAAAATCAAACATACAGCCAAGTTTCGTACCAACCTCGTACAAAGCTTTAGGGGTTTTGTATTTTTCACAAACCGCTCTCGAAGTTTCTAAGCTAGATGAAGGTAGGACGGCGACCATCTGCTGCCAAAGTCTGTTCATTCCATTTCCTGTTAGAAAGTAAAACAGCAGCAAATTAGTTAAGACATCTTAACAGGGTAGGCAGAGCAACAAGTGGTATGTATCGCATAACGCCACTATCATTTAGATATTTTAAGTAACATTCTGAATTTCTGAATGATATTTTAATTAAATATAGTAATATAGTAGATTGTTACACAAGCACAAGGGTGGTAAGGAATCAATACTTAACACCCGAGATATTTAGGCGCTTGATCGAAGCGAGGGCGCATATAGTTCGAGGGTGTTATTGATACTTCCACCCGATGTAAACACTCTGCTTATCATCCTCCATGCGAGGTAAATAAAACAATTGTAAGTAAAGGAAAGTATGCTGAGTTCTGTGTCCTATTTGCTTCTACAATCAACATCACATATTTCGCTAACCTTTTTTTAATTGTATAAGAACATTGTACAATGTTACAAATTGTTAAGAAGCAATAAAGTTTATCTATCTATCTAATATAATTTTTGCTAATTAGACAAAACCCGTTCTATTTTTAAAATCGAAACATGAACGCGACAATTCAAATCGTAATTATTCAGCATGAAGATTTTATTCCAACTATTTGTATAGGCAGATCTTGTTCCAATTTACTTACATCCCTGTTTTGATTTATAGGCGTGTTAGTCTACTTACATCCCTGGTTTTGGGGAGGTAAGTAGTCTTTTTCGAGCATGGAGGATGAAATAGTAGATTGTTACACAAGGGTGGTAAGGAATCAATAACACCCGAGATATTTAGGCGCACGAGCGAAGCGAGGGCGCATATAGTTCGAGGGGTATTATTGATACTTCCACCCGAGGTAAACACTCTGCTTTTCATCCTCCATGCGAGGTAAATAAAACAATTGTAAGTAACGGAAAAATAAGTTTTAATAATTTAATTTTTGAAAATTAGACAAAACCCGCCGTTCTATTTTTAAAATCGAAACATGAACGCGACATTTAAAATCAGTAATTATTCAGCATGAAGATTTTATTTTAACTATTTGTATAGGCTGATCTTGTTCCAATTTAAAATTTACTTACATCCCTGTTTTGATTTATAGGCGTGTTAGTCTACTTACATCCCCGTTTTTGGGGAGGTAAGAAGTCTTTCCCGAGCATGGAGGATGAAAAAGCTATTATTAACTTTGATTATAAGATGAAGGTATGAAGAGGTAACAATTTGTCAACTTTTCGCCTACAATACAGCAAAACAAAACCCCTCAAGCAATTTACTGACTCACGTAATATGCCTGGGAAGGGATGGCAGCTGGCACTTAACCCTTTTAGCGCCAAGAGTTTTCGTCAAAAACGCCCACCACACGCCACGACATCAAAAATAATAATAATGTCGTGGCGTAAGGCGAACGCTTGGTGAACGATATTAAAGTTAAAAAAAATAATTGTCTGATATAAGTATCAGACTTTGGCGGCGAGGGCACGAAACTTAAACGTCTGATATATCAGACTTTGGCGGTGAAAAGGTGTATTTTTTCGCATGTAGTTCAACATGGAAAAACCGCGACTCCCTCTTATAGATTGAAGAAAATTGAGTTGAAAAAAGTATTAAAGAATTTTTTTATAGGTTACCATACCATCTTTGTCAATGGCCACACTTTGCTTGTTTTCTCCTCTCATGTAGAACTCTGCTTGTTCGTCGCACTCTCTTTTAGCTCTCCTGAAAATTAATATCTATACTTACATATTATAAAGAGGAAAGATTTGATTGTTTGTTTGCATCGAATAGGCTCCGAAACTACTGGACCGATTTGAAAAAATCTTTCACCATCAGAATCCTACATTATCCGGGATGGACATAGGGTACATGATTTTCCCGAATTCTCACGGGAACGAAGTCCCGCGTGGGAAGCTAGTTAACTATAAACTAGGACTTCTTTTTAAAATATAGAATTAGGCTGAGGATTTAGATCTGCATGACTGTCGACCTCATTTCAAGACTCAAATTAGAATTAGGGTGAATGTACACACGACAGCACATCAGCCTTTACATGTTGACCTTGACGTCGCCCTTATCTCGCTCGTAATAAAGCCGGTTTTCGTAATGCTAATGGGTAACCTGTCGTGATGCTGTTGGTACGTTGGGACAAGCCTATCAATATTCACTTTTTAACCGACTTCAAAAAAGGAGGAGGTTTCTCAATTCGACCGTATATTTTTTTTTATGTATGTCCGCGGATAACTTCGTCGTTTATGAACCGATTTTGATTATTCTTTTTTTGTTGGAAAGGGAGTATCCCAAGGGTGGTCCCATGGTAAGGAAACCAGGATCTGATGGTGGAATCCTGAAGAAATTGGAAATTGAGGGAAACTCTCGAAAAAATTGTCTTTTTGGGATTGAAGTCGGTGACTCTTACGTTTTTGACGTGGAAAATTATCTACTTTTTGCCTACTCCGCCTAACATAACCTAACCTAACGTAAGTAATTTACGCCCCGTAAAGTTTCGCTAACTAATTAACATACATACAGATGCTCACTGGGTAGGCAGAGCGTCAGTGGGTCTAGTGAACCATTAGATACCAAGTTTGACGCAAATTGTGAGGGTTATCAGGTGAAACATATTGAAGAATGGTGAGAGTTTGTCAGCCTTTCTTCCATAATACAACAAAACCCTTTTTTTTATTATAACATGGGTTAACTCTTGACCTCAATCTTGACCATAAGGTCAAAGATGAGGTCGACGATGGAGCGAGATAACCCAGGCACCGGTACTCCCACGCAGCGACGGAACACAGCAAGCTGTTTGGCGTCGGACTTCGGTAGGAGGGTGGTCGCGAACCAGACGGCCCTTCACAGAGCCTACCACACCGCATGAGACCACAGGACGACACCTCAGACACCTCGCATCCCATTTACTTTACAGTATCCCTGGTAAGAGTGGGCAGCTGGTTTATTCTAAGTTTTTCTTTGACACCCAGTCCAGCGTGGAAATACTACTAACTAATGCTGATACTACTAACTAGTCACCAAATACACATACTTGAAAGGCTCTTCTGCAATGGCTTTTGTGAACTGAACAACTAATAAAGACAGTTCAGTTGGCGTATTCACTATCACGGTGTCACAATCGACGGAGACTAGGAGATCTGAAATATAAACATCATAAACGTCATAAAAGATAACAATGCACAGATAATATCCATTGTTTAATGATTATTTGAATAGAATAGAATAGAAAAAATCTTAATTTTATAGGACATTCAGGATGCCACTTAAAACAAGTCAAGATTACATGAAATACATACAAACAAACATTAAAGGATTTAAATACATACATACGCATTCGTTCTGTTGACCCTACTGACTCTACGCCTATTCGCAAAGGTGCAGTCTTCCCCAGAGAAGAATGACGTGACTC
Source organism: Aproaerema taeniolella (assembly GCA_949987775.1). Lineage (NCBI taxonomy): Eukaryota > Metazoa > Arthropoda > Insecta > Lepidoptera > Gelechiidae > Aproaerema > Aproaerema taeniolella. The sequence continues at coordinate 15,271,894 of OX465263.1, read as the reverse complement.
TTTAATTTTATTTTCGTATCAGTCACCTCAATCGATATATATACAAAAATAAACGCTACACAGGGGGAAGTGTTGTGAGTCCCTGGGAACTTACACAAATATCTGCCCCAAACCGGAAATCGAACTGAGGACCCGTCGATCGCTACCATTCGATCAAACGCCCGTACAATTGGCAGTTTTCGAAATTGTAATTTTGCGATTAATTCGTGTCAATAACTCCGTAGCACCCAATGTTTTAGGGTTTAGTTTAGAACATAGTGTCCCATAAACATTTATTTTCGTATTGTCCCCATCGATTTATGTGGGTTTTTTTTGTGTGCCGTCATTATCAAAAATGACGGCCAATAGGCATGGTAGGCTTTGAACAAAATATTAGTAACCTTTTATTAATTACCTGTAATGGCCAATTCGAGCTCAATTTCTGACATTTGAATTTTATTGCTGTTTTGTGTACGACGGCCAGTGGTTTTTCTGCAAAATTAAAAATAATATTATTTAAAATATCAGTTTCGTAGATGATGATATTCTTTTTTTTATTTTAAGATAGTGTCCATTTTTAAATACCTAATGGTTAATTTGGTCCAAAAAAATTCAAAAAACATTTTTCAGGCACAATGTCACATAGTTATGCAGGTCCCAAAAATATACACACGGCAGCACATCAGCGTATACCAGTTGACCTTAAAGTTGCCCTTATCTCGCTCAGAATAGCTCCGGTTTTCATAGGGCATGTAAAATGGGTAATCTGACGTGCTGCTGTCTGTATATATATTTAGATTTAATTTTACAAAAAGATCATCATCATCATATCAGCCTATTGCAGTCCACTGCTGAACATAGGCCTCCCCCAAGGTGCGCCACTCTGCACGATCCTCCGCTGTTTTCATCCAGCCACTACCCGCTATCTTCTTTAGGTCATCTGACCATCTGGCTGGGGGGCGTCCTACACTTCGTTGCCAAGACAAAAAGATAAACTTTATTTAAAATCACCCAGTCTCCTATACATTGCCCTGTAGTCAATCGGTAAAAGTCGGTACCGTCATCACCATCATCGTGTCAGCCACAAGACGTCCACTGCTGGACATAGGCCTCCCCCAGGGATCTCCACCTCGATCCGTCCTGCGCCCCCGCATCCAGTGGCTCCCCACAATCTTCAGCAGATCGTCGGTCCACCTCGCGCTCCGCCTGCCCCCGCCGCGCCACTCGAGGACTGCCCTGCCGCAGCGGCCCGCAGTCCTACGGGCAATGTGCCCCCCACTGCCACTTAAGGTTAGCAATTCTTTGGGTTACGTCGGTGACCTGCCTCTGTTTATAGATTAAACTGACTGCCGGTTTGGTCGAGTGGTAGTCGGTGCCTCTTGATCGACGGGTCTTGGGTTCGAATCCCAGTCAAAGGCAAATATTTGCGTAAGAAGCATATGTTTGTTCTCGGGTCACGGGTGTTTGTGTCTGTCTTTATGAATATTCCAACTTCCAAGGGACCCACGACACAAGGGAAAACCTTAGTGTGGGCCTTTGAGTGTGTAGCGTTTTATTTTTTACTAGCTTTCCGCCCGCGTTGACTACAGGTTATATCGTGCCCAACTGTGGAATAAAATGTAGCCTATGTCCTTTCCCAAGCTCTAATATATCTCTGTACCAAATTTCATCAAAATCGGTTCAGTAGTTTAGCCGTGAAAGCGTGACAGACAGACAGATATTTTGGCATTTATAATATTACTAGCTTTCCGCCCGCGGCTCCGCCCGCGTGGACTACAGGTTATATCGTGCCCAACTGTGGGATAAAATGTAGCCTATGTCCTTTCCCAGGCTCTAATCTATCTCTGTACCAAAATTCATCAAAATCGGTTCAGCGGTTTAGGCGTGAAAAGGTAACAGACAGACAGACAGACAGACAGAGTTACTTTCGCATTTATAATATTAGTAGGGATAAGTAGGGATAGTAGGGAATATTATTATTTTATTAAACTCACTAATTGGCGCTCCACTAACCCTTTATAATGGTCCTTAACTCCGTAAACGACAAGTGTGAGCTTTTTGTCGATAACATTTTTCACTTCGTTGACATGTTTTGTCAAAGTATTGTTGCAGACTTGTTGGGCAATGTCATCTGCGTTTCGCACGTAGAGGGCGCGGTCGCAAGATACTTTGCTGGGAGTGAGACACACCTGAGGAAGGAAATAAGTTATTGCTTTTAAAGTTGTGATTAATATGTACGACCCGAATCGCTGTATAACCAGGCTTATACAGGGTGTAAGGAAGCTTAGCAAATACTTAAATGGTGCAATCTACCCATAAGTACGATTGACCACAAGTAATTATTTTTTTCCGGAAACTTCGAGTTAAGGAGTTTTCCTTATTTACCTACTTTGGTGCTAAGCAATGTACCGCGAAACAGCGCCCTGCGTGCGGTCGCTCCGCGCCGCGCCGTTGTCAGAATGCTATCTACATTGCTGGTTTTCGTGTTTAGCGCTGTTATCATTGTTTTATGCAGAAAATATTAAAAAACATGAAAAAAAAATCCGGAGAAAAATTCTATTCGAAAATCATTCAGAAAAGATGGTCAGGGTTTCAGTTTTTGCTTACCTCTCCCTTACACCTTATATAATATAACCCGAATTTCTTTTAATAGGCACCTTATTGATGAGCTTTCTACATCCTCAACCACATCTTCGCCCTTGAGGATGACGATTTTTGAGCACTACAATTACAATAGCCTTTATTTCCTCATTGATTGAGTTCCTTTCGGACATAGGCCTCCCCCAGTAACTCCCACTCTTTTCTATTTTGTGTCGCTCTCCACCAGTATTTTTCTACCTTTCCTTTGAGCACTAATGCTACTTGAAATATCATATTGTCACTTTCGGTTTTGTTGACGTAAAGAAGGACGGCATTACATTTAAAGAATCTATAACTTTAATGAACGTTTTATTTATCGAATACTAGCTGTCCGCCCAGGACTTCGTTCCCGTTGGAATTCGGGAAGATTATGTAGCCTATGTGTTAATCCAGGGTGTCAGCTACCTCCATACCAAATTTTATCACAATTGGTCTAGCCATTTGAGTGTGAAAGAGTATCAAACATCCATACATACAAACTTTTGTGTTTATGATATTAGTACAGGATACCTACCACCTACTCAACAAGAAAGAAATTTAAATATTTATTCTAACCTTAATCATCCCATGCAATTCGATCCGTATTATTTCTACCACTTACATCGCCATTCCCATTAGTCAACACAGGGCGCTCCTTTCTGGTGAACAGTATCAACGCAGGGTCCCACACTGCGTCCACAACATCCAGTAGGGCCCCCGCGGATGAAACCTCGTTCTCAAGGGTAGTGCAGCAATACGCATTGAAGAGGTCTGGATGCATTTCTACGTGCATTGCCTGAAATTACATATTTGTAATGGGTGAATCAGGGAAGTAAAAAAACGAAAATTCATGCATAAATCCCTACTAATATTATAAATGCAAAAGTAACTCTGCTTGTCTATCTGTCACGCTTTCACAGCTAAACTACTGAACCGATGTTGATGAAATTTGGTAGAGAAATAGATTAGACCTTGGAAAAGGACATAGGCTACATTTTATCCCACAGCTGGTTTTTTTTTTAAATTATTAATCGACAATTACAGGGGTCACCCATGTTATATCATGCGTCGATCAGCAAAAGTGGCGATGGACAGGGCACATGCTACGGGACACGAAGGGGAAGTGGAGCAAAGAGGTGACAAACTGGTATCCCAGAGATGGCAGGAGAAACAGAGGCAGACAGCTCTTTAGATGGGTGGATGACCTTAAACTCACAGCTGGTCCAAACTGGAGGAGGGTTGCAAACGACAGGGAGCAGTGGAAGTTGTTGGAGGAGGCCCATACCGAGAGGCACACTGTGTTAAGAGATATACTTTAAAACACCAATGTACATACATGCAAATTGTAAACTCTCATCGCAGAATAAAGGGCTTTATTATTATTATTATTATTATCGACAATTAAGGATGTGAAGCAGCCTACTCTCTGGGGAAAACTGCACCTTTGCGAATAGGCGTAGAGTCAGTAGGGTCAATAGAACGAATGCATATGTATGTATTTAAATCCTTTAATGTTTGTTTGTATGTATTTCATGTAATCTTGACTTGTTTTAAGTGGCATCCTGAATGTCCTATAAAATAAAATAAAAATCTATTCTATTCTATTCTTACTTCCTCAAGAAGATAGAATGAAGTACTTATTTAAAAGTTTATGTGATTTAAGTTATAATTATTTTTTTATTTTGTTTTTATACATAAATACTGTATTAGTCTGAATCTAGTAATATTTGTTTTGTGTTGTGTCCAATCCAGTTCTATCAACCAATTTCTGTCTTTGATAGATAAAACATTTTTTCACAAAAAAACAATACACAAAGAAATTAAAAACATTAACAGACACAAAAAGAAATAACATACAAGAAAAAGACAAGAAAGTGAAACCGTTAGAAAGTGGAGCGTGTACTGTGCCAGTGAATAAGTTTTGGCAGTGCCCAACGCTGATATTCTGCCAACACTTTTTACACCCTTCGAAAATGCGATTTTCCAATAACACATAAAATAATACTACGTGAATGAGAGTTCAAAATAATGACTTATGAAAAATGATAATTAATAATTATTAAAAAGTAGTAAGTACTTAATATGAGATTAATAAACTGATTTGATAGTTATATGTATCTTGTATACTAACCCTTATACAATCTCGAAGTTTTTGATTACTCTGCATATTTCAGTTTTGAAGGAAACAAACCTGAAAAATATAATTTTATAATGCTATAAACAACAGAATTAAACTTATAATATTTAAATGTGTCAGCTGCTCACTCTTCTCAACCATACTGTAAAACTAAGTTGGATGCAAGGGTTTTTTTGTAAGGTGGGCGAAAGGCTGACAACCACTCACCACTATAACATCATATTTCTTCGAAACTCTCAGAATTTATATAGGCTTGACTGTATTTGTGTAAGGTAGTTATGCAATTTGTCAACCTTTTCACTGCCAAAGTCTGATATATCAGACGTTTTAAACCGTGTGGTGATCGGTTGAGAATAACACCACCCCTCTCTTTCCGTAGGTGTCGTAAGAGGCGACTATATCTATCTATATAAGAGGCGACTAAGGAAACAAAAACGAGACCTGCCTCCTAGTAATCCATCCCAGGCAACGACACTTCATTTTTTTTTTAATCTGAGGTGTCGTCCTATGGATATGGTCTCATGCCCACGGACACTTAGAAAATTTTAAAAAAATATTTTTTGTATGGCTGCCCCTTTTGCTCCACCCTAACTGAAATATATCCAAATGAAGAAAATTAAACAAAATAAAAAAAACAAATAACATAACTTCTGCAGATTACTTACTACCGGCGAATTTGAATAAAATTATACACCGTTACTTACGAGGTTCTAAGCACTATTTCAAGCAGAAGCTTTTGGTGACGATCAAAATGATATGTAGATCAATTTCGATTTGATATTTTAATACAGAAATAGGTTTTTTAAATCAAATAAATTAACTTCCGAGACTTCCTAACCGACCCAAACAAAACAACGAATTTTTTTTTTTAATTCTTTTTTTCCCACACGGGAAAGGCAAAGGGAACTTAACCCATACAGCCGTCGTCTTCTATTATCTCCATTCTTTATAATAAAAATTAGCCACGTCAATAATCAAAATTTTTTCCTCTTTTCTCAGATATAAGGCCGAAGCCATGTCTGTTATTGTCTTATAAAATGTTTCTTGTCATATCAAGTTTGTCATATCCAAATAAAGTCATATCCAGTGTGTCTTGTCTTATTTAGTGATTTTGGTCTTATCCAGTGTTTCTTGTAGTATTATCCTGTATTTCTTGTCAAAGTTTCTTGCATGTCTCTTGCAACTTTCAAGAGTTTTCAAACTGTTTCTATGGTTGAGTTTATAAAATTAAAAATGGCCAAATATGTCTCAAAGCATCTAAGTAAGGCCTGAATGTCGCGCGGCACGGCTTCAGGATTTTTGTATATTCTTAGTAATTCACTCGTAAGCGTAAGGCGTTGTAAGTTATAAGCGGAGCATTCAAAAAATATATGTTGCAGGGTCTGATCACAGTCACTATTACAATCGGTGCATTTTGGTGAAGATACTATTTTCATTCTGTGAAGGTGGGCTTTAACGTTACAATGTCCAATTCGGAGGCGTGAAATAATAGTATAGAATTTTCTGCATCGATACTTGGACATTTTAGTAAACCAGGGAGCAAGGCCAGGAATTTTATTAATGGCATAGTACCAAGATCCTTTTGTTATCAGAGTATCTGTTCCTGAGTCCAATCGTTAAGATATGAAACTTTAATTTTCTGTAGTAAATCAGAATATGGTATAGCAACATTTTTAATAGGGGTGTCATGGCCGCAAAGAGTATGTCACTGCGTTTACATGGCCGCAACTTTTACAAATGTCCCTTGCCAATCTGTCAACGTTTTCATTTCCAGCCACTCCAATATGTGAAGGAGTCCACATAAATTTGATCAAAAAACCATCCAGTTTTAATTTGTGATACAATTCTCTAATTTCATACAGTAAATAGTTGGAGCTGACATCATATTTGCAATTTTGAAGTGCTGTTAAAAGACTCATGCTGTCCGTTACAATTAACCAACTCCTGAAGTCTAGAGTAGTGCATTGTATAATGTATTGTAATGCAGATAATACAGCCAAAGATTCTGCAGTAAAAATAGAAATTTCTTGTGGCAAACGATATCCGTATCCTGTTTTCAAATGAGGTAAGTAAATAGCCATTGAAACACTATCATTGTCTTTAGATCCATCAGTAAATATACAATTAAAGGCTGGAAATTGATCTATCATTTCATACACTTCTTCCTTTCTTAAAAGATCTTTCTGTATATGAATATCTATGCTTTCAAATTTACTGTCATAATGTCCAGAATAGCAAATGAAGTGATCATTGCTTTTGTGAATCTGATATTGCTCATCTATATTTGATATATAAGAGAAATCATGAAGCAAATAAGGGATATTTGATAAATTACCTGGATTATAAGTTTCAATTAGAAAAGTAATTTTTTTAAGTAATGAATGATTGGAAAGGGACATCAACTTAATTAAGAATCTGTACTTAAGAAATTTAAATCTAATTTTTAGTGGGGGAATATTACACTCAACTTGAAGGGAATTTATAGGTGATGTTTTCATAGCTCCAGTTATGCATCTTAAATTATTGTTTTGCAAAACATCTAGTTTGTGTACTAACTTGTGATCAGAACCAAAGCACAAGAAACCATACTCAAAATGACTTCGAATCAAACTTTTATACAGCATAAGTAAAATTTTTGGATCAGATTTAGCTAATGTTTTCATAATGTTAAATGCTTTAGATGCTCTACCAACTACATATTCTACATATTTGTTCCAAGAAAGGTTATATGTGAAAATAATACCTAAAAATTTTACTTCATCAACTATAGGCAATGTAATATTATTATATTTAATAGTAGTGTCATAACACTGTTTGCTGAAAACCACCACTTTGGATTTTTCGGAACTTATGTCCAAATTTAAATAACTAAAGTAATTATACAGCTTTGTTAGAGCTGTATTTAATTTTAAAGAAACATGACCCAAACTTGGACTAGTCGAATAAACAACAAGATCATCTGCGAATTGCAAATTGTTTACTTCATTACCAAGAACCAAATTAAGTTTATGAATATAAAGAATATACAACAAAGGACTGAGAATTCCACCTTGACATACACCTTTATAAGAAAATCTAGGTCCAATAACTTGACTATTAACTTTAACATATACTTCCCTGCCATGCAAAAATCTGAAAATCCAATCAACAACTTTTTCAGGTATACCCAACTTCAAGAGCTGAGATGCAAGAATATGATGATTAACATTATTAAACGCACCTACTATATCAAAAAATACACCTATAAAAATCCTATTTTCTTTCATGGAGTTGAAGATGTCCAAGTGAAGGTGAGCTATACTTTCCTTTGAAGATTTACCTCTTCTAAAACCAAACTGATTTGAAGGTAGCAAATGATTTGACTCAACAAAAAATTCCAAGCGTTGCTTAATCAATTGTTCGACTATTTTTGCCATACAAGAAGTAAGAGCTATTGGTCTATAAGAGTCAACTTGATATCTATTTTTATTTGGTTTTAAAATGGGCACCAAGCAATCTTTTTTCCAATCCACAGGTATTAAAGCTTTACACCATAATAAATTTAAAACTTCCAAAATCCTAACTTTTGCATACCATGATGACTTTTTTAATACTTTATAAGGAATCCCGTCGAGACCAAATGCTGTATCCTTTCTACTAGAAATGGCTGAGATGAACTCTTGAACTGTAAATAGTTTATTCAAATATTCAAAATTATTAGCTGGAATATGATCATTACTTAAATTAAGAGGAGTCTCAACGGTGTCTGGAGTATACTTTTTTAAAAAATCATGAACCCAAGATGTGTCAAGCATATAATTAGGTACAAAGGATTTGTTGAATCTTCTAATCAACTGCCATATTCTAGTTAAAGGAGTCATTCTGTTAAATTTTTCACAAAAAGTTGCCCAACTGCTGTCTCTAACATTTTTTAAGATAAGTTTTTTTAAAGCTTGTAACCTTTTAAAATTTATATAATTTTGCTCAGTGGGATTTTGTTTAAATTCTAAGTATGCCATTTTAGAGTTTTGAACAGCTTCAGTACATTGGTGATTCCACCAAGGCAGAGGAATTCTCTTCTTTCTGCCAGTACTTGAATTTGAAAGAGGAGTTGATCTTGTTGGTGTTTTTTATGTGGTGTAGATAATTTTATGGCTTCATTTAAAATATCTATTAGATCATTATATGCTTTTAAAGGATCTGATTGGTCAATATGAAATTCCAGCAATAGAAGATCTAAGTGTTCATGAAATATTTTCCAATCAGTCATACGGAAGTTGTAATGTATTGGTGACTGTACTGAATCTACAATTGAATATGTGGTATTAATAAGAAATTTTGTTATTACAGGAAAATGATAACTGCCTAAAGGATCCTCATAAACTGACCAATCACAGTTTAAACCTAATGTGGAAGATACAATTGTTAAATCAAGAGCATTTCTCTGCCATCTGTTGGAACCTACTGTTGTCATGGCGCCGTTATTTAAAAGGACAAGGTTACTATCATCTATGAATTCAAGAACCTCTCTGCCCCTGAAATCTGTACTTCTACAACCCCATGCTGCATGTTTGGCATTGAAATCACCTGCTATAAATAATGGCGCTGGCAAACTATCAATCAAGTTAAAAAGTTTAAACTTGTCAAATGGTGGTACGCAGTTACCAGGACTATAAAAACTCACTATGGAAATTTCTTTATTTTGGCCATACTGTAATCTAATAGCTATATTCTTTAATGAGTCATCATGATAAGTGTTAAGTAGTGTAAATTGTAAGCTTTCATGAACCAAAATGGCAACACCATTATGATCATTGCCAGAATCTAATCTTGCTATTTTGTAACCTTTGATGTTAAACGACTGTTGAGGTTTAAGCCATGTTTCACATAAAATTGCAATATGTATATTATTATCTAATAAAAAATATTTAAAATGAAGTAGATTACTTTTAATACTGAGCATTCCATTGGGCTATGTTTATCTGATCCATAAAAATAAAACTTAAGATGGTTTAACTCTGAGAGTCTCAAGTAAAGTAGTTTTAATGTTTTCTGTACAAATGGTTTTGTCATTTGTACGGTTTTCGGTAGTCAACTTTACAATAGTTTGTAACAAAACATTTAAAATTTGGTCAGAGTTGAGCAAAGCTAAAAATTGTTCAGAGGGGATCGTGGTTTCCCTAATAAGGGAAATGATTTCTCATTTAATACTTCAGAATATGATTTTAGCATATATTTCTTTTTATTGTCTTCTATTTTTTCCTTTCTTATTGGACATTCATTCGAAATGGAAATATGTTGGCCACCGCAATGGCAGCAAGTGGCTTCTTTTTCTGTTAGAATGCATATTTTGAAATTGTGGTTACTGCCGCATATGGAGCAACGCTCTGAGTTTTTGCAAAATTTGGCAATATGACCGTATCTGAGGCATTTCAGACATTGTTTTATAGGTGGAATATACGTCCTTACCTCAAAACGCCAGCTGTTCAGGTCGACGCTGTCAGGAAGGATGGGACAGGAGAATGTCAGGGATACGGTTTTTGTGGGCTGTAAAATAAACTTTCCATCAATTTTTACTCTCCTCATGAATCTTTTGACGCAGACTATATTTTTTGTGCTAGTAATTGCCGTGTAAATTTGTTCATTACTCAGGTCTGTAGGTACATGCTGGATCACTCCGGTTACTTCTGTGGCCGAAGCCGGAATGGAAGCTATCAGTCCATGCGAATCTAAAAACTTTTTGTTTGATAACGCTGTATTAGCAAAAGAAGGCCTCTCATAGATCACCCCTACTTTGTATTTATTGATCCTCAATAATTGTTTTACGCCTTTGTTGTATCTTTTAATTGCATTTGACAAAGACATCATATCTCTGTCTCCTATGGGTTTATCTTTTACGGAACTTTCTAAAAATACGACATATTCAAAATTGCCCCCTTCCTCTGGATAGTATCTCACATAATCCGGTAAACGAAATTCTTTATACTTATCCTCGTCGTTGATTTCGGAATTGGTTTCGGAGTCAGACCCTGAATCATCATTGTTATCTTCATCTTCCTTCTTTTTCCGCTCCTTCTCCCCATATTTGTACTACTTTTCTTGTACAAAAATTCAATAAACTAATTTTTTACAAAATAAGTTTTATAAAAGCCGCCTAATCGGTTCGAACGTTGCCGCGCTTTCCAAAACAACGAAACATCTGTTCATCTGTTTATTTTGACATTGACATTCAGTTAATTTTTTTTTTGTTAAATTTATCCCTTTCGGGAAAGGCAAGGGAAACTATGTCCATACAGCCATGTCTTCAGTGAAAAATCTTCTTTCTTCATCTTAACCTAAGCCCTAAGCTCCTCACGTTCTGCGTAAAACCGGATAGCGTCTGTTTTACGAAAACTGGCGGCGAGAAACACAACCGCGAGGATCTTTGTCGGTACCAAACGGAGTAGAAACACTGTTATCACTTGAATTTTTCATCACTACATGAATTTTAGTCAATTTACTGCATAATACACTATCACTATTACACATTAAACAACTTTTCACGCAGAAAATGAAAATTCAATTGACAAAGCAACCGCTCCCGCCGAGTTCCCGCCAAAGACCTAACATTCAGTTAAATTTAAAAGCGCAGTTTGGTGTTGCCAACAAATAAAACCAATATCCCTACTAAACATTTTGTACAGTCAGCTAAAAAAATATACTTAGGTAATCTACTACGGGCTGGTTCATTGAATTCTTTTTAAGCCGTGTGGTGATCGGTTGACAATAACACCACCCCATTTCTTTCCGTGGGTGTCGTAAGAGGCGACTAAGTAAACACAAATAAGACCTGCCTCTTGTAATCCATCCCAGGCAACGACACTTTATTTTTTTCAGAATCTGAGGTGTCGTCCTATGGTCTCATGCGGTGTGGTAGGCTCTGTAAAGGGCCGTCTGGTTCGCGACCAACCTCCTACCGAAGTCCGACGCCAAACAGCTTGCTGTGTTCCGTTGGTGCGTAGTTGTATGTACCAGTGCCTTTAAAGACATTTTCTGGGTTAACTCGCTCCATCGTCGACCTCATCTTTGACCTTTATGGTCAAGATTGAGGTGAAGAGTTAACCCATCTTATAATAAAAAAACTCAGTAAAGACTGTAAGGTACAGAGGCCAGCGCATTAGGTTACTCCATTTCCGCTCTTATCACACAACAGCACAGAGTGCACACGTGTTGGACCTAGCCTAAATGGCGGCCGTCCGTAGTTATTTCAAACAGCAGAGTGTGTAAAAGTAAGACTGATACACAATATGTTAGGTTGACTGGAAGAGATCCCCTAGTGGGATAAGTCCGCCTTTGTACCTACCTTAAATAACTTTAAGTACCATATTTTGCTCCTGTAAGAATATTTATTGTAGGTACCTACAATAAAGGATTTCCATATATACCTACATACAATATGTGCCTTAGTTCACACATAAAACCAGTAGGCGAAACACAAATTATACCTATTTAAAACACAAAAGTGTGTTAGGTAGTTCGTGTATTCTTTATTAACGTGAAAAATGTGAACTTTTTATTTTAATACAATCTTAGTTACCTACAATAACTGGCTTGAAGGAAGAGCTACACAATTTTTTTTTCTATTAAGCTTACCTAGTCGAAATGTTTTAAAAAAAACATCTAGGAATTTTATTTTACTTAATATAGAAACAAAAGAGATTTACAAACCATTTTTAAATACCTACAGTTACGGTTATGTTTTAAGCTTGCTGAAAAACAAAAAGATATCAATAATCCCAGTGGAAGCTTTTGAAAAAAGTTTTCCCAAAAGGACAATAAAAAACTACACCCAACGTTCCATATATAAAGCGATAAAAAACCGCTGATTTGACATCCCGACAAAGCCAGACAGGAGAGCGCAGGCATATTGATTTCCCATAAAGCAGACACATAAATCATCCTGTAGGAAACCTGGAACTAGACAATTTACGGATATTCAAGCTATTGAACTGATATTTAATCATGCACATAGTTCTTTGTTTACGAAGTAATTTCGATTTAGGTACATTTATTTTTTCTCTAATTAAGTATTATCTACGTTTCAGTAGATAACCAACTGATATTACTTTCTACTACTACAAGTTAAAGCTTAAAAAATCAGCAATAGTTTTTGCAAATCCCTTGTTTTGGCCAGCCAACTGAATTAATTCGAGCCTTTCACAAACTGAGCGTTGTGCGTGAGATATGACTTGGTCAAAGATTAAAAAGTATAGTGGCTACATAGATCGAGCTTCTTGGAGGCTAATGCGATGATGTCTAAAATTTATTTCATAAAGTTTATTAATACCTAGAAAAGGAAATACTTAGCTCATATCTGTAGGTATCTTTTGCATACTAAGTAAATTTTTAATTTACTTTTTTACTCCTACCTACAACATATTATCAAAAACTAGCATGATTAATTTTATTTAATTTAACTAATAAAATTAATTACTTAGCAAAAATCCATAATACTATTCCGTGAAACCAGTGAATAAATAGTAATCTCACACCTCACTATTGTCTCCTATTGGAGTAGGTAGAGACCATTTGATTCGATCCAAGCAAACCACTTCTCCACAATCTTGATTTATGACATAATGCTAATTCTATATTTTTTTTTACAGAGCACATTTCACATATTTTTTAACAGTAAATCACCTACAACACACAACTTTATTAAGTTTCCCATCTTCACTAAAGTGATTTTACCTATTAGATATTCTTTGGCGGAGGGTTCCCGCCGTAACCCTCCTCCGCAGTCGTGCTTTGTTTGCGAGGACGAGTGGTCGCCCTTCAGTTATTTAAAATCCAGCACACGCGTAAATAAAATAAAACTTCATCCTATACGCCTCCTTCGACATCTTCGTCGAGTCGCTATTAACATAACGGGTTATTGTTGACCATGATTCATTAGCAAAAAAATTTGGGCAACTCGCAAACTAAGCTAAAACTTGAGCCGAAGAACTTGCTGTAGATACCTAGCTTTTATTTATAAAACAAAACAACTTGCATAACTTGAATAACGTTTTACAATTTTAAAAAAAGTTCAAATGTGCATCTTAAAAGAATTCTTCTTTTAATATAAATAATATAAAAAAATGGATTGGCGTGAAAAACTTTTCGGAAAGGTCCTAGTGAAATGTGACTCTCCAGGGACTCAAAACGGCAAGTTTGAAAACGTGCCAACATTGCAAGCTTTGGCGGACTGTGTTGAAGAAGAAGATGGGCCTGTGTGTGGAATTTACTTCTCTTTTGCCAATATAAGTGATACGAGTGATGACTTTGGTGTGCGTTTGGAGGAGATTTACAAGAAAGTGCAGCCTCGTTTGAAGGTGGTGCAAGTCGTCCTTTGGGCACATGTTGGAACTCCGGAAGGGTTAGTGGAGAGAGAAGCTGGCTTTAAAAGAAGCTTAACAGGGAAACCATGGTTCGCTGTGCCGTTCCATGATGTCGATACAAAGGTAATCATAATCAAAATAATAAATAACCAGGTGGAAAATAGACAAAAAGTTGCGTAGTTAGGGACGACTAATGAAAACCACCAACCCGCATTGGGCCAGCGTGGTGGACTATGGCTTGAATCCCCTTCGTGTTTCGAAGGAAGGCCCGTGCCCCTCGGTGGGGACGTATTATTGACTGGTAAAAAAAATGAGAGAAAGGACTCGGTGTTTTATTCACGGTGAGAAAGAATAGAATTCTAGCATTTTTCAGACACAAATAGGCTACTAATTTACATACCAAACGAAAAGTTAACCGGATCAAAACAAATTTAATATTCGCGAAACATTAAGGAAAGTTTTAAACGCGTTAGGTAGGAAAGGCAGAAAGTATAAAGAAGCCGCAAGACGTTAGCAAAATTACTCTACTTTAGGAACTTTAGTAAAATTACCCAGAGCTTAAATTCTTTAGAATTATCCCATAACTGCATCGTTTTTAATGATTTTTAGCGTTCCTTTGGTAGTTCTCATCAATTACACTTTACAAGAACATTAAAAATAATACGCTTTATGTTAGATACAACATAAGACTTATTTGATGTTATTCTTTATATTTTATTTTATAGCCGTTACTTAGAAGTGTTTGCAGTATTCAAGTAGCATAGAACACATAACAGAAGTATTTATTTATTCCTTGCCTGTCAGGCCTCCTAGCTTTACTCCATTCATAGCGGTCATGTCGTAACGTAATACAAATATTACGATGAATTAAATTTAAACAAAAAAGCAATGAAGATTATCTTCAGAAAAAGAGCGGTATTTGTGGAAGCAATTTTGTTTATTGTAGCTTTCGGCTGCTTTTCTGGTCTTAAAAATTCCTGTACAGAATATTATAATGGTTTCATCTTCTACCAAGAGATGAAAAAGGGAATTTCATTATAAGGATGAAACAGGCTTCATATCGTGACTTTATGATGACAGTAACTCAAAATCTTAACATATTTTGTGTTACTGTCATCATAAAGTCACGTTTTTATTTGAAAACCAGAACATCTCGTTCTTCTCATGCTTTCTTTGATGGACCTACTAATAATAGCTTCCTTTAATAAGGGATATCGATAACCGGAAACACGCACTACATTATGACATCTGTCTGCATCAATTTCCGGAGTTCTATTTTGCGGCGTATACTGGCCGCATCTATTTTATAAAATGACTGAAAAAAGAGCTAGGTTCACTGAAGAGATGGAACAGGAGTACTCAGTGAAGCGTATTCTAAAGAGGGTATCCCTCGTAATTACGAAAGAGGGGGTTGCGTCAATACCGTGTATCACCCTAAATTACTTTCCACCCTCTTTGGGGGGATTTTTTTACACTCTACTGTAGTGCTACTCAGGTGCGTCATGATACAAGGGTGCTTCTATGGAATATTTTCGCAAAAATGGTTGCGTTGATACAGTGTACATGTTGATGGTAATGCGACCACGATTTATGGGTAAAACTGAGTTGAAACTTGAAATATTGTAGAAATAGCGCTACCTTACCTACCTACTTTCATAATTAGAGAGCTATGCTATAACTGCGGATGTAGTATGTGTTTGACAAGTTCCTGTTATTAAAGTCACATACTCCTATTTCAAAGTTCAATGATTTTAAGGGCTTACGAATTTAATAGGGGTAATCATAGAGAGAGAGAGGCATATAATAATACAATCAATCTGAGTAATACATATGCATACATATTACACCATACTGAAAAGTGTATAAACAACGCACGGGTGTTTTATGTTTATAATTTCTTTACAATACAATAAGTCGTTACACTCTCTAACAACATTCTAAGAAAGCACGTACTTGGTTGTCAGCAGAAAAGTTTGTTACAGCGTACAATAAAACTTAATCGTACAGTCAGCAAAACAAAATACTGGCCGCCGCGCCGCCGCCCGCGCCGACCCACGCATTCGCGAACTCATAACGATTAAAATTTAATGCGGTAAGGGTGTAAGTTGCGCGGTGGGAGAACACGCGCTTAAAATATGCACATTCCTGTTATTACAACCACATTTACTTGTAATTTTATTCAAATGCCCAAGGTGTTTACTTGCAAAATGATTTAATACCGTTGTTCAAAAATTTAAGAAATTTTGCATCGTATTGATTGGTCGTTTTAGCAAAGTCATTTAGTCCTTACTTGACTTAATTATAAATCCAAAATCTATAGACATTTTTCACGACAGCATCAAAATTTAAGATTTTTATTTTCAGTACCGTTGAATAGTGATAAGTAATGTAAAGAATAAAGTTTCAAAAACAATACAAACAATTTGTCCTATCAACTTACCATACAAGTCCATCTGGATTCGGAATTCCGTTGTGCCAGTCAAAATATTTGCCGACGACGCACCGCTCGACGCTCGGCTGGTGCATTGTGTTGCATTGTTCTCTGACATTGTCAGCCGAACCTTCAGCTGTAGCATTCTTGTGCATTCTCTGCTAACAAAGCACGGACGACGCATTTCACGGGTAAAAGCTGTGTTGTAGAGTTACATTTTGAAGAAAATGAAACAATGTATTCCCAATAAATAAAAACACACAGAGACAAAAATACCTTTTCTAAATCTACAAAAGAATAGTCGTTGCATTGCAATCTAGCTAGCAAACCATTACTTCGATCAGTCGTGAATGCTCGAAATCTAACTTGCTACAAAACAAGACTTCTTGAAACAAGCTAATTCCTAGTAAGGACTGCAGTCCCTCACAAAGGTTTTAATTTAAACTCACATTAATTTTGTAATGTTTATGCCAATTTCGTTGTTAAGTACCTATGAAACTTTTTTTTAAACAAATAAAGAGTTTTATTTAACTTGATTTGATATACCTATCAGCAAAGTATATTTAGAAAATGCGCGTTTTTATTAAGAATGGGTACGCTCTTGATCACAATCTAGCTCAAGGCAGGGATACGATGTTCGAACGGGTAGAGTCCACGTGAATACGCCCATGTGCACTTGTGCATACCGTTGACGGACGGCTGAATAGACGTCTGCATTTTTCAACGCAGTCTCCCGGTCGATGCCCCGATGAATTAGGAGCTATTGTTTCGAAGCAAATAAATAATGTGACATCCTATGTTCCGAACATCCTAGGCCAATGTGCTTGAACCGCTATATTGCGGAATTTCAGAGTTAATTAATGTAGTAGTTGATGATACGTAATACGCATACATACACTATTAAAATGTTTACGTTACATTCCTTTTCTCTATGGTGTTAGCAGTATCAATTATTGGATATTAAACGATTTGACGCTTGAGTTAACAAAATATGTGGTGATAGTTATTTGGCTGTCAGAATTTTGTTCTCAACCTGGGCTGATCAGGTCCATCTTAAATCTTAATATATAAAAGGAGAAACTGACTGACTGACTGACTGATATATCAACGCACAGCCTAAACGGCTAACGTAGACACTTGAAATTTGGAAGGGACGTAGCTTAGGTACCGTAGAGGTGCACTAAGAAAGGAATTCCCGAAATTCCCACGGGAACGGGAATTAGCGGGAAAATCCTTTTGTATAAAAAATCTAAACCGCTTATGTTACACACTTGAAATTTGGCATGCAGGTACCTTAGTAAACTTAAAACTTAGTTGCAACAGGACATTGCAAAATTCCCACGGGAACGGGAGTTAGCGGGAAAAAACTTTTATATGTAAAAATCTAAATTAACACGCAAACGAAGTTGTGGGCATCAGCTAGTCTAAATATATAAAAGGAGAAACTGACTGACTCACATATCAACGCACAGCCTAAACGGCTAAACGTAAGCACTTGATATTTGGAAAGGACGTAGCTTAAATACCGTAGAGGTGTACTAAGAAAGGAATTCCCGAAATTCCCACGGGAACGGGAATTAGCGGGAAAATCCTTTTGTATGAAAAATCTAAACCGCTTAAGTTAGACGCTTGAAATTTGGCACGCAGGTACCTTAGTAAACTTAAAGCTTAGTTGCAACAGGATATTGCAAAATTCCCACGGGAACGGGAGTTAGTGGGAAAAAACTTCAGGCGGTTCCCGAAGTTCACGCGGGCGAAGCCGCGGGCGGAAAGCTAGTCCCTTTATAAAAATATGACCAGCTTTAAAAATTTCAAAGGTCTTTAGCTTAACAAGATTCAAAGAACTAATAAAAATAATTTCACTTATGTAATACACTATTTTATGGTATTCGTTTTCTAGTAAAAGTTGATATAAGATTTTCCACCCGACTGCACTGCCATACAATAAATATTTTACAAAGTTCAACCGTTGTTAACTTCAGTAGTATTGTATTGTGCTATTCAATGGACTCTCTAGACCGAGACAGAAAATAGTTTTTAATAAAACATTTCTTTCGTAATTTCCATACCGTGTACCAATACTTATTAAACCGCATTATAACATTGATTCGTTTTCCGAGGTAAATACATAAAAACTACTAACAAATATTTTACGATATCAGCACCGCAGCACCGCAAATTTGATCCTCAAAAAATCGGTTTTATTTCGGTTCTTTACACTTTCACGTTTTGTAACTTAAATATAAAGGAAGACTAAATTACATATTATGCAACACATTATTTTTTTATCGGTCTTTATAAAAAAAAACTTAAATTTAGAATCAAGGGAAGAGTGAAATGACAAGAAAAACTACATACGGCGTCAAAACTTACACCCTGTGTAAGCAAAAGTAACTTAATAAGGGGTGTTCCAATCTTTATGAGCATCACTCACGATATAAGTTCATTGAACTTCAAAGACAAGATTTGGAAGTTACCCAAAAGAAAATCGATATATTATGTTCTTGGCAAAATAATTCCATTTTAATATTGTATTGTATCTCTTTTGTCTGACTTGTTAAGTCTCTGAACTCCTAATAAAATTCGTGATCTGACAGCTGGCATCTTATTACGCAAATGTAATATTTTTAAAGTCTGCAGAGTAAGAAAATATGAAAAACCACCTATTTGTTCGAGTTAAAGCTTGGTTGATGCTTCTTTTGAAGTTTGAAATGATAATACAAAAATGAATAAAATTAATATAATTCATTTTAAAAAGTTTTGTGGAAATCTAAGAACTTATTCGTTAGTAGGTATGCTATAATTCCTTAAAAAGCCATTAGGTCGTTCTCGATAAGATAAAGCTGGTCTAACAGCGAGGGAAATGGCTTCTATTCTAATCCATTACCCCAATTTCACTGGCCCCTCATAAATTCCTTTCTCTTCTCTCCATCACCGAAATACCTCATCTTAACTACATCCATTTGTTCTCATTCCTGACCAATAACCGGGACCAGGATAACTCAATGCAATCTCCTTTATTTCTCCACCATTCAGTGCTCCATTGTTCGCAAAAAAGAAAAGTACAACAGCCGATAATTCCAGCTTCACTCGATGTTTTTCTTATTTAAATTTTATTTTCCCTTTGTTGTAGTCTCGGGAGTTCGGGAGCTACCTATTTTGAAGGAGTTTTGAATTCAAGAATTATGCAGTAATAGCGTTAAGTAATAGGATTATTTTAAGAGGATTCCTTTTGTTCCTTAGATTTATTTTAAATTAGATAAAATATACTGGGTGAAAACAAACCTCCTAGCTATATTCAAAATCCTGAACCAGTATCACTCAAAGAACACATTTATGAAAAAATACTTTTTTTAAAATATGTTTTCAATGGGAATAGTTCATTTTTTGCCTAAACGTAGACATTACTTCTACACCAGGCACGCGAGGGGTACGGGTAGCGCTCGGGGGGTGCGCCCGAGTGGTGTAGGTCTACGTTTAGTCAAAAAAAATCCCCCCTCCCCCCAAAAAAATAAAAAGTGTTCAGTAAGTGATACTGGTTCAGGATTATCAATAAAGCTATGAAGTTCTTTTTCAACCTGTATTATAAGAAGGTTAGTGGAAAGGCTTATTTGGATACCCTGTAAATAACCAATTTACTTTATCAGATGGATGCAGTTAACAAGAATTCCCACCAGGAACATTTAAAGGAGAAGATAATATGTATTTTAAAACATTTTGTTTACCAGCTCTTATAATGTCCCCACACGGCACGGGCCACCATTACAAAATTTTAATCCAAAAATAAATAAATTCTTAAAGCGATTTGGTACTTAAAATTCTGTAAGCGCGCGAATTTCTTTGAAGCGACTTAAAATTCGAACTTTTATATTAGCACGAAACTTGTGCACAGATTTCTTTAACAAAAATGTTGAACATTTTTCACATTTTTCTTTTCTGACGTTAGGTAGGCTGCTATCACATGCAATTAATTTTGAAATATATTTTATTTTAGATTTTCAAATACATGGTTATGCTTCCAAAAGTTTAATTAAAAAAACTAAATTGATGAATTAAGTAAGAAGGTACTTATTTCGTAACAAAATAGCATGTTATTAATTTGTATTAACTTTCTACTAATAGAAAAAATAAAAGTAAATGATTAAACTTGGTGTAACACGTTTTTCATAGTAGAGTAAGAGGGAAGTATAGCGGTTGTTGTTCAGTTAATCTATCCTAAATTACATTATTTAACATCAAAAGTTAGATAATTCTAAGAATGTACCTACTAATAAAAATGATAAAAAGGAGATCCAATGTGGCACCGGCCTAAGAAGTGAGAGAGCGGGGTTGTCGTCTCAATGAGGACTCTTGAAAAAGCCTCACTATGAGCCAGGCCTTTCACGGCACTTTCAAAAACACGCTGCCATGTTGCGAATGAAATACTTACATCTCACAGTTTTAATTACAACGTTTTCACGTTAAACTGTGCTGAATAAATGATCGTTTTAATTTTCTTTGGTGTTGTTTGTTTTTCACCATGTTGGCTGAGTTATTTTATTTAAAAACACTTCTTTTTCTTTTTGTCGTGTAGGTATAGTCAAGTGTGTGGTGAACTTGGCTAACCCTGGTGTCAGAGTTAAAAACACTGAACAATTTTATGATTTAATATATTGTAAAGATATTTTAAATTAATACTCTCAATGTATTTTTCTGTGTTGATGTATATATCGTTGATGAGCAGATACTTAAGTATAAAAAGAGGCTAAATATGTGTTAACATTAGATAATGTGCCTAATTTCTTGTCATGTGTAGAACTCCAAGCCTTCATTTTCTGGTTGAAGTATTTTTTGGCTTGGGTAGGTTTCACATCAACACTGGCCATCTCCCCTTTTGAAAGTACGTAATCAACCCAGTCTTCCAAAACTGGTAAGATTAAGAACTAACCCCTGTCCTTTACGGTCGAGTGCCTCAAGGCTAAAAGTCGGTATTCTGTAGCTACTCTACTCGATAACATAAAGATGTTTCATCAGGCAGTATTAGTTCTTACTTATGTGAAAATAGTCTTACAGAACTCACACAAATGTCAATTTACTGCAAATAAGTCATTCCGAACTCTGGTATAGTGATATAAACAGAACCGGTGCTTTTAACCAGGTAATTGTAGGTGTCGATAAACAGAATCCAATTTTACACTACAAAGTCATCTAAGTACTCCTTTTTAATATTGATAATATTATAGTGTTTCCGTTTCCGAATTTTACATTCATACAAATAAAATAAACAAAAAGATGATGAGATAGGACAGAAAAAAGTACTATTGGTTCATATTGATGAAACATTGGTCTCGTATTATACGAGACACAAAAAACGGAAACATTCACTTTTACAAAATAAGTATTTTTATTTCACTCACCCAAACTCCCACATTTCTGGCGCGTTCCACTCCGCTGCCCGCCCCTAAACGGAATTACTTCGATTACTGACTTAACGCAACCCTATCTTGAACTTGTGTTTGTATTACACGTATGTGTTATCTTGTTGTGCCAGCTTAACATTAACATATTCAGTTCAAGCTATTGGCTTGGAAGACATTCGGATTGACTTGTAAACTTATGTTTCAAACCAATCATGGTTTTATAGAAAGCACATAATTATCATGTATTTAAATAGGTAGGACATTATACCCATTTAATTTCTTAGGGTTGCATTAGGTTTGTTTCTTTCTTTATGTTAGTTGCCTTGTGTAAAAGGTAATTACCGTTTTACGAACAAGACACACTTACTTACCTAACCTACTTTTCTATGATGAATATTGAAATATATTTCAAAACGATTAGGCAGTTTTCCTTTTCTTCTTCCTTTACAACAACAATAAATAAAGACACCACCTCACGATGGCAATCAACGGAGAGCCTCCAGAACATCGAAGTGAGGCACTACAGCTACTGACAACATAGCAGAAGCAATCAGCTAAAAGCTAAAATATTGCTGGAGTCGATAATAAAAATTATCTTTTTGTGACTTTGTGAGCTTCCATTATGATTATTTTGGGAAATAACATTTCTTTTCAATTAAATGTGCTGATTCGTTCAAAATACTTAAGTTTTTCAGTTCTGACTTGGTATTGTTTTGTATGGTAAAATTTTTGGTGGTTCTTATTTTAATTATTTTCTGACCCTTCAAAAATCTTTTACCAAATAATTTAACGTGATTTAAGTATATAAGTGTGCTTGACTGTACTGATGACGCGTTTATTTTATAACGCGTAATTTTTCATTTACCCCTGAATTAGGGAAAACAGGGAAATATGGTTACCCTGTCTGCTTTAAAAAAAATATCATAATTTTGGCGCTTTTCAATCGTTTGGGGAATCGTTGGGTGTAGGTACTGATTTTTCTCTAGTTCTCCTATAACAATTTTTAGAGCTAGTGCCCATGCTCATGAAACTGCACAACTTTTCCCTAATAGGTCTATATAAAAGAAAGAATATCGCTCCACATAACTTGAGTGATCAGCTTGCCCTAATATGTGGAATCGAAATATTTTTAGAGAATTTCATAAAGTCAGACTCGGAGTCATATTGACTTACCCCAGTAAGTCAATACAATCAATATTCAAACCAAGTTCAAACATGGTTTCAAAACAAACTCCTGTTTAACATCAAACGGTCGAAAGTAACGAGTCACTTTGTTTTACTTCCGTTCGCTCACCGGTTTATTTTTGGAAGTAAATCAGTTTAGACCGTTTCAGACGTTTCGGTGTGAATTTTTACTGTTACTAATAATGAGTTTGTATTGTAATTAAAGTATCTTAAAAGATCTTAAAGAAACTACAATAATTGTAGAACCACGCTCAGCCTACCCTGACTGACTGAGTTTATGCGTGAGTGTGTGTGTGCGTCATGGACTTAGTATTTAGAGATGGCGTAGAATGGTGAGATTTATAATTTTTTTAATAATAAGCGTTTCGAAATGATGTAACGTAATGAAAATTTTAGATAGACAAAGTAGAAAAGAGCTAAGGAAAGAACCCAGGCACCAATTAAGTTATTCAATGTGAAATTAAAAGTGGCTAAATTAGCTATACCCCCCACTGCTCTCACTGAAAGATCACGGCGCCGGTGGCGTGATTCATAAATACAATATTTTCTTTTTAGCCTTTGCTTTTGCCTAGCAATGGGACACACTGGGATTAATAAGAATAAGAAATCTTTTTATAAAATTAATTTTAGATAGAAACCTGTAACAAAAATGAGGACAGTGATTTAAGACATTCCCTCCGTTTAATTTTTATCTAGGCTCTTATAAATATTATTTGCCACGCGTTGGAGGTAAACTAAACATTTGAAATCATATCACGAACATTGGCTAACATATCATGCACGGGGTAAGAATACAAAATGGTTGCAGTAAGATTTTCTGCCCTGTGTTTTAACTGTATGGTTTTATTTTTATTTAAAAGGGTTAAGGTTGAAAGTAGGGTGTTATACCTATACTAGATGCCGTATGATATGAATTTTAAGAACACGTCTCTAGTTTTGCCGAATCGTAAGACAAAGGCAAAAAGAAACCATGTGCTGATTTTGTCATCTGATAGAAGATTTTAGTCTCATTTAATAATTCTTTCAATCGCCCAAACAAAATAAATAAATAAATAAATAAACAGCAGAAATGAAAAAAATAGAACTCATAAAATTAAAATTAAAAATTTAAAAACCCGCAAAAAAGTAAAGCGGACATTTAAAAAGTAAAAAATAATACCTTTCGTTGAGCCATCAAATTCATTTCAGAAATACCTATATATATATTTTAATTATCGAAATCGATGGATGGCACGATAGGGTTTGCTCATTAAAATGGCGCTATAATGTCGCGTTGGGGTACCGCTTTAGTGAATCAGTGAATAGTCAATCAAATGAAGGGTCTGATTCACTAAAGCGGTACCCCGACGCGACATTATAGCGCCATTTTAATGAGCAAACCCTATCGTGCCATCCATCGATTTCGATAATTAAAATATATATATAGGTATTTCTGAAATGAATTTGATGGCTCAACGAAAGGTATTATTTTTTACTTTTTAAATGTCCGCTTTACTTTTTTGCGGGGGGGGTTTTTTAAATTAATTTAATTTTTATTTCAAAATTTTTAACTTATTTTCAAAATAATTAAGAGTGTACTAGTGTGCTGGATATCCTGGCCGCAGCATCAGCTCACAGTGTTGCCACCATTGCATTGTATGCAGAATCAAATACTGATCAAAACGAGTCCAAACACGACATATCTGCTATTATTTTTTCAAGGATGTGCTAGTGTTCTGGATATCCTGGCCGCAGCATCAGCTCACCGTGTTGCCACCATTGCATTGTATGCAGAATCAAATACTGAACAAAACGAGTCCAAACACGACATATCTGCTATTATTTTTTTAAGAGTGTGCTAGTGTTCTGGATATCCTGGCTGCAGCATCAGACCAAGAGTTCCATAACCCTGCATAGTTATTAAGCATACATGAGTATTTCAAGTTTTAGGTCACATGTATGTTTGAAAGTAAAGTAAATACACATTAAGAGTTTAAGAACCCTACCGCAGCTAACAAAAGAGCTGATGACCTTGAAACGGCTGAACCGATTTTGATAAAACGTATCTAAGAACCATCGCCAAAAACCCTGCTTGTAAATAAAAAAAACCGCATCCAAATCGGTTCACCCGTTTGAGAGTTACGGTGCCACAGACAGACACACAGACACACACACATAGCGGTCAAACTTATAACACCCCTCTTTTTGCGTCGGGGGTTAAAAAGGAGGTTCAAAACTGCAAGGTCGAAAAGTTTTGTAAAGACCGGTTAGCAAATATTTTAAAATGTTTTAGAATTAAAAGTTAAGGCATTTATTTATTCTTCCAGCGCCGGCTGACGCAAAAATACAGCATCGCAGTGGGAGTCCCGACCCTGGTAATCAGAGGCCGAGTGGTGAGAGACGCGCTGTTATCTGACCCCCTGGGGGAGCGCTTTCCGTGGCCAGCACCTCCCTTGAATGAAGTTTTAAGGGGAGTCCATCTACAAGGTGTGGCAGGAAGTAAACAGTTTGAAGATCTGCCTGAGGATGCCGTCAGTGTGTTTTATTTTGCTGCTCATTGGGTAAGTAAAGTAATAATAAATAAACGTAACACACTCAAAGGCCCACACAAAGGTTTTACCTTCTTTTTATAAAGCTGCCTCATCAAATTAAAATGATAATTTGAACATGACAAGTGCTATCATTGGCCTACCGTTTCTTTCAACCATTCTTTGGAGGCAAAGGAATAAACTATATAGTTTTCCAGTATTTAAGCACCCAAGTAGCTCAGAGAAACCTTCAAATACCTTCAAGCTACAGCTACGCTAATAGTTTGACTTAAACGTAATTTTCTTTCGCAGTGTCCCCCATGCCGAGCCTTCGCTCCGGCCCTGTGTGCAGCCCTTTCAGCAGTGAAGAAACGACGCGCCAAGTACTCCAATACACAACTTATTCTCGTGTCTAGCGATAGGTATGTATCAATTAAGAAAAAATACGTTACTTTGAATTTTTTCACAGTTCTACTGACTTACAGCATGATTTTTAGGTGTAAGATGTTACACCAAAAGATACATTATACCCATTCGAATCATATTATTACTTTTTAAATTACTGGTTACATTATAAATGTCACAATAATTATATTTCAATGAAAACCACCCTAAGTAGAAAAGTATAAGGTACTTAATTTATTTACGAATATAAACCGGCAGTTTTCTTATGTTACTAATTAATGAACTTTATATAAACGGCTAGCGGTTGGCTTGTAATTTAAATACATTAGACTTTTCTCAGAGCAATTCCAAGCGAATTACACCAAGAAGTAATGAAATTAACGTAAAACATTCGTAAGCGCCTGAAGGAATACAGAGAGAAAATTAAATAAGCCGCGTTTTGCCTTTCCGTTGAGATCAGTAAATTAAGTTATTTCTGTTTCATTTATAAATTGGAAAATTTAATAAAGTCAGCTAATCAGAGACCGATTTAGGATGTTGGTTGTGTGGGGCTTAACCTTGCACATAAATCTTATTTTTCTGCAATTCAAGTTTTGCACATTGCTAGATCTGTTTGTAAGTTTAGTTTTGTAATTAGTCAGGGGTGGACAAAAGGGGGGGAGGGTTAAGTCCTTAAGCTTTGCTCTTTACCTTAGATTATAATAGGTACCTAAATATGAGCAAGACTCTTTCTTTATTAAAAAAAAACTTACTCTGGTTTCTGATAAGAATTTGCGAAACCCTAAAAATGAAATATTCATAGCGCAGATGTCGTTAGGACAAATTGAATCCATCGGGTTTGTCCGGAATGGGTAAATTGATTGTCAAGTGTTTTTAGAATACTGGCTAAATAAATAATTTAGCTGAATCAAAAAAAAGTGCCATAAGAAAAACAAGTTTCTATATGCACATCAATATTCTTAGTATATATTTTTAGCACTTCCTTATGATTACGACAAAGAGCTTGAAAAGTGTGATTGAATTCAGGATGAAAACTTTGGTATGGATGGTATAATTTTTTCTTGGTTCATAATGAAATCGACCTCCTAAAACAGATTCCAGGCGAAATAGGAATGTTTTCTCATTAAAATTCACATTCTACCCCGTCTCTCTCCCCGCCATTATTTTAGAATAGTTTGCTTTAAGTCTGCTGAGTTGAAATGGCACCGGATGCTCTAATAAAAAAAGTTAAGATAAGTATAAACATTATAAATAATGCTCTGTAAATTATAGCACGTCTACCCAATCTATTTGTGATAAATTAAGTAGGTAAATCGGTAAGTTTAAACATACATACATACATAAGCTCATGCCTTTGTCCCATTGGAGTAGGTAGAGACCACAGATTGCCATTTTCTACGAAACCACTTTCGCTTCCTCTACATTCATAATTCGCTTCCTCTACATTCATAAAAGAATAATTAAAATGTACGCTTATCTAAGAGAAGCAGTTTAGCAATGAGTTGAGTAATAGGTAAACCCGATGATGCTAACTTTCTGTTGTTAAATGGACTTAATGACTGTTGCCATAGTTCTTTTTTTGTGATACCTATCTTAGCATCTATCTATTTTCATACGTATTCTCTCCTCGTTTTTCTGTTTTCCTCAATTAAGTTTCACCTAGGGCCTTATAAAAGTTGCATTAAACTAAACAGGTAATATTTTTCTGCATTATTTAAACATGGCCTTACAAGCCCTGCTCTTGGATATTGCTTTCGGAAATTTATTACAGACGAACATTAGGAGGGAAATGTGCGTTGAATATTAGGGCTGGCAATTGAAAGTTGTCATAGCACCGATTTGATTTTTGCCGACTGACTCTTGTGGTACATCAGTGGGTTGAGTATCTACTCACAAATTTTATAAAAGTGACGGAAGGGAATGTATTAGTTCATGCCTCATAAAAGAAAAGAAAACTTATATCTTGCCTTAAAGCGATCCATTCCTAGCAGTTTGCACAATATATTAGATAGTAGGCTCTATGAAAAGCCGTCTGGTTTATAAAGATCTGCCTGCCTAAATCACAAGAGTTCTTTACAGCAACTTATAGTAGCGAATTTACCCAGAAAATGGTTTAGGAATAGTTATTTTCCACATAATTTCGCTCTATCGTTGACCATTATACAGGGCTTTAGGTAAATCTCCTTCGACCTCTCAGGTGGTTAATCAGTCCATGAAACTGGACAACTTTCCCCAAGGAACATAGGTCAAAATACGAAAAAACAATTTTGATCTCCCATACAAAATGCGCTGTATGCTGATGAAGTTTGTATGGGACCTATGTTCCTTGGGGAAAGTTGTTCAGTTTCATGGACTGATTAACCACCCGAGAGGTTGAAAGAGATTTACCTAAAGCCCTGTATAGTTTCTTTTCGTTCAGAGTTAAGGGTATTATATTAAAAACCATTTGAGCAAAGTGTAATTTTTGGAATAGGGCTACAGGCAAAGTAGTCAACCCTATAGCAAAAATAAATCTCCATTACGATGTGGGGACGTAGGTAAAAGCGAAAAGTTTTTGAATCGCAACCGACGCAGCGCACAATTAAATTAAGCACGCGCGTTTCAAATGAAAGTACCGGGAAAATACCAATTCGGGGATACAAGAGCATTTAATCAATAATTGAAGCTAAGCAACTTTCGCCGTGGTTACACTTTGATAGGTAAACTAATTTATTGAGTGGCTATAATGGCAATGCTGCCATTGGGTAGGTAATGCAATAAGCGATAACGATATCATTAATAAAAATGGCACTCCAGAGACCATTTTCTTTTTGCTTGCGTTTCCACAAAATAGTCGGCTATTTTACAGATGCCTTCATAAAATATTATTTTATCCAACAAAAAATAGGTATTTCGATGACTGTTTACTCGCTGAACCTATAAAAAGTCAGACTGAAATTAGACTGAAATTAAAACTTGTAGTTAGGTGCTGTGAAAATGAATGGTTGTGTTTATTTATCTATCTATTTCTAAATTCGTAGCAAGGATGATAATGATTCAATACAATTCTTGCATGCAGAATTGACGATTCTGTATACCATCACATCAGAATGGAGTCTGATAAAATACTGTCAGAGGCACAAAGGATTAAATTGTCAATTTGTATCAGAAAACACGCCTCTTTGTAGGAAAAAACTTCATAGAATAACATCTTTCGCTCTAATATCATGAACATTTTCCTGAATCCACTTGTTCGTTTGATGCCATCACTCAAGTTGTCTTGTTGTGCCTTAAAGTACGTTCAATGCTTTCATTCCTTCCCCACACTCTTTGTATCTACCCTATTGTATCTCGTATCTGGTAGGGTGAACTGTAATTATTTTTAATAGCTTTGTCTAGCAAAACACTTCACGGGAAATGTTTGGGGTTTTGCGCGTGGCTAATTTGATTTATGGGGTTCTAGACCTTTTCGTTGTGAGCGGAGGTAGAATAAGCCTGAATATTTAAGACGGTCAGACGCATTTGGAAGCGGGACTGAAATAATTTAAGCAAATTTTGTGCTGAATCGTACCTACTGGGTCTGAAAATTTTAAAAATTTTCAGACCCAGGGGTACGAAAAAGGATGTAATTTTAAGCATTAGCCAAATTGATTGTTGAAAGGATTATTGTGACGAGTTCCCTGAGATATCATTTACTTGAGAAGTTGAAACACACCCGTTTGTTATTCTGTGTTATGTAGGGTAATATAATGTACTTATTTACCGAGAAGAAAAAACAATATCCGACGGTTCTTTTCACATAATTTATCCAACAACAGAGCAGACAACTCAACGTTTTGATGTTGATTAAAAATTCCCCTACCAAACTTTTATTTTTAAAACTCAACTTTTCTCGCCTCTCTCACGGAGAAAAATCAGTTTTTTTTGATGTTTCATCCACAATCTTTACCTACTTTCCATCTTTGGATTTTCCTAAGGATGCTATTTGAACCCTCATTTTACTTTATTGCCATGATCTCGGATTTTTATGCACGAATTAAGTATATTATCTTTGCTTGCAGACCTACTTTTACGAAGTTTTCTTTCAGTTTTGTAGATTTGTTGGAATCTATTTCACTAGAAGGCGATAAAGTTGCTTAACAAAAAAAAAAGTTAAATAGATATATTTTGTTTGTATTTTATTCGTTTGATGGTTGCCTGTGCTAAGTTAACCAAAGTTAATAAGTTAATTTTCTCAAAATTAATGCTCAGTGTCAAATAAGTTGCAATATATCATCCTAAAAAAATAAGCAAATAAACCTTCCACCAAAGCTTCATGATTAATGACAGTTCTCAGAAGATATCGTGCCTACATTCCATAATTCACGCTTTCAAATAGGTACACGTCATGATATTCGGTTAGACTAATTGACTGGCAAACCGATATCGTGTTACTTTTGGGTGAAATAAGAGTGGCAAATGTAAAGGTAGAATATGCCTCAATTCTTTGTTTGAGGTCCGTTTATATTCTTCAAGTTATTATACAGAAACCGTTGAATCATGTTAAATATTAAATTCATTTCATAACTCCCTCAAAAATGTTTTGTCAAATTTTCCTAGATTGGAAGTCTTAGATTATGGACTATGAATTTTCGGAAGCTCCAAGGCCTCCAAGCTAGCGGATTTTTAATAAAAAAAATCCCCTCTGTACCGACACGTTGTTTTAGTTATTTAATGACATTTAATTGAGTTTTGCAAGCAACAACCCTTTATTAAAACACCCTCCGGCTACTTCTATCAGCCAAATATTTAAAGAGTGTTAATTTTCAAAGGGGCAGTCCCTAATTGGGCACAATCCTTTGAAATTGAAAGTTATTTGTAGTGGACAGCCCTATTTTATCCCTCCATTAACTAGACTGACGGGGGAGGTTTACCTGTCGCGACGGTTGTGACGTCATATCTACCCCTTTGGCCAAATATACCAGCCGTAGTTTGTGTGAAGCTGAAATTACTCCTTTTTATGTCTATACGTTTTGTTTTTTTACTTGTTTTGATACTAGTATACTTATTATGTTTGTGAGTTAAAAACATTTGATCCTTCGTACAAGTTCAAAGTTTTTCTTTCATTGTTGTCCTGAATTTTGTTAAATAATAATTAAGAGAATCAAGAATCAGTTTTCACCATAAAACATATCTGTAGGAATTCACTTATGGTTTAAACCCTTTCGAAGCAATTCAAATCTTCAAACAAATCAAACGACAACATAGAACTCGCATACATCATCACATTGAAAATCGGTATCTTCTTTGAGCGCCTCATCAAAACATCTTGCTTCGCTAATGAACTTCAAACGAGGGCGTGAGTCCTAATGCGATCTCTATCAACGTTCCAAGAGCACAGACATACTCGTAGCTACGAATGGAAAAACCGATGGGAAGCTGAGGTTGATTGGAGGGAAAAGTCATTTGTTCGCGAACGCAGGATTGGATGCTATCAGTTTTATGCGTTTTGCTTACACAGCTCGTTTAGTCTGCATTGCTGGAAAACTATTGTTTTATGCTTGCACTAGCTATGTATAATTCAGCCAACTATTTGCCACTACATTCTAAAATAAAACATGGTTTAATTAAATTAGTTCACAACTAAACAAACCAAAAAACCCAAGCAAACTTTAATAATTAGAAATAATTTTAGGAAAAAAAAAATGTTCAGCGTGAATGGGAACGCTGAACATTTTTTTTAATAACGAATGAAACCGCGACCCCAGAGTTAGTGTTCTAACCAACTGAGCTATCATACCATCAAGTCAAGCGGGAAAATGTCACATTCCCTTTACCCTAATTATAGGTACCTACACCTAATTCATATCTCGTTCTTTAGCGCCTAGAGTCTGGACACTTTCACTTAAACCGGCAAGTAGGTTTTAGAAATAATGAATACAATTTATCCTCCCTCCTAAGACTCGCAATAAAGGCCCACGTTTATTATCCGGGTCCTTACCGGGTGCGATAACCGGCACTCCTTCTTTACGACCGGTTTATGATATTATTTACCCGGGTCCCCTAACTTAACTAGTTTCGTACCTGTTCGTACAGTACAAGTAGGTATATCTACATTCCGTTTTGCTATTCGCACTTTATACACAGTGATGATTATTATTAGTTTTGTTGAGTGTTTTAATCTAAATGTGTTAACTAACAAGAGAGAGCTTTAGATAAAAAAGTTTTGCGATTACTGTTCCTATAACATCAGTTGTGCCAAAATTACAAAAAGTTGTTGAAATTCTGTTTTGTCAATCCTTACTTAATATACTTAAACAGATTTAACAAATCATTACTTTTTAGTAATTTCAGTTTACAAAAATCACACCATGGACCAAGGACTGAAATATCTACCATTCCTGACAGGCAAACCAGATAAAAATACTTATTCAGAGCTACTTAAGATTTCAGGAGCCATGGTTAATGGCGCGCGGGAAAAATATGGCGTGGCGGGAATATGTTGACATTCCTTTTTGCCTTTTTGATTCCAGAGTAGAATTCAACCTGCTCCAGCTTCAGTTGTTTTCTTGTTTGTGATATTTACAACCTTTTTACGCCTCTTTTTATGCTGCAAATCGAGCGATGCTTTATTTTCTGCAATAAATATTTGGCTGTGCCTCCGCTGCCGGTACCGGCTCCTAGAACAGCTGCCGGTACCGATAGACGATATAAATCATTATAAAACTTAAATGATAGGTAATAATAATAGTAGATAGGTACTCAATGATGTGCTGCTATGTTATATGTTATCGGAAATATATGAAACCTACAAAACAACCTAACCTAACCGAGCGGAACTGCGACAACCGCTTAACGCAACCACAGTCGTTTCTGGCACATCGCCGGCCGCTGCCGCGGCACGCTCGCTTCGCTCGCTCGGCTCGTGCGTTGGGGGTCGCAGTTCTAACCTAACCTAACCTAACCAACCCTTAACGGGTTGGTTAGGCTAGGCTACTAACAAACCTAACCTACAGTTTCTGCCCCGATATAATCTCCGCGGGGGAGGAGTTTTAACTATAGCTAGTTTTAACTATAGCTCGATGTGACAACTAGTTTTATCTGAAAATCAAAGTCGAATGTAAGTAATACATTTCCGATAGTGATTTAGGAATATTCGCAAATTCAATCTTAGATAATCACCAACGCATCAAAGCACAGACCCCGATAAGAACACAAAATCAACTCATGTCAGCTGTCAAAAACGTCAAAAATTGAAACTGACAGTAACTTCCGGCAACCGTTCCAATTTTTCGTCGTTGCCGGTACCGGCAGCGGAGTCACTTCCTAAATATTTAGTAAGTATGCGGTCTTGTAAACCGATCGATAGAATTTGAGATGGGTTATGGCTATGACTGCAGTGTTTGTTTTATGATGGTATTTGTTTGTGAAGATTTCCATTATTCATGCTGTCTTTTGTTTGACGGTTGACTGTTAAATAATATTCTTTATTGCACAAACATAGTTATTAAATTAATTGGAAAAACCAAGTGTACAAAGGCGAGCTTATCTCTAAAAGAGATCTCTTCCAGCCAACCTAACTAGTGAGAAATAGTATATAAGTAGAAGGGGTAGAGAGATTTGCGCACAGAGTTTACAGAAGAAAAATAATAATAATAATAATACCCAATAAATACAACAATAATGAAATGATACTTATTACAATAAAATAAATACAAAAATATAGAATACATACATTATATAATACATATATTATATGCTCATTAGAGTCTCGAAAGAAAGTGTTCTTTTAAATTTTTAGGTACTAGTAGGTACTATAAGTGCACAGTAGGTACTATAAGTGCACAACTTATTTTTGTCTTAACGTCATTTCAAAACAATAAAAAATAAAGCAAAACTTATAGGTATTTTACTAAGCACAAATTTTGTTTCCAAGATTTTACTGGTTATACTTATCCCCGTTTCTGTAAGCAGGATTAAACTCAAACACGCGTCGAAAGTCGTTTGCTTTGTCCCACTATTTGTCCTGAGGATCCACAATAGAAACTTTTCGCATTAAGCTAAGTGAAACTGAACTTTGAGCAGTGGAGAGCCCTCTAGGGGTAGTTCGATATTATGTTATTGTTGTTCAATTTTACCTAATACGCGTATGAGGACAGGAATGATACTGTTATATGATATCAGAAGACTTATAGGTACTGTATTATCATAAACAAGAGGAACAGTGATGTATAGCTATTATAATATGTATAGCTATTATAAGTCTAGACCAAGCTCCTTTTATTTGCATAAGTGCTGCGTGCGATAGAAAAATGCCTTGTTGTAATGATATATTTGATTCATTGAAATTATATTTCTAGTTACCTATGCCAAATAATCATTCCAAAAAAACTCCCGCTGGAGTAGGCAGTATAATCTTTCAGTAGATAGAGATCTTTTCTTTCATAACCAAGTTCAAACCATAATCTACTTAGCCCTATTTGTTCAAGTAAGTATTTATTGAAAATGTATTTAATTTGCTTTGTACTTCAATTCTGAAAGAAAAAGCACAATATTTGTGTGGCCTACACCCCGTATTTGCTGCGTCATTTACTTGAATACAACACAATTTCTAATTCGGAGTAAACAGTAAACACAATAAATACGCTTACGCATTGCGATTGTTCTCTCGAGATTGGGGAACCAGCAAACGAAACAGTTTTTCACGCCTTTATACTCAAAATAAGTTGTGAACTCTTGTTTATGTACTAGTTTTGTTTTGAGTTATTTTCAAATAAACTTTTTCTTATACGGAAATTCTGGTAAATTCCACTTGCTTCAGGCTTTGCCTTATCATAACGTTGGATCTGCAGTATTATTAGAAACGGGATAGCGGTCTGCTCTATGCATAAAATAACCATAGCTGTGGACGTCACAAAGCTATGGCATTGTTGTTTGCTTTCTTGAGTAAGTAAACTGAAACGGAATTGTGCGATATGTTTTGACTAAATAAAGATAATTAATATGATTGATTTACTTATCCATTTAAACACTCATGCCTATAAAATAAACCTTGAAAGAGAAGGCAGAGTTTTAAGGGACTCAGATGATGCCACGTTTGATTTATGCTCTTTCTAATAAAAGAAACATTCAACACAATTAGAATCATTATTTAATTTTGACGTTTAGCTCATGAGATTGAATAGATTTTCCCAATGACTTTACATAAATTGAAATGGTTAGCCCGCGCTATTTTCTAATAAACGAACTCTATCATTCGCAACATTGCATTACACGTTCACATTAAGAAACAAGCAGGCATCTAAGGAATTTCTAATTGTTGTATCCACATGCAAAATATGCGTTGTGCCTCGCAAATTAATTGGTATTCATCCCATAGGCTTGTACCCCCATGCTTCCATTAGCAACGTTATGGTCCAAGTTATGTCGTAAAAACGCCAACTTATTACTTTATCGCACAGCATTAGCCACTTAACGCTGGATTGCGCGGAATTTACGACTTATGTTCCTAGCAATGTATTACTTATATAGAAGGGAAAGTAAACGTTTGATAAGATTCATTTTAGTGATTAAAAAAAGATATATGATGAGAGTTATTTTATTTATTGCAAAAACACTAGCAATATAGCACTGTCCAACCAACTTTTTATAGAACACCGCACACTTAAAGGAAAAATATAACTATGGGATGTCTTTCTTTATATCGGGGGCTTTTTAGGAAACACAGAGACGAACATGGAAACTAACATCTGCTTTTTACACAAAATTTGGCCCCGACCGGAAATCAAACCCAGAAACCGTCGACTCAGCAACGTTCTAGCCGTTAAATCAAACCCATTTTACAACTGAAATATAATATGTAGGTATCATAGACTTTCTTCATTCCAGGAGCGAGCAATCATATAACCGCACTGTCCAATCAGTGTCCTCAGTGGGGGCTCTGGTCGTTCCCTGGTCAGCCAGTGAAGCTCGACAGGCGCTTCCGACGGCGCTGGGTGTTGAGGGTATACCAGCGCTCATCATCACTGACGGAACAGGGAAGGTTCTCACTACTAAAGGAAGACAGCATCTTTCTGGAGATCCTCTTGGTTTGGTGAGTTTTAATCGTGATCACTATTAAGTTAATTTGGATGTAAGACAGGGCTACAGCAAGTTGCAATGTATTGCATGACACAACAAGTAAATTATTGGAACTTCAACGCCTTGTATTCTAATTCATTTTAGTTAAAAGCTGTGTCTGTCACTTGTGTTATGTTATGACTGATGAAAATTGATGCAGCTTATTTTTTAAATTATTCTATCTGTGAAAAAATTTATACATACATTCGAACACGGAATCAGGCATATTAAAATACTGACATAAAGTAAAACATGTTTCACAATTAAGGCTTATGTTAATTAAAGTAAGTACCTGCATTCCATTTCAGAATTTCCCCTGGGCTCAAAAACCTGTATCAGTGCTGACCGAAACGGCACTTTTGAAAATGGCGAGACATCCCGCAGTCGTCCTTTTCATAGGTAATTTACATTAAATTATCGTAATAAATTAATTAATCTACTTAAGTTAGCCCTAGCTAAATAGAAATCGTATTTTTATGAGGTCATTTACTCATATTAATGACGTGCTGTATAGAAATGCTTTATATTTTTTCTATTTACAGACGATGAAGACTCGGAAATAGAATTTGCAGAATCAGTCCTCACACCTGCAGCAGAATCGTACTACGAAGAATGCAGCATACAATACCCAGGCTTCTGCCCGTATCAAAACTCTTCTGATGACGAAACGATTGACTTCGACTATCCCACCTCCCGTCACTCGAGGATGAAGAAGAAATCTTTTAGACATGTCCTGTTCTACATCGGAATCGATGGAACTGACAGTGCTGATATGCTCAGAGAACATATAGGGTTAGACGATGCTGTTCCTCTATTAACTGCCATAGATTTCCCAAAACAGAAACTGGTAACAATGAAATTTGGCGATGAAATAACTACAGATTCTGTGCAGAATTTTGTTGACTCCTATTTAAGTGGCAACGCTGATTTTAAGCCGCTGAAACCGTATAGTGAAAAATGTTAATCCAAAGTAGTGTCATTAGGAAATTGTGTAGGTAATAGTAACTTTATAGTATGTGAGTCGTTAACGTTTTGAGCGAAAACTGTTAGATTTTTTATTCGAAATATAAGAAAAAGACTTTCCTTTATAAAAATGTTCAGTATTATTTTTCTTTGCAATAAATAACCATGTTATTCTTTTAAAAAACTATGTTTTTTTTAATTTATGTCATTAAATTAATGCTTTAATATGTTAAAACCAATGCAAGCATTTTTTTGTTATTGTTTAAAATAGAAATAGTAAGTATTAATTTTATAATATGATGTACCTAGTAAGTAAATAGTAGTATGTTTTACTAGTTAGTAGGTCTCAAAATAAAGAATATTTTTCCACTTTCAATTTGAAACATTTACAGCAATTATAGTTCTAGATAACCCAACTACTTACGTAGTAAAATGTAGAAGATTGTAAATAATTATTATTGACGTTATGTAATTTGTTTTAAAATTTGGTACAATATAATTACATCCTTCCTCTCTTATCGTGTAGGTATAATCAAGTAGGTAGGTATGTGGCAAACTCGACTAACCCTGGTGTCAGAGTTTTAAAACCTTACTTGTCTTCATAACATGATATTGATTTCAATTAATAAATGTTTGTGTATGTGACTCTGTCTTCTGATTTATTCGGAAAGTATTTTTTTCTCAAAGATGAACAGTATGAAAATCGATAATCATTGGAAGTAGCACTGTAGTACCCACATTTCGTAGTCTTACAATGTCTTGTAATTTAAGAATTTCACATTTTGTTAAATCTGTGATCTGGTTAATACAGTCATTTTAATTGCAGTTTGTTTTTTATTTATGTTGGGCTAAGGATCAAACAAAACAAAGAAAAAACATT
This sequence comes from Aproaerema taeniolella, assembly GCA_949987775.1. Lineage (NCBI taxonomy): Eukaryota > Metazoa > Arthropoda > Insecta > Lepidoptera > Gelechiidae > Aproaerema > Aproaerema taeniolella. The sequence goes on along the minus strand of OX465263.1, from coordinate 15,233,974 downwards.
CAAGGGGGGCTTATAAAAACCTGAGTGCAACCCTGTTTTTGTTCCATATTACGTTCCATTCTATGTTGCTGGCCATGACACTATTTAATTTTAGAATATTAGGAAATAAGAGAAAACAAAATAAGGTACATAAATTAGCAAAAACTGGAAATCATGTTAATGTTTTGTAAAGATTATCATGAAATAAAATGAGTTTAAGTAATTTTTCGTAGAGTGAAGCGAAAATCGACGAATGAAACGGAACGGCACTGTCGACAATGTTACCACCTCTTGGCAACTATTGCTTACTTCAGTAATTTATTCGAATTTATTGTTTCTAGTGAGAAATGTCTATTTTTAATCAAAGTATATCTTTTTAGCTTTAGATTTAGCGAAAAATGTTTTTTTGGCAAATGTCCCACTATATACTATATTGGTTCTAAATAGTGAAAATCGAAGTCTGGAATAAAAACTTTAACAGTTACTTTCTCTTTCTTGGATTTGATGATGGAATTTGTGTTTTTTTACACATATGATTGAATCCACAAAGTTCCGAATTGTTCAGTATATTGTTTTTTTTTTAATTATCCGGCTACTCTATTATCGGGAAATTGGTAACATCGATTTCAGATTGTCAATGTCAAACGGCTGTTGGTCGATCGCAAATCGCAGCCCTATTTTGCAAATTTCGCGATGAAATTTATTAGTTTTTAGTTGAAATAATGGCTTTTTTAGATGAACATGAATTCTTCAAGTCAACCGTTCAGCATTTAGCGCGTTGTTTGTCTAGCGTCGACCCTTCACCATGGGAGAAGGTAATACCTATTACAACATTACTATTTGTAATCTTGTTGCGCAGAAAACAGGCTATTAATTATGTTTTAAAGCTGCAAATATGAATTCCCTGACCTTTGCACTTGCTTTTGAGCCAGAGAGTGTTTTTTTGTGATTTAGAAAAGTTTCCAAGTCAGTGATATCATCAAAATGACTAATATTATTAGGTCTCAGCTGTCAAATTTGTTTGTTTTTATATGCAGGGAGGTGGTGCTAGGATCCCTATGGATAGTTAGTTTTAAGTTTTCAGCCTAATTCTTCAAACAGACAACTGGTCATCATTAAAATTAATCTTGGTTTTCAAATAGTATGGTGAGATTTCCTTGTTTTCAAGTTTATTAGCTATCAAACTTAAACTTCAATCTTAGGATCTGTTCTGCATTAAAAACCATTTCAATATCTGATGCTTTTTATATTTAAACAATTACTATAGTATTAACTAAGGACATTAAAGAAGGCGGGTTATATGGATTACTAATCAATCAATTTTTATGTATATGGCTCTGTCTTCAGAGGTTAAGACAATTTTGCCAATGTAGAGGTTCGAAACTACTAGATAAATTATAAATAATGACAAGGTAAGGGAAAAATATACAATCAATCAGTCAATCTGATAGATACTGCCCCAAAAGAAACAAAAAACAAACACTAGAATTTAGAAAAGTACTTTCTAAATATGACATGAAAAAAAATTGAAAATTTTCCGGAGAAAAATTCCACTGGAAAATCATTTAGAATAAATGTCTGAGTCCAGGGTTTCAGTTTTTGCTAAGCTGTCTTTTACACCCTGTATGCTGATGAAGTTCGTATGGGAACTCAAATTTTTTTTTCTGCATTTTGACCTATTATTGGGGGAAAGTTATTCAGTTTCATGGACTGATTAACCAACCGAGAGGTTGAAATAGATTTACCTAAAGCCCTGTATAGTTACATGGTAGGGAAAAATGGTAATCAATACCCTACTAATATTATAATTGCGAAAGTTTGTGAGGATGTATGGATGTTTGTTTCTCTTTAATGCTCGAACGGCTGGACCAATTTTGATAAATTTTTGGTATGCAGGTAGCTGAAACCCTAGATTAACACATAGGCTACATAATTTTCCTTAATTCCCACGGGAACGAAGTTCCGGGCAGAAAGCTAGTGGGTCTATGAATGTATGGCATTGTTTTTTTAGGTGAACACGCTGTTCATGCTGTGCCCGCAAGCAGCTCCGACGCTGCAGGTGAACCCTCGCAGCCAGGAGGCCTGCATCGCCCTGGGCCTGTTCTTCTTACAGTCAGGTAAATGCTGATAAGGCTAGGCCTTTCCACTGTCACATAGCGAACATGACTTTTGAACGTATTACAAGAGACTTCCATGATGTAAGTAAAAGAAAAACATAGAATGTGCAAGCTGTCTACTCAAGGGATACTGTAAAAGTCAGTAAGTGGGCTAATTTTACTGTATTCTGGGCGAAAGGCTGACAACCGCTCACCACTTACACAGTGGCGTAGCTACCAGAGGGCTAGACGGTGCCCCGGGCCCCCAAGCTCACGGCTAGACGGTGCCCCGGGCCCTTCGGACTCTGACTCAAAAACTTTAAATCGAACTAGTGAACATTTCTCCCACATTCGGAATATAAATAAACCAGATTCCAGGAACGCGACTTTAATTTTTGAAAAAAAAACCAGGTGAATCTGGAGTACGACAAGTCTGGATTACGACAAATCTGGAGTATGTCGAATTCGGAACACGAAGAATACGGAACAAACGATTTTAAATAGTTGGGGCCCTAGTTTATTTTTTGCTCCAAAGCCTTTGATTACCTAGCTACGCCACTGCACTTACATCATTTTTCATCTTATAACCTTTTTTTTTTATTATAAGATGGGTAATAACCTTTTTTTTTTATTGTAAGATGTTAATAATGGTCAAAGATGAGGTCGACGATGGAGTGAGTTAACCCAGAAAATGCCTAAAAAGGCACTGGTACTCCCACGCACCGACGGAACACAGCAAGCTGTTTGGCGTCGGACTTCGGTAGGAGGGTGGTTGCGAACCAGACGGCCCTTTACAGAGCCTACCACACCGCATGAGACCATAAGACGACACCTCAGATTCAGAAAAAAATGAAGTGTCGTAAACCTTCAGAATTTAAGTCAAACGTGGCATCAAAGTGGTTTCAAAACCTATGCTCTGCCGATAGGGATTATAGGAGTGTGCGTATTTGTATGTATGTACAGTCAACGTCACATCAGGTTACCACAAACTGTCAAATTTCCCCAATGGATAGTAAACTCTAATGCTTGGAGATAAAATTGAAAATCTATTGAAGAAATTTGACAGTTTTGGATAGCATGATGTGCCGTTGTCCCTGTACAAGAGGTTCTTACGATCCATGGTCATGTTGCTTGCAACAGGAGGCCTACTCTATTAGTCTACGACCGAAACGAGACCAATGTTTTTGAGGGAAACTTTATCGAAGAACTTTCCCCCAAAAATATTGGTCTGAATATGAAAAAAAAACACCTCTATACAACTTACTCAGTTTTTCTTAGTATTTTTTTGTCGAGAATTTTGTATTTTATTTTTATTTTATAGATCTTCTTCTTATAGTGTAGGTATAGTCAAGTATGTGGCGAACTTGGCTAACCCTGGTGTCAGAGTTTTCAAACCGCAAAATGGCCTCTGACTTGTTTTTAACGACTGTAGTCAATCGACAACAGCTGGGACCGACAGCTTAACGTGCCGAAAGCACGGAAACAGGCCGTAGTTAAGAACTATTCTAGAATAAAATAATTTTATTTTTATCTATTCATCTGCCAGGTCTTCAGCATCAGGACAAGCTGCTGCCGTACTTCCTCAAGATCCTGAAGAGTCTCTCCAATGCGCAGTTCGAAGAACCGCTGTACAAGGCGAAGCAGGTTGATCGTAAGTACTTCTCTGCACAAATATTTCAATAAGGAAAATTGTGTTTTATTGTATGTTTATTTGAAAGAAATAGGCTCCGAAACTACTGGACCGATTTAAAAAATCTTTCACTAATGAAAAACCTACTTTTGTGAAGTAACATTGGGTATAATTTATTTGAGGCTATAATTTAATTATAAGTGTTCACTTGAAGGAAATTATAGCCAATGTTACTCCACAAAAAGTAGGTTTGCAAAAAGTAGTGTACACCCACAAAAATAATTATTACACAAGTTTTGACCTACAAAATTATCGTATACCATCCGCGGCTTCTCGCGCTTAAACTATGTATACGGAAGAGAGTGCATACCACAGTACCATTACTATCTCCCTTTCGACTTCCATCCATACACTGACGACTATAATCCCTGTCAGGGTAGGCAGAAAGTCACGTGGTTATAAAATCACTGGACGCCACATTATCTTGAAAGGATAAGATTAAAAAAACGCAAAAAAAGTTTTTTAGGTGCACAATTTTATTGTTTGTTATGAAAAATTAAATACAATATGATATCGTATATCGTAGTTTTAATCTAGTATCGCGTTTGCTATTGTTATAAATTTATTATTTTACTGCCTCATGTTTAATTCTCAATTTGTGCTGGATTTCCAACTCCGCTGCAACAAAATAGATTGTAAAATCATTAGATTGCTATAGGATAATATCCCACGTACACTAACACCCAAAATATAATAAATTTTCATCTTCTTCTTATCATGTAGGTATAGTCAAGTGTGTGGCGAACTTGGCTAACCCTGGTGTCAGAGTTTTCAAACCGCACAATGGCCTCTGACTTGGTTTTAACCACTGTAGTCAATCGTCAACAGCCGGGACCGACAATTAGGTCTATCGCTTTAACACGTTTTTTCATTCATTTCATGTCTCTCTTTCTCCTCTCTCGTTCTCTCTTATAGCTTCAGTGCGGTACACGCAGAACGGCGTTGACAGGATAAAATTAACAACTATGTTTAGGGAATGAAAAATGTTCGGCAACTGAGTTCGCCGCTCGACTTGAAGGCACGATAGTTCAGTTGATTAGAGCACCAGAAGATCTTATCCTGGGGTCGTGGGTTTAAAAAATATTTGTGAATATTCCTCACGCGTTTGAAAAATACTAAATGTGACAAAATGATTCACGCGTGTATGTTATTAAAATTTGAAATAAGGAAATATAATTGACTTAAAAAGAGCAACCCTCCGAGTTTCTTGCCTATTCTTCTCCTCAGGCCCTGATTAACCCTAAGGCTAATTAGGCTGCAGCCTAGGACGCGAGGATAAGGGGGGGGGGGGGGCGCGCTAAAATCGATTCTTCGCATGCACTGATCTAGCGACATTGCATCTACCCTACATACACACATTATATCTTATAATGCGTGAGGTATGTACTTTGCCTTTATGTACGGTCAGCTTAAAAAATGGTTTGCCACCCTAAGGTTGAATGTCATGCAGATTAAAGGACAACGGGCGGAGGCGCGTCCTCGTAATTAGCCTAGGGTGGTCAGTACTCTTGATCAGTCGCTGCTTCTCCTGAGAAAGACTGCACCTTTGCGAATAAGCGCAAAATCAAAAATGCTATTATTTTGCCAATGTATTTATTATGACGTTTTCAAGAAACACTTTGTATGTTCTATGAAAACAAAGCAATTTTTGACTTGACTTTGACTTGTTAGCCCGGCAGGACTAAGTATTTGGCAGTACTAACCTCTGAAGCCCTCGGCCGGTACTTCCAACAAGGCCGCTGCTCCCCCCACCAGCTCCAGCTCCTGCTCCGGCACCCCCTGACACTAAAATCACCATATTTATAAAAAAACTATATTTCCACCCAGGGCTTCGTGCCCGTGGGAATTCGGAAAAATTATATAGCCTTTGTGCGGGTGGCGCAGGACCGATCGAGGTGGAGATCCCTGGGGGAGGCCTATGTCCAGCAGTGGACGCCTTGCGGCTGACATGATGATGGTGATGTAGCCTTTGTTGCTCAGGGATAATGTAGTATTTTACTGGTGTAAGAATTATTGAAATCGGTCCAGTAGTTTCGGAGCCTATTTAATGCAAACAAACAATCAAATCTTTCCTGTTTATAATATTAGTGTAGGCAACACATACTTAAAGGATTCCCAACATAAAGTTGCTCTTTGGGATGAAAAAGAAAAACTAACCTAGATTCGAAAACAATTATCCATAAATGATTACGATAACTGGGAACTGAACCCAGAACTGTCAGTTAAAAAGCAACCACTAAGCAAGCCGTTCGTCAAGAAATCTTCGGGCTCGCTGTAGGCTGCTTAACAGTGATGGTTACTATGGGAGAGTAGATTTGACCAAAGCCTTTGACTGTGTTAACTGCGGGAATACGGATTTTGACAGTGTTTGATTTTATGAATTATTGTATTTTTTTCACTTGTTCATTTATAAACCAATTTTAATGCTGTTTTCGGATATTAATATATTTCTAGCATTTTTTTTTTTAAATGCTAGAAATATATTAATATCCGAAAACAGCATTAAAATTGGTTTATAAATGAACAAGTTATTTTCATCTATATTATCGTAAGGACTAGCTATCTCGTTTTGTGGGGAGAGCTAGCTATCTCGTTTTTACTTACGCAAACATGACGGTGACGTCACATGCCTGTAAAAAGTGCATCTCTTTGTCGTTGTTTGACAGTTTCCCCCTCTATCGAAATTTAATAGATTGTAACTTTTTATTTCTCAATAGTTTTAAAAAAATATTTCGGTTTTGGGTTTTGGATTCAGTTCCTTTTTAAGATAAACAATAACAAAAAATTAGTCAACATCCCTATGGTCAGAAAATGATATCAACATAATAAGAGTACGTTCGTGTATCCTACTGAAATCCTAAGATTTGAAGAAACTGAAGTGACGAGGTTGACGGATTAATGCAAGATCACTTAGGTTCCGCAGACTTCAGTGTCCCACAAGGTGAAATCTTAGGGCCATTCATGTTTCTTCCATGCTGGACTGGAAGTGAAAGAGAAACATAGAATGTGCCAGCTACCTACTCTTCCCAGGTATACAGTAAAAGTCTGAAGGGGGATGCGAGGGTTTTGCTGTATAATGGGCGAAAGGCTGACCACCTCTCACCATTATACAACTTGTACCATCTGATAACCCTCACAATTTTTGTCAAACGTGGCATTTAGTGGTTCTAGAACCAGTGATACTCTGTCTACCCCATACGGATTATAGGCGTTAGCGTATGTATGTATGTATGTATTCTTGTTTCTTGTATTCAGTCATGTTTTGCCTTTTTTTATTAACCGTTCTTTGGGGATTGTTCAGTTTAATTTAATTTTCTTTTGGAATTAAACACGGTATATCGTAAAGCTGCTACAACTTGTCCCGCATTCATAGTTTTAATAAAAAAAAGCCATACACTCAAGGCCCACACTAAGGTTTTCCCTTGTGTCGTGGGCCCCTCGGAACACACATAAAGACAGACACAAACACCCATGACCCTAGAACAAACATCTGCTTTTTACACAAATATTTGCCCTGACTGGGATTCGAACCCACCCGACGATCAAGAGGCAGCGCCGCTACCACTCGACCAAACCGGCCGTTAAAGAATGTGATAGTTGCTTCTGCAAAGTATGTAATTAATTTGATTTGGTAATACCTCCAAAGCTGAACCCTCCTCCTACTTGTCCTCCTGCATTCCCGCCTCCTCCTATGGGAAAAATGCCACATTTGTAATTCTTGTATAATGTGACCATTATTGCTTTACCACACCTTAGGTATGCGGGGCGAGGCGGGACGCATAGGGCGGCCGCTCCCGCCCTGTTAGTTCGTCTTCATCGCTAACAAACTGACAGCAAGAGCGGCCTGCTCTTCCCACTGTATGCCTAAGCTGTAACGCGGTACAGCGATAATGGTCAAACTATAATTAGTTTATGAATTACTAAATTTTCCACTCGCGGCTGCGCCCGCGTGGACTCCAGGCTATATCGTGCCCAGCTGTGGGATAAATGTAGCCTATGTCCTTTTCCAAGGTCTAGTCTATCTCTGTACCAAATTTCATTAATATCGGTTCAGTAGTTTGGGCGTGAAAGCGTAAAAGACAGACAGATAGAGCTACTTTCGCATTTATAATATTAAGTAGGAATGATACTTATGCTGCACTTCTTGATTCAACTCTCATGCAATCATAAACTCTTATCAATATGAGGTATTTAAAAATCTGGCGTATTCCTAGGCCCCTTTAAGTAGGTCTAGTTAATTTTATACCGTGTTGCAGGCTCTGAAACAAAACAAAATGTTTTAAATATTCAGAATGTATATGACACCAATTTTATTGAAGCTTGTTATCAGTGTGCTTTTTATGACATACTAGCTTTCCACCTGCGGCTCCGCCCGCGTGGACTACAGGTTATATCGTGCCCAACTGTGGGATAAAATGTAGCCTATGTCCTTTCCCAGGCTCTAATCTATCTCTGTACCAAATTTCATCGAAATCGGTCAGTAGTTTAGGCGTGAAAGACGGACAGACAGACAGAGTTACTTTCGCATTAATAATATTAGTAACTAACTGACCCGACAGACGTTGTCCTGTTTTCTTTTTTTTTTCAACTTTCTTAATTTTTTCTTTCATAAGATCCTTCTCCTGATAATAACGAACAGAACAAAAAAAGAATTAGCGAAATCGGTCCAGCCGTTCAGGCGTGATGCCGTGACCAAGGGAAATAGGGATTCATTTTTATATATATAGATAAGGATTAGAATTAAACTGAACAATTTCCCCCAAAGACTAATTTTAACTGGAACAGAAAGATTAACTTATGTCTAAAACTTACGTTGCCAACCATCAAAAACACAACAAGCAAAACAGTAAACTTGTACATTTTTATTTTATGCTTATATCCTTCCCAGGTAGATATGCAAACTGGTTAAAAACCCAAAATCCGGGCTTTTATATCATTTTATACGATGTTTTTACCATATTCGATGTTATCTTAACCAGTACCTAATGATGATGGTCGAATAATCATCTAGAATTGAAATACTCTGTGTACTTCAATTTGAATCGTGGAAAAAATTGTATTGTGTGTAATTTTGACGCGCTATTACCCGTTGGTGTTATCTATACAGGGTGAAAAAAAACTTCCTAGCTATATTCAAAATCCTGAACCAGTATCACTCACAGAATCACACACTTTTTTTTTTTCGGTAGGATTTTTTTTCCTAAACGTAGACACCATTCGGGTGCACCCCCCGAGCGCTACCCGCACCCCTCGCGTGCCTGTTGTAGGAGTAATGTCTACGTTTAGGCAAAAAGTGAACTATTCCCATTGAAAAATATTTCAAAAAATTTTTTTTTAAGAATGTGTTCTTTGAGTGATATTGGTTCAGGATTTTGAATATAGCTAGGAGGTTTTTTATCACCTTGTATAGATGCCGCTAAACATTTTTCGTTGTAAAAGCGAGCTTAATACATCTACTTACAATATACTTTGCAGGTAGCACTGTAAGGCACTGTTTACTTTACATAAGTACCTACATAGCGTACGTTTTTATTTTTAACTCCATCATCTTGTCATAATAAGTGTGAAGCTGTCATAAAGTGTTTCTAGTTTTCGTAAAACATTCATAAGCTGCAGGACACTCCCCAAATATGGCCTTGGGTTTTAAGATGGACACTAAAATTTTCGTAACTAACGCTCAACAAACCCCTGAAACTAACATGATGAAAATTCGTATCGAACAGTTTTCTCTAAAATATTTTCCTAAATTCTTAGTCTGATTCTTTATAGACATGAAATGCTTTCGTACGTCCTTAACTAGATTAATATTATACTCGCCGTGTTTCCTAGTAAATTCATACTTGAAATGAATATGAATATCTTCATGATATTGTGGTATCCCTCTGGATTTCAGTTTCACGACTTTTTATTCATATTATTTAACTTTTCAGTTTTTCTATTTCCTATTGTAGGATTTTAAAAAAAAGCAAAGAAGTAAGTTAGTACTAGACAGCAAAAAAACGGTCCAAAAACTGAACAGCTCTAAGATAACCTGATTGACTTAGTTCACACAGTGATAAAACTGATAAATCAATAATTAATTTGGGAAAGTTCCGTTGGGAAAGTTGTTCAGGTGTACGTCTTAAAGTTTTGACAGAAGACATTTACCTAAAAGTCGTGGGCGAAAGGGTTTAACTCGATTATTCCATAACTCCTAAACTCAATGCCGGCCGGTTTGGTCGAGTGGTAGTGACGCTGCCTCTTGATCGGCGGGTCCTGGGTTCGATCCCCAGTTGGGGCAAACATTTGTGTAAAAAGCAGATGTTTGTTCTCGGGTCATGGGTGTTTGTGTTTGTCTTTATGTGTGTTCCAAGGGACCCACGACACAAGGGAAAACCTCAGTGTGGTCCTTTGAGTATGTAGCGTTTATTTATTTTATTTTATTTAATCAAAATCTGTTTCGGCGGTAAACAAGGTACTCAAGTATAGTTTCAACAAGTAAAAATAAAATCAACACATTTTGTGGTAACAGTGGATTTATTACAGAATAAAAATAAAATACAATACTATATTATAAAGTGTTATTGGTTCGGTGTGCATCACATTATTACGTTCTTAGTTCCTCGTCTAGTGTCCTGAATTTCCAGTGTTACCAGCATTCCCAGCACTGAAAAAAAAATTATTAGAGAATTTGTAAGAAAACCAATTAAAAAAGATTACAAAAACATGATGAAATAATAGGTCTTTACCTATGATATTGCCGATTTTTTCTCAAGCTTTATTTTATTCATAATTTATTTGATTGTACAGCTATTACTAAAATTGTTTTTTATTTAAAACCTTGGCCATATAACGGAGATATTGAGTCAAATTAATACATATTTACTTTAGATTTATTTGCTGAAAAAGAAGCTCAAATATAGCTCGTTTCATCCGTTGCCCGTTTCATTGCTTATTTTTGCTGTACCTTTGTAACAGTTACAACTTTCAATTAAGTAAGTATGATGAAAATTAACTTATGTTGTTCAAACCTTCCCACAAAATTTTGTTAAATTTGGATTTCGCATTCCCGAGAAAAATCCAAAAACGTTAGTATGGAAAATTCAGTTTTCCAAAAATATTGTATGAAAAACGGCAATTTCATAGGTAAAGACCTATTATTACGAAAATCCGTCTATCACTGCGACTAATGCAGACATCGACAGTCACTAGGGATATTTTTCATGACCTATCATCACTGTACTCATGTTCCATCTAATAACCCTTTGAATGGATGTCAAATGTGTCGTCAAGTGGTCCCAGAACTACATGATGTCCTGCCTAACCCGAATGGTATTATAAGCGTGAGTGTATGGTACGGTTCACCATACATTTATAACTTAAATAACTCATGCGCAGTGCATTCGCGCATACCAATTGACCCAAATTTACACTTAGCCGAACGCAGCGCCTTTCCATTCTCACAAAAAAAAAAAAACTTAAAAAAAAAATAGAACCAACTTCAAAAAAGTGAAAAATAAATACAATATCATTTGATGTGCTATGTAGTGCCTAACTACCGAGCTGTTTGAAGTCGGTGCGAAGGTGGCCTATCAAACTTAATTTTCTTGGCACCGACTTCAAACAGCTCGGTAGGTAGATCCTACATAGTACATCAATTGATATTGTATTTATTTTTCGCTTTTTTGAAGTTGGTTCTATTTTTTTTTAAAGTTTCTTTTTCCATTTTTAGTGCAAATTATAACCTCTTCATTTTTTGAAGTCGGTTAATAAAACGAAGTGTTAGCTTTCATTTCATTTCATTTCATTTATTTATTTCAATAGCGTATATTTATTTGAAAAGCTTTGAAAAGCTTTGAAAGCTTTGAAAAGCTTAAGCGAATTTTTGATTTTTATTTTACATACATACAGTTTAAACTGAGAACCCCCCTTTTTTCATGTCGGTTAAAATACTATACACCTTCTCCTAAATGTAACAAATACTTTTCTGAAAACCGCATCAAAATCGGTTCAGCCACACGCGAGATAATCGCGAGATAATACATACAAATATACATATATACAGGTCAAACTGAGAACCTCCTTTTTTTTAAGTCGGTTAAAAAGACAGAGTACATTTTTGAATTGGAGTAAGAGGTCGCCATTCTACATTTTTGTGCATTTATGACAATAAACTAATTTAAGATTGTGATCGAGTTTCTCCTGTGCTCTCCACAACATCAACCTTTAACTAACTTAATTTCAACTTGTTAACTTCAATCATTATTATGTGCTGAAAACCCGTACAGTATGGTGTATGAAATAATCTTAAAGACAATCTATACTAATATTATAAAGAGGAAAGATTTGATTGTTTGTTTGATTGCATTCAATAGGCTCCGAAACTACTGGACCGATTTGAAAAGTTCTTTCACCATTAGAAAGCTACATTATCCCCGATGGACATAGGCTACATAATTTTCCCGAATTCCCTCGGGAACGAAGTCCCGGGCGGAATACTAGTCTATATATATAAAAGAAAGTCGTGTTTGTTACAACACTTATAACTCGAGAACGGCTGGACCGATTTCCATGGTTTTTGATTTGTTGTATTTCTCTCCGTCCCGAATAGCAGAATAACTATTAAAAACATTGGAAAATTGACGGGGAAATTCCCACGGGAACGAAGTCCCGGGCGAAAAGCTAGTATCATAAAAATAAGCAATACCTCCCGAAAGCCGCGCGGCCGCCGCTCCTGCCCACCAGACCCCCAGCACCTCCGCCGCCGTTGGCACCCCCATTAGCTCCTCCTGAAACTTACCACTTTATTTTTAAAACGGGTCCACTCTTGAACTCATTGAGATGCTGGCGCAATGGTATGGTCGAAGATGTAGCAAGTCATTTAGAAGATATCTATTCACTCGAACTTTAAAAGAATTCTGCAGGGAATTTTGTCTGGTGCAGGAATTTTTTGCCCAGTGATGCTAAAGGTAATGCAAAGGCAACGTTAGAATTCTCACTAGGATTCTAACTGGCCACAATAAACTAAACAAACATCTACACAACATGGGCCTCACCGAGACCAAGGTATGTAGATTCTGTCATGAAGCTGACGAAACGTCTCTTCATGTAACCTGTGACTGCAGCGCACTGCACTGCAACAGGAATCGGTATTCTTACCCAATAAAAAGAATTCTTGTCCAGTAAAGGTAATTCTTGTCCACTGGAGGGAAGGGTCCTTGCTCAGTAGGTAAATGGGATTTCTTGCCTATTGAAGGGCATTCTTGCCCTTGGCGTGAAGAGATTTATTGCTCAATAAAGGAAGTTCCTGCTCAAAGAAGGTAATTCTTTCTCAGTAAAGAATTCCTGCCCTATATGAAGGGAATTCATGCCCGTAAAGGTAATTCCAGTGGAAGGATTTATTTTCTAATGAATGAAATGTTTGTACAGTAAACGAATTTCCAGCCGAATGAAAGGAATTCTTCATTAGTAAAGAGAATTCTTGTCCGTTAAGGAATTCTTGCCAGATGAAGAGAAGTCTTGCCTAGTAAAGGGAATTCTGTTCCAATAAAAGGGCCTCTTGCCAAATAAAAGCATTTTTGCCTCATTGTGGGAAATAGGTACTTTATAGAAAAAGACTTAACATAGTTCTGTAATTTTATACTATTGCTTTGATTATTCCTTACCTCCAAAGCCGAAGCTCATTTGTCCGCCGGCGTCGCCGCCCGCTTGTCCACCACCTCCTTTTATAAATAAACAAGTCATACATTAATAACAACATTTTGTATCTCCGCCGACTTGAAGAGATACCCTTGTTGGATAAGTCCGCTTTTTTACACATCGTCGCTTTGTGTTATTTTAATCAGTGTCTACTATTGTGTTGTACAATAAAGAATGTACATATGTACATACATCCGGTTGCTTATAACTTTTAAACAGCTGAACCAATTTTGATAAAATATAGCTAAGAACCATGTCGATTAAGTCAGCTTTTAAACAAAAAAAAACGCTTCAAAATCGGTCCGTTCGTTTAGAAGCTACGATGCCACAGACAGACACACAGATATACATGTCAAACTTATATCACCCCTATTTTTTTCGGGGGTTAGAAATACAACACGGTTTAACTTGTCTAAAAGATGAAGTTAGATATCCAAATTCGGTTACTAGTCATTGTATTTATTTATAAAAAAAGCAAGAACATTGAAAACATACCTTGCTGCAGGCTCTGAAATAATAAATAATGAAAATTAATAAGATAAAATAAATAAAGATAATTTTTAGTTAATAAATACTATTAAATCTTCGCGCAATTCTTACACACCCGTGTGTTCACGATTTGTATTGCACGCGCCGCAAACAAGCGCGCGACGGGTTAAATTCATAGATAGAGAGAGACACTAAATTTCATACTTTAGAGAAATAAATTTACAAAGTCAAGACTATGAAATATGAGCTAAAAGTTCTTAACCTTTTTTCTTTATTACAAGTCTCTTTATAGATATAAGATGTTACAAAAGGGGTCACAAGGCACAACGGAGGGTTTGTTTCTAAGCAGCTATCTATTCCAGGCAACTTAGGCTGGAGGAATTCTAATAATCAAATAAGTATACACCTAAGTGCAGAAAATTAACCCTTGGTATGCCTGGTGAATGAAAATGACATCATTTGCCTGGTGGGGTCTGAGAGACCCTAGTTCAAACACTTTAATAACCAAAAACATTTGAAAATTCACAAATTTTGTTAAGATTCGGTTAAATATTTATTCATGTCCATTTATTATAGAATAATATAGACTATTTTCACAAGTCACTATTTAAAAAGTTAAGATTCATACTAAAATAAACCTATATTGCATTTATGAGCACAACAAAAACAAATAATTCATACCATTAGGCATATACCTAATTTATCTTTTTTAACCCTTTTAGCACCAAGAGTTTTTGTCAAAAACGCCCACCACACGCCACGACATCAAAAAATTCGAATTTTTTTTAATGTGTCGTGGCGTATGGCGAACGCTTGGTGAACGATATTAAAGTTAAAAAAAAATATATTTTTTTTGTCTGATATATCAGACTTTGGCGGCGAGGGCACGAAACTTAAACGTCTGATATATCAGACTTTGGCGGTGAAAAGGTTAAGGCAGTTAATGTTATTATTTTGTTGATTGATTCCATTATATATAGAAAGGATATAAATGGAATCAATCAACAAAATTTGTAAACAGAGCCACAAGAACCTAAATCACTATATGCATGTCCTTCTCGGAAGAAAGTCATATCAGGATTGTAGGAAGGAGATTTTTTACATGTCTAGATCATAATCTGAAGCTACCCTGAGCGACAGTTGACATACATTTATATTTTAAAAGATATGAAGGATCATGTCGGGTCCCTGAGACCCACCAGGCATGCCGAGGGTTAATAGGTAATCAAAATAGGCACCTTTACAAGTAACTAGACCATACAAAGGTTATATATTTAATAAAATAACATAACATAAAACGCCATACACTCAAAGGCCTTAGTGTGGGGTTTTCCCTTGTGTCGTGGGTCCCTTAGAACACATTATGTGTGACCCGAGAACAAATATCTGCTTTTTACACAAACGTTTGCCCTGACTGGGATTCGAATCCAGGACCCGTCGATCGAGAGGCAGTGCGACTACCACTCGACCAAGCCGGCCGTTAAATTGAAAGCCCTAATTTTTTTTCGCAGAACTTTTTACGCATAATGATATTTTGTCATAACGACGAACTGATTATGACATATATCGTTTTGCGAAAAAATGTTATGCGTAAAAACTTATGCGAAAAAATTTTATGCAAGTAAATATGGAATCCCATACAAATATATATTTTTTAAATATAGAAAAAAATATCAAATAAAAATACTTACGCTGCCAACCACCATAAAGACAACTAACAAAACAGTGAATTTATACATTTTTATTTATTTATTTGTATATCTTTATTCAACAAGATAAGCAAACTGTTTTTAAGCACCAAAATATTCTTCTTTTATATCATTTTTACCGACTATTTGTTATTAAAGTATCTATTTGATGTTATCATGTATAATAATGATGGAAAAATAATTATTTTCAATTTTTCACTTTGTGTAAGTGAACACTATATCATTGAAAAGTACAGTGGGCAAAAAAAGTGCAAAGATAAGTTAGTAAGTTATGCTTAGTGACATATTGTGTGATTTTATATCAATAACGTTAATTATTAAGCTAAAGTTACCCCAAAGAATACGGTGTGAGTCTCCATAAAGTCCACACATGGAAATGAGTGAAACTATTTCTCGTACAAGTTATCTTAAGACCTGGACCGACGACGTCACCTTCAATGTACGGTGTGAAAAATGATAAAATATCGAAAAACATATACTTCAAAGATATAGCATCTTTTATACGGATACGTGTCTCGACCCTCTTTCGATATTTTATCATTCTGCACATCGTACACCGAAAATAATGTCAGCAGCCCAGGTCTCAAGTTAACTGGTACGGGTTAAACACACTTTTTTATCAACGGGTTTAATTTGGCGTTTTTTTTATAAGGAACTGTTGACCAGTGCTTAATCTTGTTGAAACATAAACGAAAATAATTGTTAATAGAAGGCAGTGACGATGACATACAGTTTACCGAAAAAAAATGCAAATTACAAAATAAGAATGAAATTGCGGAAAACTCGATATTTTTTGAAGATTTTTTTCAATAAATACCAAAAATGTTTTATTATTTTTCCCGTCTATAAAAATGTGTATATGGGAGACTCAAACTGTAGAGCGAAATATCCTTTTGACGTTTGGGGACCACTGCTTTACTTGTCTCTTTCTTGATATGAATAGTTCGCTTGTTCATTATTTTTTGACATTAATGGATTAACGTTGACAATTATTTAATTTTATGGTAGTGTTGCTCTTATAAAGATGCTTATCATTTTTAAGAAGATGACCACTAATGAATCTCTCAAACTATCTGGCATCTCGTTTCTTCTTTTTTTTCTCGTTCTATTTTTATTTAGATGGTTTTCATTGGTGTAAGAGTATTAAAATATGAAGTGTAGTTCCTCGTTAGCTCGTCTCTCTCTACCGTTACAAAGAAACAAAACGTGATAAAACAGCACCTAGTTATTATCATAATAGTATTGCAATCATAATAATTTTCCAAGAAAATTTCCATTTATTTCTAGATCTCATTTTAGATCGTAATAACTTATAAACTTTTCAAATTTTCCACTAAGATTTAGATAATAGGGCTATAGGACCGTGAGAACTTTACAAGGTCGAGCATGTGGCATGTTTGTTTGTATGTTCTGATTTTTATATCCATTTATAATTGGATAGGCGACACGTAAAATGTGACTAATAAATTAGCGAAACTTTAAAACGTGCATTGTTTCAAAAAACTTAATTGCCCATAGGAACCCATCTATCTATGGAGGGGCCCGCCAGGCACAGGTGATCAGTCAACTTATTTGGGACCATTTCACCCAATTCCCCATAACAGCGCATGAGTTTTATCTCTGCAACTTTGAAAATTTCCTATAGGAACTCGTAGGAAGTTCTCAAAATGTATTTGACTTCTCGTATAAAGGTAATCATTTTATCGCAATCTTTGCGTGGTGAGGCGGACATTTTTTTCTCATTTTCTCTAGAAATTTGTTTAGTGGGCTAATTTACACTAATTTAAAGTCACCATCGATTAGTATTCGTATTTCTCTGAGCCGTAGCAAAATGGGAGGGAATCTATTCGACAATTTTCACATGTTTTTAGAGAACTCTAAAAATAGGCAAGGACATCTATTTATAATGGCATATTTATTTGAAATTGTTACATAAACACAGTAATTTGGGTATGATGGCTTTTTGGCGATGTTGAAAATGATGCCTAGTCATTAGGCGATTAAGGAAAAGGGTAGTTAATATTATGTTACGCCGATAACATCAAGGAAGTTACTTTTTGAAAATTTTTGTAGAAATTCGTATGGATGTTGTCACACTATGTTCATGGTCATATTTTCTACAGGAGTAGGCAGAATTTTTTAAAATTTAGTTTTTTCCTTAAAAATCACATTATGTTAAGATTGTATCAAAATACATACAATAAAATTCAATACAAAACTTTTTATTGCACGCTAAAAACATAATCATAAAAACAAAAATACGTTTCTATATTGTTACATTAACACCTTTAAAAAAAACGCCATACACTCAAAGGCCCACACTAAGGTTTTCCCTTGTGTCGTGGGTCCCTCGGAATCACATAAAGACTGATACAAACCCCCACGACCCGAGAAAAAACATTTGCATTTGCATCTGCATTTGTTACTAATCTTGCGAACAAATTATGATATGAATAACATTGAGCTTTAGTAAGATTCAGTATTATTTTATTTGGAATACTACAATAAATACAAAAATAAGAATGAAGATGACTTAAATTATATCTTCCTCTCACATTTTGTCCTGTTTTCGACTCGGGGTTTGCTTCAAGATTATTAGAAATAGAAATACTTTATTCCAAACACATTAATTAGAGTTACAAGAGAAGGAAGTTAGTTAGATTTTAGAAACTGTTTTTGTTTGCAAATGAAGAATTTTAAACAAAATATATTACTTTTTATTGTAGATTAATAAGTTAATAATTCAGACCAAATAAAGTTAATAATATATCTTTGCTGGGCCAAAGTTTTTAATTAGAACTTCCTTTTTAGGGTTCCGTATCGAAAGGGAAAAACGGGACCTTATTACTAAGGCTCCGCTGTCCGTCCGTCCGCCCATCACCGGGCTGTTTCTCATAAGACAGTTAATTTTCGCATATGATGTATTTCTATGTGCCCTATAACAACAAATACTAAAAACCAGAATAAAATAAATATATAAGGGGGCTCCCATACAAAAAACTTGTTTTTTTTGCCGTTTTTATAGAGATAATGGTTTTTTATGCCCGTTTTATTAATTTTATTAGTTATTTATTGTCCGTTTTATTAGTTATTAATATATCTGCTCTCACGCCACACGCTTTTGTTCTTTAGTCAACCAAACTTAACCTCTAATTCCGATTGTTCCAGGAATCCCAATGTCAGAGAAGTTCAGCTTCTGTCTGAACACTCTTCTGTCTGACGTTGCTTCGAAGCAGCCAACCCTGAGGGAGGAAATCATCTCCGCTCAGATCGAGCTGATGACCAACTTGGCTAACCTCATCATCTCCTGTCACGAGGAGAAAGATTACAAGACTATTTCTAAGTTACAGCTATGCAAAAGTACTATTCCTACACTCATAGGTCTTGCCAGGTCTATGGGTCGATATTCTACCGTCGATCCACCTTTATTATGTAGACTATTCCCTCAACCTAGCAGCCCTGTCAAAACCAAAGAACCAGAACCTACATTCGAGTATTCAACGTTGGACAAGAAAAGGAAATTCAATCAATTTCGACCGATCATCCCTAGATCTTTATCAGGAAATTTACCTTTGAACGATATTATGGAGAATGGAACGGATACTGTTGATAAAGGAACAGAAGTGAAGAGAGCATCGTTGCATAGCTATATCTCTATCCCTTACGATCCTACGACGTATTTTTTCAACAAATTCGGATCGAGTTTCAATCAGTTCCCTTATATGAGGTTCTCTGAGTCCCCTGAGAAGAGGGTTAGCGTGCAGTTTTATGTGACGTACCTTCAGAGTATATTGTCTGTAGCGAAGAAATTGTTGACCAAAGAGTTGTTAGCGTTTTTGGATGAAGAGGCTGAAGATATTTACGCTTCGGGGCAGATTCAGGTAATGACCAGCTAAGAGCGAACTTTCAGCGACAACATAAATAGCATTTTACATTCTTAGTTATTATAAGTGGCTTCGCTTTTTATCACGATCTAGCGCAGGGGCAAAAATGTCACAAGGTGACCCAGTAAGCCACACACTTGACTATACCTACACAATAAGAAGTCCCAGAACAAGCATTTATTTATTTATTTTATTTTATTTATTAGGTTACCAACGGAGTGCACACCACCACATTCAAGTACATCAAATATTTTAAATACAAAAAAACTCAATTCCACTCCAATTATAGGTAACTTACGGCTAGCTTAAAATTAAAATTAAGTTGTAAGATCAATACAAAGATAAATAACTACTTATTCAAAATTTAAACACAAAAAAAACATTAAAATTCACAAAAAAAAAAACTAAACAAATAATCGGAACCATTTAAACATGCGATAGCCCAAATAAACTATAAATATCTTCCAATAGATTTATGTATATGTGTTTATATTATTTGTTGTGAGTGGAAAGCAGATCAAGAACCGCCTTCTTAAAACTATTCAGCCCAAGAAAGAAAATATCGATATCATCGTTTTCTTTAAACATTTCATTGAACTTTCTAACTATGCGGTTGAGTGGTGCGTAGTGTCCAAGATTCGACCGCGCTAACACTTCTTGAAAGGGGGAATGCTTTTTGTGCCGAGGAAAATTGTATGGAATACAGAAATTCACTCTGGATAGCAAATCAGGCGAATCCAAAACACCATTCACCAACTTCCACAAAAACACGCTGTCCAACAATGCCCGACGGCTCGATAATGAGACCATTTTAAAATATGTGAGCCGTTCGCTGTAACTAGAAAGTTGCTTCGCCTTCCCGCAACTGTACGATAAATGCCACAAGAACCTCTTTTGAACCCGTTCAATGCGATTATTATAGACCTCATAGTGAGGGTTCCAGACTACACTGCAGTATTCAAGACCAGATCTAACCAAAGCATTGTAAAGGCAAATTTTGGTCATCGGTGATTTGAAATCTCTGCAATTGCGCAACACAAAACCAAGAACTCGAAAAGCCTTAGCGACCATCTGATCAATATGCAGGTTAAACTGCAATTTGTGATCGAGAATCAAGCCCAGGTCACGAACACTACTGACTTGAGTTAGTGGGATACCACCTATGGAGTATGGCTTAGCACTATTTATTTTTTGTCGGGAGAACCGAACATGGTAACATTTATCAACGTTAAGATCCATACTATTAGTCTTGCACCATTCAATAAGTCTCTGTATGTCCTGCTGTAATGTATCACAGTCGGCGTCAGTTTAAATTTTTTTAAATAGTTTGAGATCATCAGCAAATAGATAGCACTCTGAATTAACGAAACATTTGTCGATGTCGTTGATGAATATGTTGAAAAACAGGGGACCCAGATGAGAACCCTGTGGAACGCCTGACACAACCACAAAGGGATCTGACTTGTACCCATTCATCACTATCCGCGATGTTCTGCTGGTGAGATAGGATTCGCACCACAACAGTAAATCACCAGTGATTCCTATAGATTTAAGTTTGCGTAATAATGCCCTGTGAACGACGCGGTCAAAGGCCTTACTGAAATCAGTGTAGATTACATCTACAGCACAACGTGAGTCCACTGAATGGCACACTTTATCAATAAAGCTAAAAAGATTTGTTGCAGAAGATCTTGCCTTAACAAAACCATGCTGAAAAGGAGATAGCACCTGCTTGAAATGGGCTGAGATTATGGGAAAAAGTAATTTCTCGAATACTTTAGCAAATATGGGTAATATCGAAATGGGCCTATAGTTTTTAACGTGATGTTCCGCTCCGTTTTTGTATAGTGGAAATACTAATGCTTCCTTCCAATAATCCGGGAAATACCCATCTTTCAACGAGCGATTGAAAATTAATGACAGAGGATAGGCTAAAGCATTTGCGCATCTGTAGGCAAACACCGAAGGTATACCATCTGAGCCAGCTCCCTTGAAAGGATCGAGTCTTTTTAATGCTTTGTGGACAGTCTTGGTGTCAAATGATACCGACGTTAGAAAGTTGCTATGCAAAACGTCAACATTCAAGTCAGAGGCAGCAGAAGTAGATGTATTAAATGTAGATGTATTAAAGCATATAAAAAAATAAAAATAAATAAACGTTGCACACTAAAAGGCCCACACTAAGGTTTTCCCTTGTGTCGTGGGTCCCTTGGAACACACATAAAGACAAACACAAACACCCATGACCCGAGAACAAACATCTGCTTTTTACACAAATGTTTGCCCCGACTGGGGATCGAACCCAGGACCCGCCGATCAAGAGGCAGCGTCACTACCACTCGACCAAACCGGCCGTCATATTGACTCGATTTTTTTTAACACATAATTTACTTTGCATATAGGTCAAGTCACAATATAGATTGTCTTGTGGCACATAATAGATTACATTTATTATTGACCTAAGTTACCTGGCCAAGTTCAGACTAATTCGAACCTTTTTTTTATTATAAGATGGGCTAACTCTTGACCTCAATCTTGACCATAAAGGTCAAAGATGAGGTCGACGATGGAGCGAGTTAACCCAGAAAATGCCTATAAATAAAGGCACTGGTACTCCCAAACACCGACGGAACACAGCAGGCTGTTTGGCGTCGGACTTCGGTAGGAAGGTGGTCGCGAACCAGACGGCCCTTTACAGAGCCTACCACACCGCATGAGACCATAGGACGACACCTCAGATTCAGAAAAAAAATGAAGTGTCGTTGCCTGGGATGGATTACTAGGAGGCAGGTCTCATTTGTGTTTCCTTAGTCGCCTCTTACGACACCCACGGAAAGAGAGGGGGTGGTGTTATTCTCAACCGATCACCACACGGCAAAACCTTGACATCAGCAGAAAAGATTGGTCCTTAAAATTCTTCTTCTTATCGTGTAGGCAATAGTCAAGTGTGTTTCGAACTTGGCTAAACCTGGTGTCAGAGTTTTCAAACTGCACAATGGCCTCTGACTTTAACGACTGTAGTCAATCGACAAAAGCCGGGACCGATAGCTTAACGTGCCCTCCGATGCACGGAAACGCTCGTGATGAATTGCCACTTTGGTCACCCATCAGGTTCCCTGCCTCTGTAGGTTGCTTAACCTTACTGATCGGTTTAGATCAGGGAGCACCTCTGGGCTACGAGCGCTTAAACGAGTGTATCTATTATTATTATTATTTTTTATTTATCAGTTAATTTTATCTATTATTTTCAGGTGTTCCCGTACAAATCATTTTCGGAGACACTGAATCTAGTAATGGTGACATTATTACGAGAGTTGCTGCAGAATCAGAAAGACTTGCCTGGACCTTTCACCAAAGATGTTCAGGTAAGCGCTTAGATAAGAAACTTAATACAGGATTAATTACTAATCCAGTCGGTTACATTACGATAGTATAGAATGATATTGATTTATTGTACATCGCTGCTTTTGGCTTATATCTTCATTAAGGCGACTACAGCACCCGATAAAGGCAGCACACATAGGAATAGTGCCATCTCCGTCTCTCAACAGGCCTGGGCCGGCAGTGCGAACAGTGTCGATACACGAAGTTTACGGACTATAAAAGCGTGCGTGCGTAAAAACATGTTTGAAAGTTAGAAAAATGAGATTTACGGAAAGGTAATAGCTTAAATCGAAAAATGCGTTAACTACTTATCGAGAGTGATCAATCACGAACATTTTGATAGCAAATTCAAGTTACTGTATGCATTTTACTATGGTTTTTACAGCTTAAAAAATACAAATATTGGGTATTTAGAGGTGACTTTGTGAGCTTTTTCTATCGAACCAGAAGTGCTGAATCATGTTTTCAGCAAACTACTTATCTAGTTTATGTCCTGAATATTACCGTAGTATTTTTTTCTTCGATTCAATGCAGTGCGTCATGCTTATCTACGCATCATAAAGTCGTAAGTTAGGTGCTGTAGTCGCCTTAAACTCATTAGTTGATTCAATCTTTCGAGATCAATCTTAATTTTTTTAGTAGGAAAGTTGGTCCCATAGAAAAAGTTGTTCGTAATCTTGGGTTAATTCATCCCTCAAAGTTTGTCGAATGTTTTCAATTTCACCCTGTAGAATAAAGCCCCAATCAGTGAAGGTTTCTATAAATGCAGTAAGACCGAACAAGCAGCTCGCTACAAGCAAACAAAGTATTGCCATTCATAAGACTTCACTAAATGCGTCATCTAAGGAAACGAAGCTAGGTTTTTTATGACTTGGTTTTAGCTTTTAAACAGACTATGTGGCGTAATATTATATTTCACAGGGTGTAAAAGACAGTTTAGCAAATACTTAAATGGTTGAATCTACCCATAACTATCATCAGCCCATACCCATAACTATCATCATTAGTAATTATTTTGTCCCGGAACGTTCATTATTTACCTACTTTAGCGCTACGCAACATATCGCGAAACCGCGCTCCGCGCGCGATCCCCCCACGTCGCGCTGCTATCGGAGTGCGATGTACATTACTGGTTTTCGTGTTTTACGTCGTTATGATTGTTTTTTATTGCAAAATGAAGTTATAAAAAACATATTAAACGATAAACAATGTAAGCAGAAAATATTAAAAAACATAATTTTCCGGAGAAAAATTCCAGAATGATTGTCTGAGTCCAGGATTTCAGTTTTTGCTAAACTATCTTTTACACCCTTTATATTCTACTTTTACAGGAATTCGTAAAGTGCTTATTCCTAAGCGGACAGACAGAGCTCCAAAGCCGGCATCACGACGCAGCGGAGCGTGAAGACAGAGAGACCAACTTCGCCGCGGTCAACAAGTTCAAGGTCAACGTTATGGCCAACTCCGCTTGTGTTGACCTTCTAGTCTGGGCCATTACGGATGAGACTGGTATGTGATTGGATTCATCTTATTTACTCTTTGTATTTTTATCTACCATAGGTCAATGAGGTCAAGGTCAACGATACGAGTAATCTGAGTTGACCTTCTAGTCTGGTCCATTTAGGATGAGACGGGTATGGCATCTTAAAGTGTACTCCATGTCACTCTTTTTTATCTTTCAAAGTCAATGAGGTCAAGGTCAACGTTATGATCAACTCTGCCTTCGTTGGCCTTCTAGTCTGAGTCATTATTATAAATTATATGTGCAATTATAATCATAAGAGATTCTGAATGACACACTTAATCATAGAACTTATATTCACCAAAGTTAATTGGTCACTTGTCCATTGAATTTGAATATGACACTAAGGTCCTTGAGTTGAAGGTCACAAGGTCAACGTTATGGTCAACAGCGTTTGCATTGTGTTGACTTTCTTGGGTATTACTGTTTATCCGGTACTAGCAATTGTTTTATCATTCCCTGCTATCGGTAAAAGTTTCTCTAAAAGTTCACTTTTTCTACTGTAAGAATACTTTAGGATACTGGCAGAATATCAGTGCTCTCCTGACCTATGCGCTCGCACCGTTCGCGTTCCCTTCACTGTTGCAATACCTGCCTCATGCCAATATTTACTTTAAAGTTTTTTTTTTGAGTGGCATATTCGTGCAAGAATCGTGCGAAGGTTTAAAAAAAAATTTAATTAATAAAAAAGGGTTATTTTTTCTTTTTTATTGTATATTTGTGTGTTGTATTGTTTCAGTGAATAAAGTTATGTCTATATCTACTGTCTATGAAATAATTATTTTAGTCAAGGTCAACGTTATATATTGATTATTTATTTAATTTATTTATGTATATCTGTGTATGTTTATACGTGTAGGTATGTATTGGTGTTGTGTATTGCAGCGGGCGCGGAGTATGATGTGACGGCGCTAATAAACGCTCTAACCATACTCATAGGTACCTCTGTTGGTTTGAGAGTGACCCTTACCATGACTAACATGTTCAACTCAAGTTTTATAAGTTGCATGTTTGAGGATTGTTTGG
Source organism: Aproaerema taeniolella (assembly GCA_949987775.1). NCBI lineage: Eukaryota > Metazoa > Arthropoda > Insecta > Lepidoptera > Gelechiidae > Aproaerema > Aproaerema taeniolella. The sequence continues at coordinate 15,208,517 of OX465263.1, read as the reverse complement.
TTCGATGATAAAATAACTCTAAGATTTAAAAAAAAAAAAGTTTATCCCCCCACGTTTATGCTTATAACTCTTAAACGGCTGAATCAATTTTGACCATACATAGCTAAGAACCATCTCGATTACGTCAGTTTTCAAATAGAAAAAACCGCATCCAAATCGGTCCATCCGTTTAGGAGCTACGAGGCTACAAACAGACACACGTGAATAAAATTTTCACCTTACGTTTACGTCCATGTGACTGTCACTATGGCTTTAAAATAAGTTAGCGAAATTTTAAGGAGTAGTTCTACCCATCCAATATTTTTTTAATGCTTTTTCTAGTACTCCCTTACTAACTTTTTACTCGATTGTTTTCAATCAGCTTTGTTGAATGCTACACTCTAAAAAGTGGATCAGCAAGGCACGCTTAGACAACTTTGCCAAACTAGGGTCCGCTTTTGAACAAGGTTTTGAAACCCTACGCTTGATCTTGAGCGCTATATTTTGAGAGATATGGAAGAGCGGGTTTTCCTGCCACAGGCAAATTAATTGCCAACTAGGAGTACGCTATTCCCTTTACATGTTGTTAAAAGTGTGTATGATTTTTTTTCCAAACGGATGAGGTTTTAGAATCTAATTATTGCGATTGGCTTTATTTTATGAAAACATTTGTTTAGCAGCATTGTTTTTTGAGAGTACTGGGTGCCTTTTAATTAGTGGGCGAAAATTCAAGCGTGAGTCAGCCCACTAAACTGAATAACTTTCCCAAAGGAACATAGGTCTAAATGTTACAAAAAATGTTCGTCTCTCCATACAACTTGTGCGATCGGTGGCTTTAGCATGTAACATAAAAAAAAACTGAATTTTCTATGTTTAATACTTTGAACTTTCGTGATTTGAACACCTGATTAAATTACACAATAATTACTTAATATTTAATTACTGTTAACAGGTAAAAACGTAAAAAAAAGAAAAATCGTTTATTGTCACAAAATACAAATGATCCTATACTAAGTTTTTATAATTAACTGTGACATAGGGAACAAACTCAGCTTGTGCTACAGTGGAAACGTGGCTCCGTGCAGCGCTATTTTACAGTTTGCCCTTTTCCTTAAGGTGGTCATAGAGGGACCTATGACCACCTTAAGGTGTAATATATTCATAAAGGGCTAATATGACATAAACAATTTTTATAATTGAATAAAAACAACAAAAGAAATGAAAGAAAATGAACGTAACCATAAGTGTGTGTATGCGTGTGCGTGCGTGCGTGCGTGAGTGCGTGCGTGCGTGCGTGTGTGCATTAAAAAGGAAGGATGCTGTATTTATTATTAGGTAATTTAATAGGTATATTGTTATTTATTAGGTAAAGGGAAAAAGTCCTTCAGTCTGAGCAATTTCCAGTAGGTATGTCTTTACAATTATTAAAATTATTCAACATAATATTTACGTGAATGTATAAAATATATTTACCCGTTATGTTTCCTATGGGTTCTTTGGGGAAAGTTGGTTAATTTAATGGAGCGTTTGACGTTGCAAAGGTTCGCTAATTTGAAGTCACCTTTTATACTCTAGTTAATCTTCTATCCCTTTCTATTTACATATATATAATTATTTATCGTTATATTTGTATTATTTCTTAACTATTGTTATTTATAGGTGCGGACTCGTTGTGCGGACGTTTAACCGAGAAGATAAACTCTAGTCACAATCATAAGTTGATACTGGCTCATATGCCACTACTGATGGTCTGCTTGGAGGTAAGGAGTAAGGGGCTTAATATTCATATATCAACACATACATATATACGCTCACTCCTATAGTCCCTAACGGGGTAGGCAGAGCATCACTGGTTCTGGAACCACTTGATGCCACGTTTGCCCAAATTGTGAAGGTTATCAGATGGAACAAGTTGTATAATGGTGAGAGGTGGTCAGCCTTTCGTCCATTATACAGCAAAACCCTCGCGTCCCTCTTACAGACTTTTATTGTATACCTGGGAAGAGTAGGTAGGTGGCACATTCTAAGTTTTTCAATCACTCCCAGTCCAATATGAAAGAAATAAGTAAATTCTGATATTAAGTCAATAAAAAAAATAAGGAAATTGTATGATTGAGTTTAAAAGAGCGACCCTCGAAGTTTCTCGCGTATTCTTCTCTTGAGGAAGACTGCACCTTTGCGAAAAGGTGCAAAGAAAAAAAAAACATTACTTTGACTTATTTTAAGTAACATCCTGCATGTTCTATGAAATGAAGCTTTTTTTGATTTTGACTTTGGGCCGTACATACAAGGCATAAATGATCGCTTAGCAAAACTGAAACTCTGAATTCAGACAATCATTAGAAACACTTGCTGTGTATAGTGAGTTGGTTAAATTAGTCACCCCTAATTGCCGTAGCGTTAATCAAGGCTCCATAATGGAAATAAATGTAGCCTTTTCAATCCAGGCTCTTTCCAGGGTCTAGGCAAGCTAGCGACGAAGTTCCCGTCGATAGCGAACACCTCGATCTACAACCTGCGCGACTTCCTCGTCACGCCGTCGCCCATACTCTTCAAACTACACAAGTTGGAACTTGAGAAGTCTGGGAAAGAACATATGAAGGTTACTTGTAAGTACTGGCTACAACAATTTGTGTAATTACTGTTTAAATTAGTTTTCGGTCCGTGACTTCGTTTGCTTGGAAAACTCTGGTCCTTCAACTGTCTCTGTGCATGTTAAGATGTGAAAGAATTACAAACAAATTCATGTATTCATTCATTTTCTCATTTACTTATAGCTAAGGGTAACTTTAAATTTATGAGGATAGATGGATGTTTATGTGTATGTGAACACTTTATTGCACATAATAAAAATTACAAAACAAAAGAGATGGATACAAAGAAAACTATGTACAAAGACGAGCTTATCCCTTAAAGAGATTTCTTCCAGCTAACCCTCGAGAGAAACGAAAGGAGACTAATCGCAGGATCGGTGTACTTGCGCAATAAGGAATTTTAACTAATAATATCTACTTTAACGCTACACTAATTATATTGATAATACATATACTCTAAATACATATACTTACATTTACTCTTTTGCGTTCTCAGTGACCACATTGGGCTATATATTTTTTTCCAAATTTTAACAGTAAACCAAATAAAGAAAATACATAATATGACCGTCAAATTTTCTACGGTCTTAAAGCAAGAAGTTTTGGTTATAGGTCAAAAAAGATTTAATTTTTAATGTAATGTTTAATTTGGTTTTAATTTCATGTAGTTTTATTTTGTTTTATTCAGAATGTGTATTTACAAACCTAAACAAACGCCCTCCCCAGTTTAGCAGTAAAATGTGATTTTTGTGTGCTTTTTTCTTGGAGTTTGTGGCCTGGTTACTAGACCTTTGGGCCAAGTTTAAATTTTTGACGTACTTCACATTTATCTGTATGCTTTTCAGTGCAAGGTAAAGAACTCCAAGGTTTGACGGAAACAGGAGTCCCTGTCAAATCGACTCCGTTCGAGAAGCTTCGAGACGCGGCCATAGAGAATCTATGCGTGGCATTAGAAGCCGCGTTGACTGTGGATCCGTTCTGCGTACCGGCGCTGGTGGGGTCTGTTAGTAACAGACTGTTTACAGCCGAGACCAGTGACAGGTAACGTGTCAAATATACAGAGCCATCTTTTCTCACAACACTTCAATTATTTTCACTGATATTTGTAAGGCCGCCCACGGTTACACCACTGGTTCCATCGCTCTCTCGCAAACAAGATAGGACACACAGACATATACACGACTACACGACGCAAGTGTATATACTTCGCGTGTCAAGAAGGGAACAAAATTGCTTTCTCTAGCGCCGTTCCATTACTAAATCACTTGTGTGACGTCACAATAAGTACAAAAATTATGGTACGCTTGGTTTCTATAGAGAAGATGAGACAAGCGTAATCTAGTAGTGTATATGTCTGTAATAGGACATATGTATCCTATTAGCTTAGCTGTTTTTTATTTATTTATTAAGAATGGGTTCGCTCTTGATCACAATCTAGCTCAGGGCAAAGATGCGGTCGAGGATGTAGCGAGCTCACCCAGAAGAAGCCTATTCACTCGTACTTTAAAGATATTCGGGTAAGAATATGTTTCCCACAAGACGTTTAGATGTCATTAATATACAATAAAACAACTAGATACAAAATCTCAAAGAAACGTCAACCAAAAACTGTCCGAGCTTTCGAACGAACTGACGGATGAGTGAGCAGGATAAAAGAACTGAACAAAAGAATGAAAGAGTGAGAAAACCTAGCAAAAAGAATGCCCAATCGCCGTGATGGGCATTCATTTGCTGCGGACACTTTTTGAGTGCGATAGGAAGTCTAGTTGTTTATTGTAGGTCAAAGTTTTTATGTTAAGAGCTGCAGAAATGTACCTCTACTCATTGGTCAACTACAGTGCTTTAGGTAAACCACTTTCAATCTCTCGGGTGCTAAATCAGTCCATGAAACTGAACAACTTTCCCCCAATAAGAGGTCAAAATACGAAAAAAATAAATTTTGAATTCCCATACAAACTTCGTCAGCATATAACGCATTTTGTATGGGAATTTTTTTCGTATGTTGACCTATGTTCCTTGGGGAAAGTTGTTCAGTTTTATGGACTGATTTAGCACCCGAGAGGTTGAAAGAGATTTACCTAAAGCCCTGTATAAGCGGTGACTTTTAATAAGCTAACGAAAGTTTAGGGGGTGATTCTCACTGTTAAGCTGAACAACTTTTCCCAAAAAACCCATATAGAATTCTAAAATTTGGTGGGAACATATATAGGCTGATTTAAAAAAAATATATTCAAACAACTAAATTTTGAAATACTGATTGTTTCAGTGAGTCATCCCTGATCAGTACGAACATCGTGATAATGCTGGGTCACGTCGCGGTGGCGCTCAAAGACACGCCAAAGACCACGGAAACCATCCTGCAGTTCTTCCAACAGAGGTAACATACTTTATTTAAATTAGCGAAATTTTTTGATTTGCGAATTTGATCACCCAAAAAATTAGAACTCACGGAACTTATTATAAGTTCTTAAAATATACAGTTGATTTCTAGTTTTACAGCTTAGTTGTTTACATGTTTGCCCTACTTTTAAATTAATATTCTATTTAATGAGATAGATTTTTTAAATTTTGAAAAACATGAAAAATTATTCGTAGCTCTGACTGATACAATACACAAAATGTATATTCATATATTGATCATAGCGTTGAGATTTAGTCATCGATAATACAAAACGTATGGTAGACAACAACGCATTTTTGTAGTAGTTGTGAACAAATATTCTATTTATCTATCTAGCAACAAGAATTAAAATAAAGAAAGATTTTTTGTAAACTCAGAAATATTTCTTAGTTTTCCGTCTGCTACTTTGTTCGCGTAGAAAAGTATCCCATGTCACTTTCTAGCCCTTGTGCAAAATCACGTCAATCTATTGCCTCGTTACAACCTAAAGGAAAGACAAACAGACAAAAAAACCGGCCAAGAGCGTGTCGGGACACGGGCATTGTAGGGTTCCGTAGCAGCATGGTTCAAATATGCAGCTGGCTTCTTAATTCTACGAGCATATGGACGGTTGAATTGCTAATGATGTCTAATAAAAACGAGGTCACAAAGAAAAAAAGGTAACTAAAGGAGAAATATAGATTCCAGCGCCACAAGAAAAAAAAAGTCATCTGTTTAATAACCAGCTCGCGTGGATGCAAATGGTTGTATAAAAATTGTTTACATTACGTATTCATTTAAAACGGGTGTACTATCGTTACGGTCATAGTTAGAGATGAAAGAGACTGTCTTTTAAGGCTTATTAAAAAGACTCGCCTCCATCTTACAGGACTTGACTTTAAAATTAAGACTGAAAGTTCGAGTTTTTATTAATAAGACTTAGTAGTTTATCAAAAGATTAAAAACTGAAACGACTCGAGTTGTTTTCAAAATACTAAAAGACTTAAACGACTCAAAATCTTTTATGTAAAAGGGATCGCATCGCAGTTTGTGTGTCATATTCAATATTTCTTTTGTAACCTATCAACCAAAAGGAATAATTCACGCCTAAACCACTAAATACATTTTGATAACATTTGACAAGGAGATAAAATGAGATATTTACATTCTATCAACACATACCTTACGACTGTCAACTTCCCAGATAATGAGTCGCCAGTCTTTCAAGTCCTTTAAGCTGTTTAAGTAACAGCTCAGTTTTTTACGTTAAAAGACTTCAACTAAAAAAGCTAGTCTTATGACTAAAGGTTGGGAACTAAAAGACTGAATCAGTCGTGAGGCGTCAAAAATAAGGTGAGTCTTTATTAAAAGCCTTAAAAGACTGAGTATCTTCCATCACTAGTCATAGTCGATGTTAAAATCTCCAAATACTATAGTATAAAAAACAAATGAATTAAAGAGTTTGTAGTTTCAGAAAAAACTTTAGTTTTGGTTTAAATACAACCTAATGAATGTATAAAATTTTTAATTTTTTTTTTGCTACAATATTATTAGAAATAATATAGACGTGCTGATAAAATAATTTTGATGTCATTTTCGTAATTAACACCACCAGAAACCTATTAAACGACACCTAAAATGTCAATATGTTACAGCTTGACTTTCGACCTCGCCTCACTTTTAGTATTGAACCTTGTAAACATGTTCTTATTAATTCCAAAAACTTTTGGCACTTGGTCGACTATCACTCGCAAACTTGAAAGGCCAACTTATGTGTGATAGTTTTTCTTTTAATTTTGTTATATATTCTACCAACGAGAACTTTTTCACATTTTTAGAAACAATCGTTTAGCTGGTAGAGGGGGGGACACTAATTTGATTCTGGGCTAGATACAACAGAATGGAAGTATTTAATCCGCGAGCGAAGCGAGCGCGAATTTTTGTTGATTTTTTAATTTTATTTTATTTTTTTAGCACCAAAAGTATTGTTAGGAATAATTTCGAGCTGGTGCTAAAGAGCAGGTCGCGTGGCGATTTTGTATAGTTTTGATGTCATTTTCGTAATTAACACCCCCAAAAACCTATAACGACACATGAAATGTCAATATGTTACAGCTTGGCTTTCGACCTTGCCTCACTTTTAGCGTGGAACTTTGTATGGCAGTTGTTTTGGATTAGGCTGAACTTAGTCGTAAATGCTATATGCTCGTGAAATATTTAACATTTTTTTTCATTTTAAAAAATAATTTTTCGCAAACGGACTGCTAAATCGAAAAACGTTCGTAGTAAACCCCTCCTATCTTTTAAAAAACTATCCTATGACATCCCACTCGATGATATCGGCGAGAAAAAAAAAATCCATCGCCCTTTCACATGTATGGGAAACACCCAAAAAATTTTTTTTTACAAAATTTTATTTCTTTTATTTGTCGGCGCAATTCATATATGTATGAACATGCCAAATTGCAGCTCTGTAGTACCAAGTATCTAATATTAGTAAATATATTCTTATTAGTCCCAACAATGATTGGCACTTGGTCTACCATTACTCGCAAACTTAAAGGGCTAACTTATGTTTTATAGTTTTCCTTTTAAATTTGATGTATATTCTACCTCTGTGAATTTTTCCACATTTTTAAAAACAACCGTTTAGCTGATAGAGGGGGGGGACACTTGTGTTTGACAAAAATTTTCACTTTAAAAATTTATGATTCGCAAACGGAGTGCTAAATCGAAAAACGTTCTTAGTAAACCCCTTCTATCTTTTAAAAAGCTATTCTATGACACCCCACTCGATGATATTGGCGAGAAAAAAAAAATTCATCGCCCTTTCACGTCTATGGGAGACACCCGAAAAAAAATTTTTTTCTAAGGTTTTACTCTACAGTTCTGTCGGCGTCATTAATATGTATAACCATGCCAAATTTCAGCTCTGTAGTACCAAGGGTTTCTTAGAAAACCCGCGGACAGACGGACAGACGGACAGACGGACATGGCGAAACTATAAGGGTTCGTAGATTACTACGGAACCCTAAAAAACTAACTTTTTATATATTAGAAAGTAAGGATAGGAATATTATGTGTATTTCAATAATAAATTAATAACCAGAGCATCATTTAATGATCACTCAGCGGTAAAGGAAAAAATCGTGTTGAAACCCAATTGTCTAAGAAAATTCGTTTTCGAAAGACGGGCCAAACCCCCTTCGTGTTTCAAAGGCCCGTGGCCCTCGGTGGGGACGTATATGATCTTATAAAAAAACCCAGAGTATATTTCCACATCGTCCCTCAGACTATGCCGCGCGCCATCTTCCCTGGACACGCTAATAGTGGACCAGCTCGGCTGCATGGCCCTCGCCAGCCCGGCCGGCCCCGCGCACGACGAGATCATGCGCATGTTCACTGTCATCACGGTGGAGGCCGCCAGCGCGGCCTACCACAGTGACGACCATAAACAGTACAGGTGAGTCGGGTGGGGAAACTGAGGCTCACTGGGCTCAGTTGGGAAAGTGAGTCTAATGGAGTAAGTAAGTCAAGTGGTGAGTGACTCCACTAGATTATTAGAAAAAATAATCTAGTGGAGTGAGTGAATGAGACTGTCTGACGAGGTGAGTAAGACGGGAGAACTAAGTGGATGAGTTATGTGGACTAAGTCAGATGGGGTGAATAAGGTGAAGTATGTCAGATAGGGTGAGTCGGGTGAAGTTAGTGAATGAATTGGATGGAACGAGAGTGTAGTGACTGAATGAGACGGGTAGAGCGAGTATAATAGTTTGAGTCGGGAGAAGTGATTGAAAGAGTCGGGTGGAGCATGTTAGACGGGTTGAGTCGGATAAAGTGACTGAAAGAGTCAAGTCAGATTGGTTATGTTGGATGAAGTGAATGAATGAGTCGGGTGGAGCGAATTAGATGGGTTGAGTCGGATGAAGTGAGTGAATGAGTCGGGTGGAGCGAGTTAGATGGGTTGAGTCGGATTAAGTGACTGAATGAGTCGGGTGGAGCGAGTTAGATGGGTTGAGTCGGATTAAGTGACGGAATGAGTCGGGTGGAGCGAGTTAGATGGGTTGAGTCGGATTAAGTGACTGAATGAGTCGAGTGGAGCGAGTTAGATTGTTTGAGACGGATGAAGTGAGTGAATGAGTCCGGCGGGCCGAGTTCGATCGGATGGGACGGATTAAGTGACTAAAAGAGTCTAGTTATATGGGTTGAGTCGGATGAAGTGAGTAAATCAGTCTAAGTCGAGAGTGAGTTTGTAAAATGTCGTCGTCCCGCAGCTACCGGCACGTGTCGGGCGCGGTGCTGAACGCGCTGGCCAACATCGCGGCCAACGTGCGCGGGCCGGCCGCGCGCCTCGAGCTGCTGACGCGCCTGCTGGAGCTGTTCGTGCAGCTGGGGCTGGGCGGCGAGCGCGCCACCGACCGCTCGCCCGCGCCCGTGCTCAAGGCCTCGGCCAGCGCCGGCAACCTCGGCGTGCTCGTGCCCGTCATCGCGGTAATACAACGCGTACACATACGTACACACATACGTACATACATACATACATACAGCGCGCCACCGACCGCTCGCCCGCGCCCGTGCTCAAGGCCTCGGCCAGCGCCGGCAACCTCGGCGTGCTCGTGCCCGTCATCGCGGTAATACAACGCGTACACATACGTACACACATACGTACATACATACATACATACAGCGCGCCACCGACCGCTCGCCCGCGCCCGTGCTCAAGGCCTCGGCCAGCGCCGGCAACCTCGGCGTGCTCGTGCCCGTCATCGCGGTAATACAACGCGTACACATACGTACACACATACGTACATACATACATACATACAGCGCGCCACCGACCGCTCGCCCGCGCCCGTGCTCAAGGCCTCGGCCAGCGCCGGCAACCTCGGCGTGCTCGTGCCCGTCATCGCGGTAATACAACGCGTACACATACGTACACACATACGTACATACATACATACATACAGCGCGCCACCGACCGCTCGCCCGCGCCCGTGCTCAAGGCCTCGGCCAGCGCCGGCAACCTCGGCGTGCTCGTGCCCGTCATCGCGGTAATACAACGCGTACACATACGTACACACATACGTACATACATACATACATACAGCGCGCCACCGACCGCTCGCCCGCGCCCGTGCTCAAGGCCTCGGCCAGCGCCGGCAACCTCGGCGTGCTCGTGCCCGTCATCGCGGTAATACAACGCGTACACATACGTACACACATACGTACATACATACATACATACAGCGCGCCACCGACCGCTCGCCCGCGCCCGTGCTCAAGGCCTCGGCCAGCGCCGGCAACCTCGGCGTGCTCGTGCCCGTCATCGCGGTAATACAACGCGTACACATACGTACACACATACGTACATACATACATACATACAGCGCGCCACCGACCGCTCGCCCGCGCCCGTGCTCAAGGCCTCGGCCAGCGCCGGCAACCTCGGCGTGCTCGTGCCCGTCATCGCGGTAATACAACGCGTACACATACGTACACACATACGTACATACATACATACATACAGCGCGCCACCGACCGCTCGCCCGCGCCCGTGCTCAAGGCCTCGGCCAGCGCCGGCAACCTCGGCGTGCTCGTGCCCGTCATCGCGGTAATACAACGCGTACACATACGTACACACATACGTACATACATACATACATACAGCGCGCCACCGACCGCTCGCCCGCGCCCGTGCTCAAGGCCTCGGCCAGCGCCGGCAACCTCGGCGTGCTCGTGCCCGTCATCGCGGTAATACGTCACACTCACATACGTACACACATACGTACATACATACAGCGAGCCATGAGTTTACCTATAAATGATCATTGCACTCAACAATCAATCGGCTGCGAAACGACTTAACTTCGACTAACGGAACCACGACAGACAGAATTGCGACAAACGTAACTGCTGGCACTTTGACGGCCGCTCCCGCGGCCCGCTCGCTTTGCTCGCTCGGCTCGTGCGTTCGGAATCGCAGTTCTAACAAACGAACCTACAATTACAGTTTCTGTACAGGTTGTGTCGCAGTTAAGTCGTGTCGTAGCTCAATCCGCAACTGGTTTTAAACGTTAAAATCTTTCTTATTTTCAAAGATATTAGTAAAACTATCAATCATTTATTTCAAGCCAATAATAGAGTGATTCTCGTCTTGCATTTTATCTTTAGTTATTTTGAAGTAACTTGTTGCAGGTTCTAGTAAAGAAACTACCTCCGATCAAGAACCCTAAACCTAGGCTACACAAGCTGTTCAAGGACTTCTGGTTGTACTGTGTCGTCATGGGATTCACCGCCGCGGACTCTGGTATTTATATTCAATCTTTTTGTTGTTATCTTTATGATCTAAATTCCACATTAGACGAGCACCCCTATTGCGGTAAGTTTGAACGTGTGTCAAGGCTGAATACAAGGGAACGAGAGCTTAACCGTTTTGATAAACTTAAAACTTACTTTAGTGGTTCAAATTTACCGCAATCGAGGGGTAGGAGTGTAGACACCAGTATTTTTTTTATTTTTTATTATAAGATGGGTTAACTCTTGACATCAATCTTGACCATAGGTCAAAGATGAGGTCGACGATGGAGCGAGTTAACCCAGAAAATGCCTATAAAGGCACTGGTACTCCTACGCACCGACGGAACACAGCAAGCTGTTTGGCGTCGGACTTCGGTAGGAGGGTGGTCGCGAACCAGACGGACCTTTACAGAGCCTACCACACCGCATGAGACCATAGGACGACACCTCAGATGAAATGAAATGTCGTTGCCTGGGATGGATTACTAGGAGGCAGGTCTCATTTGTGTTTCCTTAGTCGCCTCTTACGACACCCACGGAAAGAGAAGGGGTGGTGTTATTCTCAACCGATCACCACACGGTTAAAGTAAGTAGGATGTGAGGATTTTAGCTGTATCTTGGGCGAAAGGCATTCTATCTAATAGGCCTTTGACACAAATATCACTATCGCAGGAGCAGATTTTTCAAATTTTCCTGCAGACATTATATTACGTATTGTAATTTTCGATCCTATACGAGCTCCTCACATAATCACTATCGGCATCGAGCCGATAAGATCGAAACTATCGGCTCGATGCAGACTTTCAGTAACGCGAGTAAGACCGTGTCATATTGTGCATTAAATATATTGATTTATGGTCTGGTATAGTATTTAAAAAAAAAAAAAAACGCCATACACTCAAAGGCCCACATTAAGGTTTTCCCTTGTGTCGTGGGTCCCTCGGAATTCACATAAAGACAGACACAAACACCCATGACCCGAGAACAAACATCTGCTTTTTACACAAATATTTGCCCCGATTGGGATTTATTTCACCAGTTGCAGAAACGTTAATTAAACTTAAAGCTTCCTTAAGTGTAAAGCCGTTTTTGTTTTGCGTCAACTAGGAAGAAAGTAACAGTATGAAATTTACAGAAGCATTAACAATAGACGTCTGTGCAACTGAGTGTTTAACTGATAATGAATTTAGTGAAGTAAGAAGTATAAATACTTATCTAAAACTGGTGTTCTCTTCCTTTGGATTGGCGTAGCCATGCGAAAGCGTGAGTATGGCGCTTCTAGCAGCATAGATGTATGTCGTTTGGTTTGACTCGATCCCTTTTTGTATGGTTTGCTGTGGTGCTATATCCAATAAAGATATTTTTTAATTTAATATTGATTTAGTACAAGACTGCTTAACCCGAGGCACGCGATGTAATTAGTTTGGCAGCAATAGCTAATCAATTACCGTGTCAAAGGGTCCATAATAACTTACTGAAGACATTCTGCACAAATAACCTATTTAACGAAAACCCAAAGATTTTTCAGAAGACATCATAATAGGCTTCTGGAAAAGTAGTAGTAAACCCCGCGGGTGTCATCAGATTGATATATAAATATGTACTATAATATAAATAAAAAATAAAAAACCACTAGAACCAACGACGCTCTGCCTACCTCGATAGGGATATAGGCGTGAGTGAATATATTATGTAAAAAAAAATATTAGTTTTGGACTATGGTTTACATAATGTGATTTAGAACCTTATTTAGAAACTTTTTTTCTTTACCTTTTATTTGTTTTTTAAAATCTTTTTTTGGTATTTGTTATGTTGTCTATTTCGTAGATATAGCACCACAAAATCTCGAATGACCTCCACACCCTACCGCGGAGCGTGTTGTGTGAGATTGAAACCTGTATGCTGTTTAAGATTATTCCTTTATCTTGTAAGTTTTGCAGACGACATTTTTGCACAAAAATTATATTATTTCAGATTCACTCTCTTAGTTACCGACACTTGAACGTTATAATACCCAGTTCTGGCTACTAAGGCAGTCAGTTGATCGCACAAATTATAAATATGGAAAGGCGATAATTTTTTTGCTTTATCTTTTAGCATGTATTCTTAGAGAAAAGTTATTTAGTTTCGTTTACTAATTCACGACCTTAATTTTCACTAATTAGAAGTCGCTTTTAAGTCATATATTTAAAGTTTAATCAGTTGATTTTGAAATGTTAACATGAACGTATCACAGTGTTATCCAAAGCTTTAATAAATTTAAAAAAGAAAAACTTATCACAGTGTTACAAGCCTTATAATATAAAATTTTTTTGCAAAACTTGTCTGCAAAACTAATTAAGAGTGTGCTTTTAGGAATGTAGAGTGCGTTGTTAGATCATTTGTTTTGTATTAGGACATATTTGTATAGACATTAGGCATACGTTTAATTGCGCTTTCTTTAAGAGTGGATTTACTTTTTATATTTTCAAAAGTGCATAAACAGTGTGTGCTGGTTTTTTTATAAGTATATCGTATATAGGCTTATTATAAGTTTGTATTTAGTGGATTTTAATTTCTAAATTGTGAATAAATTAGTCTTGTTTAAACTTAATTTTAATGCAATATTTTTTGACGAAAGAGAAACTTATAAGATCTATAAATGAACTTATAAGATCTATAAATGTAATCTTTTTGTTTAGTAATAATATGTTTAAACACGACTATATGTTACAAATCAAAATTCCACATAAAAAGATTTTACATTTAGAGGTCTAATTTTTCTTGGAGCATTTGTAACATATTATAACTGAATTTGGATTTTTACATTGAATTTTGCACAGTAGTTTTTATCCCAAATTAACAAGAATGCGCCAGAATGCAATCCTAACCCCTATTCCTAGATGATTAAAGTTTAAAATAGCCCGCAATCTCCGCAGGTTTATGGCCACAAGAGTGGTACACGGGTGTGAAAGAGATAGCAGTGAAGTCGCCTTACCTTGTCTCGCAAACGTCGCTTCGCTCTGAGATCAGAGAGCTGCAGTACACTTCTGCTGTTAGAAACGATTCTGTTTCTATTACCGAGTTGCAGGTATGTATAGCGAAACTTAAGGAGATAAAAATACTCTTGAAACTGAATTACGTTTGAATTACGAATTGAGAATTTAATAAGAGAAACTGGAACTCTTGGTCACTGGTCTCATATAAAGTAATGTAATCAAACCACAAAAGTGTTATAAAGAGGCGAATCTTTTTAATTATTTTTTTTTAGATAAAGAGGCTTTCATTTTGTTTTACGACATTTTTTTGAAAACGCACGTCAGTCATCTTGGATTTCAAAGTAAATTTCGTTTTCGTAATCAACAGCCCCGAAAACCTATTAGACGACAATCATATCCATATTTTCAAAAAAGTGTATGTCTGTCATCTTTTGCTTTGGGTTTATTCATTTTTTAAAACTAATTTCGCTGATAACGTTTATAACAGAGGTCAGTGTCGCACGAGTATGTAATTTCAGAAGACCGTGACATTACTCACAATATGACACTATAAATTTATTTCAGGAGCTGAAGACCCAGATCCTGAACCTCCTGGACCACCCGCCCGACGTGACGGTGCTGGTCAACAAACTGACGTTCGCACCCTGCATGTATCTACTCAGTGTTTATTGGCTGGAAACTTTGAGGTTAGACGACTACCACTATTTACCGTGAAATTTATACAGAGTGTACCAGCTTAACAAATACTTTTTTTAAAATTAATCTTTATTAATAGAAAAAAGAGGGGTTGGTCACCATGTCACCCCCATCGGTCTTACTTAAATTACTAACGTATTTTTATGTACTTGGATACTAAATTATACAGTACCCTGACTTCACAAAGCCAAATAAGTTTGTTAGGCTATACGTACATCCGCCTTCGCACCGACTTCAAACAGTTCAGTAGGTACGAAGCACATTAAATGGTACGTTTTTATTTGTCGCTTTTTGAAGTCAGTTTAATATGTTAAAATAAAAAGTTTACTTATATTACTTCCTAAAGATCTGGATGTCCCGAAAGATATTTTAGCTATCCGTCGATTGGATATAAGTATCTAAGGTAATTGTATTTAGTTTTTAATTGGTTTCAGAGTAAGCAACTCTCCCGAACCAAGCTTGCAGCCGATCATTGAATATTTGAGTGACACAGCGCTACACAAAGACAAGAGTGGCATGTGGCAGTGTGTCGCAAGGTAACAACATAAACATGTTTATTATATCACTGATCATCCATAAAATACGTCACATGTTAAGGGGAGGGGACGGGGTCGATGAAATGTGACATTCTGTGACAAGGGGTGGGAGGAGTCATAGGTTTCGTGACGTCACATTTATAGATCTATATAATGAGTATCGACAAGTGTTAATAATTAGCAGGCACTCTTTGAGTTGAAATTTTGCATATAGGTTTAGTCTTTTATGAGGACAGTGGTTTAGAGTTCCCAAAAAAAATTATAACTCCCTATAATTGTCAATGCTATCTTTATTAAAAAATAACAAAAACTGGTAAATATGCAAAATAGTGACGTAACACTAGGGAGGCGGGAGTCTCAAAAATGTGACCAGGCTGTGACAACAAGGGAGGGGGAGGTCAAGAAATGATGAAATTCATGTGACCTAATTTAAGGATTGTCCTTACATTTTAAAAGTAAGATTTTTATGAACCCTGGCATAATAGCTGCCCACAATCTTTATTTTTTTAATTAACTAAAAGTACAATGCATTTAAACCGACGAGTAAGTTACGACACAGTGGACACCCGAAGGCCGTCGTGGCCGGGGTCGAAAAAAAAATGCACTGGACCGAAGTCGATAATCGAAACGAGAGAAGGCCTTTGCCCAACAGTGGGACAGAAAGGCTAATAAAAATCCCATAAAAGTTATTGAAAAAAATAGACGACACAATATCGAACGAAAAACACAGGAGATATGGTATCCTTAAATTCTGAGATAGTCACCGGGAAAGATAATCATCTATCTCTCAACATCAACATGGTATTGTGCCAGAAATCTTCTTACCCTTTTCTACATACAACTAAAGTATTTAATTTTGTGAAATAAGAATTTGTATTTTATGTTGAGTGTAAATAGTATTATACAAACGTCGAGAAATAGCTAAATCATCATATATACGAATTTAGAATTTAGACCTGTTTTAGTATTTAATGATGTGTTCAAATCGCGAAAGTTTAAAGTGTTATATAGTATTGTATTCATTTCTTTTACGTAAACAGAGAGGAGTGTTATAAGTTTAACGTGTCTGTCTGTGTATGTCTGTGGTATCGTAGCTCCCAAACGGATGAACCAATTTTCGTTTAGTTTTTTTTGTGTCATAGATAATTTTATCCCGAGTGTTCTTAGCCATGTTTCATGAAAATCTGTTCAGCCGTTTAAAAGTTATAAGCAATCGAATGTCGGGGGTTATTCAAAATTTTTAATTTTAGTGTTATGTTGCGAAGCCAATCTGATGATGAAGACTCATTTCTGAAACTTTATTTTGTTCCCAGCGTGGGCGACAAAGTATTCCAGAAATTCCTGGACTGTATGTCAGAGAAGATCAAAGACGAGACTCGGGAACGCGCTTTAGAAGGCCACGCTCAATTCCTACTGGTCAACTTCAATCACATCCACAAACAGATCAGAAGAGTGGCGGACAAGTGGCTGGCCATGTTAGTGGACAGGTTCCCGCATCTCTTGTGGAACTGTCAGGTGCGTTACGTAACTTTATACTCAATAACAGATCAGAAGGGTCGCGGATAAGTGGCTGGCCATGTTAGTGGACAGGTTCCCGCATCTCTTGTGGAACTGTCAGGTGCGTTACGTAACTTTATACTCAATAACAGATCAGAAGGGTCACGGATAAGTGGCTGGCCATGTTAGTGGACAGTTTCCCGCATCTCTTGTGGAACTGTCAGGTGCGTTACGTTACTTTATACTCAATAACAGATCAGAAGGGTTGCGGATAAGTGGCTGGCCATGTTAGTGGACAGGTTCCCGCATCTCTTGTGGAACTGTCAGGTGCGTTACGTTACTTTATACTCAATAACAGATCAGAAGGGTCGCGGATAAGTGGCTGGCCATGTTAGTGGACAGGTTCCCGCATCTCTTGTGGAACTGTCAGGTGCGTTACGTTACTTTATACTCAATAACAGATCAGAAGGGTTGCGGATAAGTGGCTGGCCATGTTAGTGGACAGGTTCCCGCAACTCTTGTGGAACTGTCAGGTGCGTTACGTTACTTTATACTCAATAACAGATCAGAAGGGTCGCGGATAAGTGGCTGGCCATGTTAGTGGACAGGTTCCCGCATCTCTTGTGGAACTGTCAGGTGCGTTACGTAACTTTATACTCAATAACAGATCAGAAGGGTCGCGGACTAGTGGCTCGCAATGTTAGTGGACAGGTTCTCGCATCTCTTGTGGAACTGTCAGGTGCGTTACGTAACTTTATACTCAATAACAGATCAGAAGGGTCGCGGTCTAGTGGCTGGCCATGTTAGTGGAAAGGTTCCCGCATCTCTTGTGGAACTGTCAGGTGCGTTACGTTACTTTATACTCAATAACAGATCAGAAGGGTCGCGGATAAGTGGCTGGCCATGTTAGTGGACAGGTTCCCGCATCTCTTGTGGAACTGTCAGGTGCGTTACGTTACTTTATACTCAATAACAGATCAGAAGGGTTGCGGATAAGTGGCTGGCCATGTTAGTGGACAGGTTCCCGCATCTCTTGTGGAACTGTCAGGTGCGTTACGTTACTTTATACTCAATAACAGATCAGAAGGGTCGCGGATAAGTGGCTGGCCATGTTAGTGGACAGGTTCCCGCATCTCTTGTGGAACTGTCAGGTGCGTTACGTAACTTTATACTCAATAACAGATCAGAAGGGTCGCGGACTAGTGGCTGGCCATGTTAGTGGACAGGTTCTCGCATCTCTTGTGGAACTGTCAGGTGCGTTACGTAACTTTATACTCAATAACAGATCAGAAGGGTCGCGGTCTAGTGGCTGGCCATGTTAGTGGACAGGTTCCCGCATCTCTTGTGGAACTGTCAGGTGCGTTACGTTACTTTATACTCAATAACAGATCAGAAGGGTCGCGGACTAGTGGCTGGCCATATTAGTGGACAGGTTCTCGCATCTCTTGTGGAACTGTCAGGTGCGTTACGTAACTTTATACTCAATAACAGATCAGAAGGGTCGCGGTCTAGTGGCTGGCCATGTTAGTGGACAGGTTCCCGCATCTCTTGTGGAACTGTCAGGTGCGTTACGTTACTTTATACTCAATAACAGATCAGAAGGGTCGCGGACTAGTGGCTGGCCATATTAGTGGACAGGTTCTCGCATCTCTTGTGGAACTGTCAGGTGCGTTACGTAACTTTATACTCAATAACAGATCAGAAGGGTCGCGGTCTAGTGGCTGGCCATGTTAGTGGACAGGTTCCCGCATCTCTTGTGGAACTGTCAGGTGCGTTACGTTACTTTATACTCAATAACAGATCAGAAGGGTCGCGGACAAGTAAACTTGAATTGGACATTTCGATAATCATTCTAAGAGCAACAGGTACTCTTAGGTCCAAATTATTGAACGCGACTCAGACTCTGATTTATACTTAAGTAGCAGTCGTTTTTGTCATTTTGATAGTGAGAGAAAGAGACAATCAGTACTTAAGTACTGATTGATCAAGACTTGAGTCTCTTTCTGTAATACGGGCCTGAGTTTTAGGAAATAAACTCACTTCGCTGGCTTATCTAAATTTGGGAATAAACTAAATTTGTTTAATTGGACATTTCCATAATCATTCTAAGAACAACCGGTGCTCACACTTGATTTTTTTCCGAATCTGAGGTGTCGTCCTATGGTCTCATGCGGTGTGGTGGGCTCTGTGAAGGGCCGTCTGGTTCGCGACCACCCTCCTACCGAAGTCCGACGCCAAACAGCTTTCTGTGTTCCATCGGTGCGTGGGAGTACCAGTGTCTTTATAGGCATTTTCTGGGTTAACTCGCTTCATTGTTGATCTCATCTTTGACCTTATGGTCAAGATTGAAGTCAAGAGTTAACCCATCCTATAATAATAATAAAAAACTTGTTTTATGAAAAATCTTTTAAATATTGTGTAAAAAGCAGATGTTTGTTCTCGGGTCATGGTTGTTCGTGTCTGTCTTTATGTGTGTTACAAAGGACCCACGACACAAGGGAAAACCTTAGTGTGGGCCTTTGAGTGTGTAGTGACTATAATGTTTGACAACACCCTCTCCAACCCTGCAGGTGTTGTGGTCAATGCTGGACATCCTGCAAGTGCTGAGCTTCAGCCTGGAGCTGGACGCCAACCAGGAGACGCCGCTGCTGAAGGTGCCCGGCACCGACTTCACGCTGCAGCTGCAGGACACGCTCGAGGGGAGGGAGGTGAGGAAGGAAATTATTAACAAGAGTTAACCCATTCATAATAAAAAAAACAATTAATATATGTGTCGTTTCTTTTGATGAGAAAGAAAATCCGTAGTTTTAGTTCAACCTCATTACAAACCTGTAAAAAATCGCTTGAAACGATATGGTCGCCTATATTGTACCTTTATGCTGATGTTAGGTACAGCATCAGCGTAAAGGAACAATATTATAAAATTACTTTCTTTAAAAAATTGAGTAATTAAGTTATGTTCTTATGTACGGACGACCGCAACTCAGGTTACCACACGCGTGCACTCTGTGCTGTTGTGATAAGAGCGGTTTTGCAATGAAAATGGAAAAATCTGATGCGCTCCCCTCTTTACAAGTATGATACCTAGTACTAAAGTCATAAAAAACAAAAAAAACAAGAGCTCACGTCTCAAGTGAGCTGTTATTTACCGAGACGTTTTTTTTTGACGCCGACCCAATCTTTAGTCGGTTGATCGAATGTGTAATAATAAAGATTTTTTATTGCAGTGCATAGTAAAGGACTTCGCGGACCGATGTCACGGGATAGTGCAAGAGGCCATGAAGTGGGCGCCGCAGTCCACGCGCTCGCATCTGCAGGAGTACCTCAACCAGGTGTGTGGTGTTATAAGCTAAAAATACCGTTTGAACATAAAGCGGGGTCCACAGCGACAATTTTCTAACAGAACATGTTATCAAAATCTCCAGTCCACAGCTTGTTACATATACACATCAACACGGTCTAGGGATATTGCATGATTTTTCATACAAAAGAGGTCTGTTTGAGAAGCTATAATAGCATACTCGAGATACATGGAGGGCTATAATTTTCAGACGAGCGAGTGCGAGTGCTAAACCTGAATTTTCAATTCTAGACAAAAAAAATTGTTTTGCTTGAAATTTGTGAAAAAGTGACGAAAAAAAAATTTGCGTAAATACGACCGTTTTCATACAAAAAGCAGGCAAAAAGTGCATTTTCGTTTTCGTTTTATATTTTTATTTTATTTTTAATTATATTTTTAATTATAAATTATAGCCCTCCATGTACCTCGAGTATGCTTTTATAGCTTCTCAAACAGACCTCTTTTGTATGAAAAATCGTATAATATCCCTAGACCGTGTTGATGTGTATATTATCAAAACCTCCAGTCCACAGCTTTGACACACAATCTTCAAACGAAACGTCCTCCTCTAGTGATGTTATCCATTCGTTGCAGCAAACTTGTTCTTATTTTTTTTATAGCAAAACTGTTAGGCCACGCCCCTAATCGGTTAGTAAATGTTTGCGTGTTAGCAAACACGAAAACATGGAGCTGTGGACACGGCTTAAGAATCAGTATTTTCAACCGTCGTCGCGTATGTAACCTAGACGAAACTGCAAGAAGATGCTGTGTCTGCGTAATCACCGATAATTGCTCTGTCTATGTGGGGACTTCTGTATAATGTGTCAAATCCTTAAGTCCCTCACTCCAGCTTTCTCCTTCACCTGCAGCTCTAGCACGATAACGACAAACTCGCGCTCGGCTCACGCTGTAACTTCACTTTGATTGCGCGAGGGTTCCGCACAAAGACTCGCTCGCCCTATGGCGTCAATGTTGACATTTTGACATAGGACCGCGGTGTTTTCGCGGCGCTGTCACTATCGTACTCGGCCTGCAGGTCGCAGTCTTTCGGATCTGACAGGTCAAAAATTGTTGTAGGTGCCAAACTCGACCCTATGGCACCACTGCGGTCTGGCACTGGCCACAAGCGCGCTACTGGGCGCGGCCGGCCTCAACCGCATATCTGCGCCGCTGCCCCGCGCCGCGCTCGACAAGCGGCCCTCCTGCGTCACGCAGGACTCCGCCGCGCTGCTGGCGGTCGTCAGCCAGCGCAGCAGATACGCGGGGGAGGTCAGTGCCACGGGTTACACAGTCACACATATGTAGGGGGGGGTAGTGTAATGCAACTACACAGGTACGCGGGGAGGTTAGTGCTACATACTACATAGATATGTAGGGAGTAGGGAATCCAATCCCGCATCGAAATCGTGATACCGCACGCCTGCGGGATTTGCGGGATTAAGAATTTTTGATATTTTATTTGTTTTAAGCCAATTTATTATTATTAGACTTAAAAAATGTTTCCATACTTCACTTGAACTTTTAAACTCTTTATAAACTAAACTCACGCTCGTTTTAAATAATAACTAAAGGAATTTTTCACTCGCTTAACTTACTATGAGAACTTTTACAACAAAAATAATTGTACCTTTGTATCGTACCTTTTCACATAACAATTAAGACACAAATGACACAATAACTTTCTCTAACAATAATTAATCGACGGAATATACGTGTATTTTTTTAATTATTTTTTTTACTTTAAACACGGGTACTTTAAACGGCCACCATTTTGGTGCGATTAGCGTGACAGTTCACGACTATTTTGTGGATTTTAATATATTTTGACTCAAGTTTTCACTAATCCATCATGGACTCATGGAACAATATTCTCCAACCAATATATAAGTAATTTTGTTGTCATGAACTTTGACGTCATATTGGTTTTTCGGATATTTAAATTTTCCGAAGTTTTGAAAAATTAATTTCAGTCTCAAAAATATTCAAATAGACATTATTGTGATGTGAAGCTATTTAAAAAAAAACTCATATCTGTATTACAAGTACTGGGTGAAAAAGAACCTCCTAACTATATTCAAAATCCTGAACCAGTATCACTCAAAGAACACATTTATGAAATAAAATATTTTTTAAATATTTTTTCAATGGGAAAAGTTCATTTTTTGCCTAAACGTAGACATTACTCCTACACCAGGCACGCGAGGGGTGCGAGTAGCGCTCGGAGGGTGCGCCTGAGTGGTGTCTACGTTTAGGAAAAATATCCCCCCCCCTCAAAAAAAATAAAATTAAAAGTGTTCAGTAAGTGATACTGATTCAGGATTTTCAATAAATCTAGGAGGTTCTTTTTCAACCTGTATATTGTTCGATTGTTCTGTTTCAATACCTACAACACACAACACAAAATAGAAATTAAAACTATATTAAGCTGTAAAATAAAGACTGAAAACAACATTATTTTCTTAAAAAACTCCGTACAAAAGTCACGTATTCACTTTAAAAAGTCTTAAAAACTTACTAATGGGGCTTTACTGTCTAATAAATAATCAGAGCATCGTCTGAGCCCATTTTACAAACTTTTAGTTTTTAATAAAAAAAAAACATTAAACGCGGGATCCCGCACGACTAATCCCGCATTTTCGATCCCGCAAAAAGGGTGCGGGATTCCGCATTTGCGGGATTGGATGCCCTAGTAGGGAGGGGGTTAGTGTAATGCAACTACACAGATACGCGGGGAGGTTAGTGCAACATACTACATAGATATGTAGGGAGGGGGTTAGTGCAACAAACTACATAGATATGTAGGGAGGGGGTTAGTGCAACAAACTACACAGATATGTATAGAGGGGGTTAGTGTAATGCAACTACACCGATACGCAGGGAGGTTAATGCAACATACTACACAGATATGTAGGGGGGGGGGGGTTAGTGCAACGCAACTACACATAGATACGTAAGGGAGGATAGTGCAACACCTCTACACAGTTTCCCACAAATACGCAGGAGACTTATAAACTAATCGAAGGTCACTCATGAGTATGTTACAATACATGTATTGTGGTGGGTTTAGGTAGCGGGCGCGGTGACAGCGGAGGGGGGCGGCGAGGCGGGCTTGTGGCGGGTGGGGGCGCGGCTGCAGCACGAGCTGGGGCAGGCCACGGCCGCGCGCCAGCACTCGAAGCACCGCGCCGCGCTGTGGCGGGCCACCGCGCTGCTAGTGCACGCCAGACACAGCAGCCAGCCCGCGCAGGGCCGGGTGCGGGCGCTACTGCATGCCATCGGTACGTATACATGTACAGTACACATACACATACACATACTATACCACGCCAGTACTAGTGCACGCCAGACACAGCAGCCAGCCCGCGCAGGGCCGGGTGCGGGCGCTACTGCATGCCATCGGTACGTATACATGTACAGTACACATACACATACACATACTATACCACGCCAGTACTAGTGCACGCCAGACACAGCAGCCAGCCCGCGCAGGGCCGGGTGCGGGCGCTACTGCATGCCATCGGTACGTATACATGTACAGTACACATACACATACACATACTATACCACGCCAGTACTAGTGCACGCCAGACACAGCAGCCAGCCCGCGCAGGGCCGGGTGCGGGCGCTACTGCATGCCATCGGTACGTATACATGTACAGTACACATACACATACACATACTATACCACGCCAGTACTAGTGCACGCCAGACACAGCAGCCAGCCCGCGCAGGGCCGGGTGCGGGCGCTACTGCATGCCATCGGTACGTATACATGTACAGTACACATACACATACACATACTATACCACGCCAGTACTAGTGCACGCCAGACACAGCAGCCAGCCCGCGCAGGGCCGGGTGCGGGCGCTACTGCATGCCATCGGTACGTATACATGTACAGTACACATACACATACACATACTATACCACGCCAGTACTAGTGCACGCCAGACACAGCAGCCAGCCCGCGCAGGGCCGGGTGCGGGCGCTACTGCATGCCATCGGTACGTATACATGTACAGTACACATACACATACACATACTATACCACGCCAGTACTAGTGCACGCCAGACACAGCAGCCAGCCCGCGCAGGGCCGGGTGCGGGCGCTACTGCATGCCATCGGTACGTATACATGTACAGTACACATACACATACACATACTATACCACGCCAGTACTAGTGCACGCCAGACACAGCAGCCAGCCCGCGCAGGGCCGGGTGCGGGCGCTACTGCATGCCATCGGTACGTATACATGTACAGTACACATACACATACACATACTATACCACGCCAGTACTAGTGCACGCCAGACACAGCAGCCAGCCCGCGCAGGGCCGGGTGCGGGCGCTACTGCATGCCATCGGTACGTATACATGTACAGTACACATACACATACACATACTATACCACGCCAGTACTAGTGCACGCCAGACACAGCAGCCAGCCCGCGCAGGGCCGGGTGCGGGCGCTACTGCATGCCATCGGTACGTATACATGTACAGTACACATACACATACACATACTATACCACGCCAGTACTAGTGCACGCCAGACACAGCAGCCAGCCCGCGCAGGGCCGGGTGCGGGCGCTACTGCATGCCATCGGTACGTATACATGTACAGTACACATACACATACACATACTATACCACGCCAGTACTAGTGCACGCCAGACACAGCAGCCAGCCCGCGCAGGGCCGGGTGCGGGCGCTACTGCATGCCATCGGTACGTATACATGTACAGTACACATACACATACTATACCACGCCAGTACTAGTGCACGCCAGACACAGCAGCCAGCCCGCGCAGGGCCGGGTGCGGGCGCTACTGCATGCCATCGGTACGTATACATGTACAGTACACATACACATACTATACCACGCCAGTACTAGTGCACGCCAGACACAGCAGCCAGCCCGCGCAGGGCCGGGTGCGGGCGCTACTGCATGCCATCGGTACGTATACATGTACAGTACACATACACATACTATACCACGCCAGTACTAGTGCACGCCAGACACAGCAGCCAGCCCGCGCAGGGCCGGGTGCGGGCGCTACTGCATGCCATCGGTACGTATACATGTACAGTACACATACACATACACATACTATACCACGCCAGTACTAGTGCACGCCAGACACAGCAGCCAGCCCGCGCAGGGCCGGGTGCGGGCGCTACTGCATGCCATCGGTACGTATACATGTACAGTACACATACACATACTATACCACGCCAGTACTAGTGCACGCCAGACACAGCAGCCAGCCCGCGCAGGGCCGGGTGCGGGCGCTACTGCATGCCATCGGTACGTATACATGTACAGTACACATACACATACTATACCACGCCAGTACTAGTGCACGCCAGACACAGCAGCCAGCCCGCGCAGGGCCGGGTGCGGGCGCTACTGCATGCCATCGGTACGTATACATGTACAGTACACATACACATACTATACCACGCCAGTACTAGTGCACGCCAGACACAGCAGCCAGCCCGCGCAGGGCCGGGTGCGGGCGCTACTGCATGCCATCGGTACGTATACATGTACAGTACACATACACATACACATACTATACCACGCCAGTACTAGTGCACGCCAGACACAGCAGCCAGCCCGCGCAGGGCCGGGTGCGGGCGCTACTGCATGCCATCGGTACGTATACATGTACAGTACACATACACATACACATACTATACCACGCCAGTACTAGTGCACGCCAGACACAGCAGCCAGCCCGCGCAGGGCCGGGTGCGGGCGCTACTGCATGCCATCGGTACGTATACATGTACAGTACACATACACATACACATACTATACCACGCCAGTACTAGTGCACGCCAGACACAGCAGCCAGCCCGCGCAGGGCCGGGTGCGGGCGCTACTGCATGCCATCGGTACGTATACATGTACAGTACACATACACATACTATACCACGCCAGTACTAGTGCACGCCAGACACAGCAGCCAGCCCGCGCAGGGCCGGGTGCGGGCGCTACTGCATGCCATCGGTACGTATACATGTACAGTACACATACACATACTATACCACGCCAGTACTAGTGCACGCCAGACACAGCAGCCAGCCCGCGCAGGGCCGGGTGCGGGCGCTACTGCATGCCATCGGTACGTATACATGTACAGTACACATACACATACACATACTATACCA
The DNA here is from genome assembly GCA_949987775.1 of Aproaerema taeniolella. Classification (NCBI taxonomy): domain Eukaryota; kingdom Metazoa; phylum Arthropoda; class Insecta; order Lepidoptera; family Gelechiidae; genus Aproaerema; species Aproaerema taeniolella. The sequence continues at coordinate 15,182,040 of OX465263.1, read as the reverse complement.
CGCCAGTACTAGTGCACGCCAGACACAGCAGCCAGCCCGCGCAGGGCCGGGTGCGGGCGCTACTGCATGCCATCGGTACGTATACATGTACAGTACACATACACATACACATACTATACCACGCCAGTACTAGTGCACGCCAGACACAGCAGCCAGCCCGCGCAGGGCCGGGTGCGGGCGCTACTGCATGCCATCGGTACGTATACATGTACAGTACACATACACATACACATACTATACCACGCCAGTACTAGTGCACGCCAGACACAGCAGCCAGCCCGCGCAGGGCCGGGTGCGGGCGCTACTGCATGCCATCGGTACGTATACATGTACAGTACACATACACATACACATACTATACCACGCCAGTACTAGTGCACGCCAGACACAGCAGCCAGCCCGCGCAGGGCCGGGTGCGGGCGCTACTGCATGCCATCGGTACGTATACATGTACAGTACACATACACATACACATACTATACCACGCCAGTACTAGTGCACGCCAGACACAGCAGCCAGCCCGCGCAGGGCCGGGTGCGGGCGCTACTGCATGCCATCGGTACGTATACATGTACAGTACACATACACATACACATACTATACCACGCCAGTACTAGTGCACGCCAGACACAGCAGCCAGCCCGCGCAGGGCCGGGTGCGGGCGCTACTGCATGCCATCGGTACGTATACATGTACAGTACACATACACATACACATACTATACCACGCCAGTACTAGTGCACGCCAGACACAGCAGCCAGCCCGCGCAGGGCCGGGTGCGGGCGCTACTGCATGCCATCGGTACGTATACATGTACAGTACACATACACATACTATACCACGCCAGTACTAGTGCACGCCAGACACAGCAGCCAGCCCGCGCAGGGCCGGGTGCGGGCGCTACTGCATGCCATCGGTACGTATACATGTACAGTACACATACACATACACATACTATACCACGCCAGTACTAGTGCACGCCAGACACAGCAGCCAGCCCGCGCAGGGCCGGGTGCGGGCGCTACTGCATGCCATCGGTACGTATACATGTACAGTACACATACACATACACATACTATACCACGCCAGTACTAGTGCACGCCAGACACAGCAGCCAGCCCGCGCAGGGCCGGGTGCGGGCGCTACTGCATGCCATCGGTACGTATACATGTACAGTACACATACACATACACATACTATACCACGCCAGTACTAGTGCACGCCAGACACAGCAGCCAGCCCGCGCAGGGCCGGGTGCGGGCGCTACTGCATGCCATCGGTACGTATACATGTACAGTACACATACACATACACATACTATACCACGCCAGTACTAGTGCACGCCAGACACAGCAGCCAGCCCGCGCAGGGCCGGGTGCGGGCGCTACTGCATGCCATCGGTACGTATACATGTACAGTACACATACACATACACATACTATACCACGCCAGTACTAGTGCACGCCAGACACAGCAGCCAGCCCGCGCAGGGCCGGGTGCGGGCGCTACTGCATGCCATCGGTACGTATACATGTACAGTACACATACACATACACATACTATACCACGCCAGTACTAGTGCACGCCAGACACAGCAGCCAGCCCGCGCAGGGCCGGGTGCGGGCGCTACTGCATGCCATCGGTACGTATACATGTACAGTACACATACACATACACATACTATACCACGCCAGTACTAGTGCACGCCAGACACAGCAGCCAGCCCGCGCAGGGCCGGGTGCGGGCGCTACTGCATGCCATCGGTACGTATACATGTACAGTACACATACACATACACATACTATACCACGCCAGTACTAGTGCACGCCAGACACAGCAGCCAGCCCGCGCAGGGCCGGGTGCGGGCGCTACTGCATGCCATCGGTACGTATACATGTACAGTACACATACACATACACATACTATACCACGCCAGTACTAGTGCACGCCAGACACAGCAGCCAGCCCGCGCAGGGCCGGGTGCGGGCGCTACTGCATGCCATCGGTACGTATACATGTACAGTACACATACACATACACATACTATACCACGCCAGTACTAGTGCACGCCAGACACAGCAGCCAGCCCGCGCAGGGCCGGGTGCGGGCGCTACTGCATGCCATCGGTACGTATACATGTACAGTACACATACACATACACATACTATACCACGCCAGTACTAGTGCACGCCAGACACAGCAGCCAGCCCGCGCAGGGCCGGGTGCGGGCGCTACTGCATGCCATCGGTACGTATACATGTACAGTACACATACACATACACATACACATACTATACCACGCCAGTACTAGTGCACGCCAGACACAGCAGCCAGCCCGCGCAGGGCCGGGTGCGGGCGCTACTGCATGCCATCGGTACGTATACATGTACAGTACACATACACATACACATACTATACCACGCCAGTACTAGTGCACGCCAGACACAGCAGCCAGCCCGCGCAGGGCCGGGTGCGGGCGCTACTGCATGCCATCGGTACGTATACATGTACAGTACACATACACATACACATACACATACTATACCACGCCAGTACTAGTGCACGCCAGACACAGCAGCCAGCCCGCGCAGGGCCGGGTGCGGGCGCTACTGCATGCCATCGGTACGTATACATGTACAGTACACATACACATACACATACACATACTATACCACGCCAGTACTAGTGCACGCCAGACACAGCAGCCAGCCCGCGCAGGGCCGGGTGCGGGCGCTACTGCATGCCATCGGTACGTATACATGTACAGTACACATACACATACACATACTATACCACGCCAGTACTAGTGCACGCCAGACACAGCAGCCAGCCCGCGCAGGGCCGGGTGCGGGCGCTACTGCATGCCATCGGTACGTATACATGTACAGTACACATACACATACACATACTATACCACGCCAGTACTAGTGCACGCCAGACACAGCAGCCAGCCCGCGCAGGGCCGGGTGCGGGCGCTACTGCATGCCATCGGTACGTATACATGTACAGTACACATACACATACACATACTATACCACGCCAGTACTAGTGCACGCCAGACACAGCAGCCAGCCCGCGCAGGGCCGGGTGCGGGCGCTACTGCATGCCATCGGTACGTATACATGTACAGTACACATACACATACACATACTATACCACGCCAGTACTAGTGCACGCCAGACACAGCAGCCAGCCCGCGCAGGGCCGGGTGCGGGCGCTACTGCATGCCATCGGTACGTATACATGTACAGTACACATACACATACACATACTATACCACGCCAGTACTAGTGCACGCCAGACTAAGTATATAAATTCAGTGTTAACTCAAACAAACCAGGATCATTCTATCAAAATTGTGTGACTATTTGTCTTTCTTCTTTCACTTCATTATTGTCCTCAGACCCTGAACAGCTTTAATTTAAATGAACACTAAAACTAAATGAAAACATAACCGTACACGAACATACATATGTAAGTACGTACGCACACAATCTCACGCACAGACACACTCACACGTACACGCACATACATACTCTTACACACACATAGTGTCTGGCGGTGTTGAACATTATTTTTTATATTTTATTAATTATATTCTATAAGACATCAGCAGCCAGACTTCAAGACAACTGAGTAATTTTTGGAAGTACCTTCAGAACCTGATAGCTGAAAATTGGCCGTCGGCCCAGGTTAACTAGTATTCATACATTACTAGTACGTACTAACACTACTATTTCCCACACATATGGTTTAAATAAAGTCTGGCGGCCCTGGGATTTCCTTCTATTACCTGTTATTGTAACTTTGATTTTTTTATTATTTTTTGTCTTCTTTGTTTTTTTTTTACTAAAACTTAATTTAACTTCATGTTCATGACCAAAAGGAAGAGGCTAATAACTCACAATACAGAGTATCCTATTGTAAGCATCAGTGCGAAATGTAAACTTAGTAAAATTCCTTGTTCATAAATAAATTATCATTTTTATTAATAAAAAATCTCAATCCCACTGACCACCTCTCACCATTTCCCTCCAGCGTGGTCCCAAGTGGACCTATTCACGGAAGACGCGATGACGACAGCAGTGGAGTGCTGGCAGTGGCTGAGCACCTCCCGAGCTGACCTGGAGCTACGACTGCTAGAGGAGGTCTTCGCAGCCTGGACCTGCACTGTGGACCGGAAGATGGGACTCTTCTCGAAACAACCGGAGGAGACCAGCCCGCTCGCTGTCAGTGAAGGTAAGGATCTAAGGAAGGTTTTATGGTTGCTGGGAGAAGTTTCATGGTACCTAGAAGTGTATTGTTGGAAGCCATTATGTATGCGCGTGATTCTTTATGATAGTAAAGAACCTTTCTTAATTTCAAGGCCTGTATATTTTCCTTGTGTAACATACATACAAGTGTGGTAGACATAATTTTAAATGTTTAAATACAAAGTCCCCCGCCACGTCTCTGTCTAAACTACTGAACGAATTTTCATACGATGGAATGATTCAATAGGAAAAATTCTCATGGGATCGAAGTCCGAGCAGGAAGCTAGTTATTTTAAATAAAGTTGTAAAAATATTTACAAAAAACATATGAAGGAACCTGTCGATCACTTCACCAGCGTATGAGTTGATAGCACGTGCAACGCTCCGTATCATCGTAAACAAGTATATGTGACTTTTTATAGAACTGAACAACTTCACCCAAGGAATTTGTTCTCAATATAAAATGAGATAAAATCATGAAATTCTCAAAAAAAGTTGAGTTCTTTTACTTTGGCAATCAATCAGTTGACCACTCAAGTTTTATGGAAAGGATTTTTTTTTTCATATTTCGATCTACTTATACGCTATGTTCCATGGGGAAAGTTGTTTTGTTATTAGGCTGATTTCCATTTCCATTCGCTTACTAATTTAAAGAGACCCTAGTGGGTGTCGATAGTGACAGTGTGGTACTGCTGCAGACGAGCGTCTGGAGCCGAGTCCGCCGGTGGTGAGCGTGCACGCGGTGTGGGTGCGCTACCTGTGCGAGGTGGCCGACACCGCCAAGTACAACTCGCACGAGAAGGTGCTCATGCTAGCCTCGCTGCTGCACAGGTATGTAATGCTACAACACTTACTATACCCCTCCTTAGCATAATTTACCTTAGAATAAGAAAAGATTCAAGTTTCAAAACATTTAACCTTACTAATGTACCTAAATCCCCTTCGTGTTTTGAAGGGAGGCCCGTGCCCCTCAGTGGAGATGGCTGGCAAAAAAAATGACATAAATGTGAATATAAGTTTCTTTGTTTATTACGCTTTCACGCCTAAACTACTGAACCTCAGTACGTCTTACCTTTGTATGACCCACCTCGGTACTACCCACCTTAGTGTAGTACTATGTACGACCTACCTTTGTACAAGGAGTGACCTATTAATAAGGATTTTATTTGTAGGTCGCTACCTCTGACAGTAGGAGATATGCGTGGAGACCACATCAATCGTCACGTTGACACAGCTGGCGTCCGATTCAGGTATGTCTACACCCCTATAAAAGCCTTTTCATTCCCATGAAAATTACGGAAGTTCTCTACTGTCCACATAAAGGAATCCACGTGTAACATTAACCATTTAGGTCAAACGGTCAGGGCTGAGCGTTGATAAGTCAGGAACATGAACTGTTTTACTGAACTGACGAGTGTGAACTGTTTTCATAATTTACACAGTCACAAATTTAGTGTATATTTTGCGTTGTCATTTCTTTAAGGAACTCCATTGATAGTATTAAATATAAATATTTACATTATTATGTAACTTGACACAACTAAGTCATTAATGTACATAATATACAAATTAGGACCAAGAATGCTGCCCTGTGGCACTCCGCATTAAATTGTGAGAATTCTGTACTAATCTAATGACCAATTTTCCTCTGTTGATGCGGGTATAAGTGATAACTTAAAAGCATCTAGCTAGAAGAATACCTCTTACGCCGATGATTTAAGGTTAATCCAAAAGTATAGTGTGGAACACCGTGTCAAAGGCTTTTATTAAATCTAGTATTATGGCTACCTACATTTTTGATATAATTTTTTCTATAAAAAAATGATTAGCGGGCACTCATCGCCAGCGTTGTTTACACGTAGGTACCTGCTTAGTATCTTTCTATCTACCTACACTAATATTATAAACAGGGAATATTAGATTGTTTGCATTAAATAGGCTAGGAAACTACTGGACCGATTGAAAAAAATATTTCGCCATTAGAATGCTACATTATCCTTAGGTAACATAGGCTACATAATTTTTCCGAATTTCCATGTGAACGAAGTCCCGGACGGATTGTTAGTAAATTATATAAACAGTGATACTTAAATGTCCGGCCTAGCTAATCTGTTTGCCAGCCTGGATTGAGTCTGTGTATGTGTGTCTAAGTGTGTGTGTGTGTACATGTGTGTGTGTCACAGACTGCTGTCGTGCGGTCTGTCGTTGCTACAAGGTGACATGCTGCCGCGCTCGCTGGCCCGCAACCTGCTCCGCGAGCGCGTGTACTGCGCTAGTCTGGACTACTTCTGTATGTGTGTCTAAGTGTGTGTGTGTACATGTGTGTGTGTCACAGACTGCTGTCGTGCGGTCTGTCGTTGCTACAAGGTGCCATGCTGCCGCGCTCGCTGGCCCGCAACCTGCTCCGCGAGCGCGTGTACTGCGCTAGTCTGGACTACTTCTGTATGTGTGTCTAAGTGTGTGTGTGTACATGTGTGTGTGTCACAGACTGCTGTCGTGCGGTCTGTCGTTGCTACAAGGTGACATGCTGCCGCGCTCGCTGGCCCGCAACCTGCTCCGCGAGCGCGTGTACTGCGCTAGTCTGGACTACTTCTGTATGTGTGTCTAAGTGTGTGTGTGTACATGTGTGTGTGTCACAGACTGCTGTCGTGCGGTCTGTCGTTGCTACAAGGTGACATGCTGCCGCGCTCGCTGGCCCGCAACCTGCTCCGCGAGCGCGTGTACTGCGCTAGTCTGGACTACTTCTGTATGTGTGTCTAAGTGTGTGTGTGTACATGTGTGTGTGTCACAGACTGCTGTCGTGCGGTCTGTCGTTGCTACAAGGTGACATGCTGCCGCGCTCGCTGGCCCGCAACCTGCTCCGCGAGCGCGTGTACTGCGCTAGTCTGGACTACTTCTGTATGTGTGTCTAAGTGTGTGTGTGTACATGTGTGTGTGTCACAGACTGCTGTCGTGCGGTCTGTCGTTGCTACAAGGTGACATGCTGCCGCGCTCGCTGGCCCGCAACCTGCTCCGCGAGCGCGTGTACTGCGCTAGTCTGGACTACTTCTGTATGTGTGTCTAAGTGTGTGTGTGTACATGTGTGTGTGTCACAGACTGCTGTCGTGCGGTCTGTCGTTGCTACAAGGTGACATGCTGCCGCGCTCGCTGGCCCGCAACCTGCTCCGCGAGCGCGTGTACTGCGCTAGTCTGGACTACTTCTGTATGTGTGTCTAAGTGTGTGTGTGTACATGTGTGTGTGTCACAGACTGCTGTCGTGCGGTCTGTCGTTGCTACAAGGTGACATGCTGCCGCGCTCGCTGGCCCGCAACCTGCTCCGCGAGCGCGTGTACTGCGCTAGTCTGGACTACTTCTGTATGTGTGTCTAAGTGTGTGTGTGTACATGTGTGTGTGTCACAGACTGCTGTCGTGCGGTCTGTCGTTGCTACAAGGTGACATGCTGCCGCGCTCGCTGGCCCGCAACCTGCTCCGCGAGCGCGTGTACTGCGCTAGTCTGGACTACTTCTGTATGTGTGTCTAAGTGTGTGTGTGTACATGTGTGTGTGTCACAGACTGCTGTCGTGCGGTCTGTCGTTGCTACAAGGTGACATGCTGCCGCGCTCGCTGGCCCGCAACCTGCTCCGCGAGCGCGTGTACTGCGCTAGTCTGGACTACTTCTGCCGCGGGCTGCACTGCCCCTCCAAGAGTTCTGCCACGCTAAGGGAGGACATCATCAGCCTTATCAAGTTCTGGCAGCTCATGCACTCCGACAAGAAGTACTTGAAGACTACTGACATCGGAGGTATCTTCTATTTTATAAGACTTCACTGTACTCCACTCTATGGTATTCAATTTTACTGTTGTCGCCTTTCCGCTCCACTCTAATCTTCCCAACTCCACTCTGCGCACTCTAGACCACTCCATTCTATCTCTCTTTACCCCACTCAAATCTACCCCTCTCCACCCCACTCTTTAAACTACACCACCCCACACTACCCCTCCACCCCACACTAATCACTCCACTCCACCCCTCTCCAACCCATTTTAATGTACCCCACTCCACTCAACCCCTCTCCAACCCACTCTACTCTAGACCTCTCCACCCCACTCTATTCTATCCCACGCCACTCTACCCCTCTCCAACCAACTCTAAAAGAAGAGTAGAGTAGAATGGTTTCTCTAAACTTATTTTCTTAAGGTTTTTTCTGAATTCTGAACAATTTTGCTTTGTTTCTGCTACTAGTTTGAACGATAGCATCAAACCAAAATTTAGGTCAAAAAACCTTACTAATATTATAAACGCGAAAGTTTGTCTGTATGGATGTTTGTTCTTGTTTCACGCTCAAACGGCTGGACCAATTTTAATACATTTTGATATGATGATAAAAATTGATACTTCAATGTCAAATATCTTTAAATTTTTTTAATATATTTTTTTACTCTGGCGTTCGCAAAGGCGCAGTTTTCCCGAAGAACGGACAACATAATTTTACCATGAATAAATAACAAAAAAATTTTTTTTTGCCTACCTTCAACTAATGACGGCCGGTTTGGTCGAGTGGTAGTGACGCTGCCTCTTGATCGGCGGGTCCTGGGTTCGATCCCCAGTCGGGGCAAACATTTGTGTGAAAAGCAGATGTTTGTTCTCGGGTCATGGGTGTTTGTGTTTGTCTTTATGTGTGTTCCGAGGGACCCACGACACAAGGGAAAACCTTAGTGTGGGCCTTTAAGTGTGTAGCGTTTATTTATTTTATTTATTTATCTTTCCATACAGTTTTATCTCATAGAGGTACTAATACTAACGATATCTCTATTGCCCTCAGTAGATATGGAGATGCTGGGCCACACGAGCCAGCAGAGCTCGTACGCGGCCAACTCGCCCACCGACAACCGCTCCTCTGTCAACAGCGGGGACCTCAACCGGCAGACCACCGGGTGGATCAACACGGTAATCAGATAGGTTAAGTTAGAGGTTGACGCAGACTCTAATCAATACTTAAGTAGCAGTCGTCTTTGTCATTTTGATAGTGAGAGAAAGAGACAATCAATACTTAAGTATACATCAACACTTGAGTCTTCTTCTGTAATACGGGCCTAATTAATTAGGTTATTTCGTGCCCAGCTGCTCTACCACGATAACGACAAACTCGCACTCGGCTCACGCTGAAATTTCATTTTTAATGTGCGAGGGACCCCCTATGGCCCCCCTATGGCTCGCCCGCCCTATGGCGTTGTCAATGTTGACATTTTGACATAGGACCGCGGTTTTGTCGCAGCGCTGTCACTATCGTACTCGGCCTGCTGCTGTGGAATAAAATGTAGTCTATGTCCTTTCCCAAGGTCTAATGTATTTCTGTACGAAATTTTATCAAAATCGAAGCAGTAGTTTCGGCGTGAAAGCGTAATAGACAGTCAGACAGAGTTACTTCAGAATTACTAATATGAGTAGGGATTCGGTTTAGAAAAAAATATTTAACTCATAAAGAACAATAAATACAGTTCACTTATAATGAGTTTATTCTAATTAAATTAAATTCAAGTAAGGATAGTCCAGCAAATCGTTCGAGACGACGGCCCCAAGGATGCAAAAGAATTATGTTAGTTACTAGCTGATGCCCGCAACTTCGTTGGCGTGTTAATTTTTTCTTTTGAACAGATTACACTTTATTAATGGACCTTCATTTAGTTTATTAAATATTGATTTAGTTTAAGATTTAGATTTTTACATACAAAAGTTTTTTCCCGCTAACTCCCGTTCCCATGGAAATTTTGCAATATCCTGTTGTAACTAAGCTTTAAGTTTACTAAGGTACCTGCATGCCAAATTTCAAGCGTCTAACTTAAGCGGTTTAGATATTTCATACAAAAGGATTTTCCCGCTAATTCCCGTTCCCGTGGGAATTTCGGGAATTCCTTTCTGAGTGCACCTCTAAGGTACCTAAGCTACGTCCCTTCCAAATTTCAAGTGCCTACGTTTAGCCGTTTAGGCTGTGCGTTGATATGTCAGCCAGTCAGTCAGTCAGTTTCTCCTTTTATATATTTAGATAGTATTTATTAAATTAAAATATGTTACTCTCAAACACAAACTTTTTTAATTTGACTTTAAATGAAGTTACTGAGTCACAATCCTTGATGTCGGTAGGCAAATTATTATACATTTGTGCTCCCTCATATAAGATACATTTTCTACCGTATAATGTTCTGTGTGCTAGTAATTTTATTTTATTTGAATTTCTTAAATTGTGTGTGTATGGCATTTTAGGTAAAGTAATGTTACATTTTATTTTATTAATTAATATTTTTTTATAAGGATGCATGTTGTAAATGTATATATTTGTTTTAGATTTGTGCTAGTCAAATAATCATAATAATCATGATTATACCGTCATATCATCAGTTCGGTCTGAATAAATCGGTGATAATAGTACATTATTGCAAATGTACTATTATCACCGATTTATTCAGACCGAATGGCTTGCTCGCCCTCTGGCGTTGTCAATGTTGACATTTTGAAATAGGACCGCGGCGCATTACGCGCGCTGTCACCATCGTACTCGAGCTGCTGGAGCGTTGTAATGTTCCAAATTGTTATGTTTTTGAAATTGTAATGTTCAAAAAACGCTCCAACAATGGATTTAGTTTTCTTTGTCCGTAAATTCAAAACTTCGCGTGCTTTTTTTTTGTCGAAAATCATGGCAATATTTCCATGCATGTTTGAGAAAAACTGTTTTGTCGTCAGGTCCCAATGTCGACGACGACTCTAAGCAGCGGCGCTAACAGCGTGGCCGGCAAGCGGTCCAACCGCAGCGTCAAGCCGGCGCCGGACAAACAGGACGCATACGTCAAGGACTACGTCAGGAAACGGAACCTCATACTGGAGCTACTGGTGAGGAAACAAAATTTCTTGATACCCAAGCATATGTGTTGCGGACTCCTTCATACATAGCCATAGGTTTTGACCAAGAAGACAGATAACCAAAACAAAGGATGATTCGACAGGACATTATGGGAGACGGACGCAAGCAACAAAATTGAAGCCTATCCTATGTTAGGACGCAACAATATGCAATGAGACTTAACTTTTATGAGAGTTAATTACTAAGAAAAACATAACCTTCAATATATTATTATTTGTATCATAAGGCACATGCAAAGAAAAATAAACTCTTTAAGGCGAATACAGCACCCGATAAAGGCAGCACACATAGGAATAGTGCCATCTCCGTCTCTCAACAGGCCTGGGCCGGCAGTGCGAACAGTGTCGATACACGGAGTTTACGGACTATGAAAACGTGCGTGCGTAAAAACATGTTCGAAAGTTAGAAAAATGAGATTTATGGAAAGGTAACAGCTTAAATCGAAAAATGCGTTAACTACTTATTAGAACGGGACCCAAGGAGAATGAGTTCATTTCCGTGGGACTTACCTCCGCCATACGAACTACTGGTATGTACTTATTCGGCATATGTTCCTGAACACAAAAAGTGCGGTAGTCACTTTCTAAGGGTATGGAGGGGGTAGCTATGACGTAACAAAGATGGCGGCTGGGCCTATTTTATTTACGCTATATTTAGATAACTACTGGGCAGATTTACTTAAATAGGGTCTCAAATGAAAGATAATTTAATATACATTTTTTATTCTAAAGATGCATTAGTGTAAAGCTAGTAACAAAATAAATATTTTCAAAAAACGACATTTTGTAAAATTAAACTTTTTTTACTGTGTGAAAAGAACATAAACCGTTAGGATTACGGTAATTTAGCTCATTATAAAAAAATAGCTACACTTATCAGCATTCTAATGAACCTAAAAACGTTTAAATCGAGCTATAAACAACGGAACTGTAGTCGTCTAAGTGAGCGTGGGTAGCTCCGAACTGACTACGGTACTTAGATTTTGGTACGAATAATCTTGAAAATAACGTGACAAAACGGGTAGAATCACAGCAAAATGAAAAAGTATTATGAACAGGCATAATTTTTTTTAACAGGCATAATTTTTTTTGTCAAAAAATTTTTCTTCATTTTTTACGAACTAATTTCAAAAATTCTCGTAACAAAAATAACGCTTCGTATCATATCGAAATAAAACTCTTCATACTTGCACGTACTTGCGTTATATTTCAAAAAAAGGACTCAATGGTACTGGTCTGTACTGATGGACATGAGAGTGTAAACGTACGCACTCGAGGCAGAGGCAGGTCGCTGACGTGCAAGAGTGTAAAGCCGCCGTTATATTTTTACATCGGCAACACTGAGATTCATTCCGAGGAATCCCTGCACCGTGCTGCGTCGTGAACTTTGGCACTTGTCGCTTTATTCATTTGAAATCATTTGGTCAGGCCTATGACACTGTTAGTACCAATAACTGCGAAATGGCGCTGCTATCGCCATTTAAAACTAAAAAATAGTTGATGTTTGATATGGGTTCCTTTTAAAAAAGTTCTTTAGCTTCATGAGGAGCCCTAAATTTTGTTAGTTTAAAAGCATTTAAAGCTTTTTTTATTTGAATCTTTGGCCCATTTTAATAAATCATACATGAGTTGAAACAGTCTCTTGAGTAGCTGTTGCCCTTATGTTGTTGCTACGTAACAGCTACTAGGTTGGTACCCTCTAAGTTTAATTTTTTGTCTGTTCTTGGAGGATGATTGCACTTTAAACAGACATAGATAAAAATTCAAATGCAATCTAAATAAAAATGCAAAGCATCTCCTTTTCAGATAACTAGATTATGTAATATGACATGCTATGGTTAAAGTTACATTACACGAATCAAATGTTTTTGACCCTGATTGATTTTTTTGATACATAGTTTCATTAAATGAGTAGGGTATTATTGGGCATTCTAATTCACTTTTTTCAAAAACCAGTTCACTTCACTCCGTTTGCTCCACTTCGTTCCGCACTCCGTTTCGTGAACTGGTGTTTTAAAAAAAGTGAATTAGAAAGCCCAATAATACAATTATGAAATGAACCTATGCTAACACTTACCACATCAAACGGCAGCGAATGCGTTTCCTCCCGGCGGCCCGTTCCCATTTCCCATACAGCAGCAACAACAATAATTGTCTATTTCTATGTCTTATCACTAATTTTGCGAGAACACTTTTTGCGGAATCGTTATTTTCATAAAAACTGGAAATATTAGGTTTTAGTCACAAATTTCGCGAGATGTATGACTATAAAATTTAAAATGATAATTTTCATTAGAGAAACCAACTAAATCGTATTACACATTTACGAGATTTTCATACTTGAATGAGGGTTTCTGATCAATCAAAACTGGATCCTAACGTTAATTGTTGAGGCTTTTCAACTGACCAGAACTGGTTCCTCTCAAATCAAAACCCCATGCTTTCCTCTCAATTTTAGTTGGTTTTTCTAAGGAAAACTGAATTACGTAAATACCTTCTATGTCAGGTACTAAGCACATTTTCAAGGTTTACATAATTGAATGAGGGTCTCCCACCAGTTGAAACTGGATCCCAACTTTACATGTTTAGGCTTTTCAACTGACTAGAGCTGTTTCCTCTCAATAAAAACCTTGTGCTTTTCCCACCCTAGACAAGTACTTACGCGTAAATATTAGGTTTTAGTCACAAATTTCGCGAGATGTATGACCATAAAATTTAAAATCATAACTTTCATTAGAAATACCAACTAAATCGTATTACACATTTACGAGATTTTCATACTTGAATGAGGGTTTCTGATCAATCTAAACTGGATCCTAACGTTAATTGTTGAGGGTTTTCAACTGACCAGAACTGGTTCCTCTCAAATCAAAACCCCATGCTTTCCTCTCAATTTTAGTTGGTTTTTCTAAGGAAAACTGAATTACGTAAATACCTTCTATGTCAGGTACTAAGCACATTTTCAAGGTTTACATAATTGAATGAGGGTCTCCCACCAGTTGAAACTGGATCCCAACTTTACATGTTTAGGCTTTTCAACTGACTAGAGCTGTTTCCTCTCAATAAAAACCTTGTGCTTTTCCCACCCTAGACAAGTACTTACGCGTAAATATTAAATTACACAATCACAAATTTCGTGAGATTTCACGTAACTCCACAATCATGATTTTCTTGAAAATGCAAATCAAAAACGATATCGGCACACATTACAAAGATTTTTAATATTGAATGAGGGTTTCCGGTCAATCAAAACTGGATCCTAACATCAATTGTTGAGGCTTTTCAACCGACCAGAACTGGTTCCTCTCAAATCTAAAACCTGGTGCTTTTCCCACGCTTTTGACTGTGTTTTCAAACGAAAACGAAATGTAGAAACCGACGCGGTTGGAGTTACGAATACACTAACGCTTTGCAGCTATGCTTCCCGAATCTGATTAGTAAGCATTTGAGTTACTATTTACAATAAAGGTTGTCACACACCACATGCGAGCGATAATTTATCTTCTTCACGCTTTTGTTTCACAGATTTTCATTATTTCTGTTTATTTTCTACTAAAATTGAATTTGTGTAAACACTATAATCGTATATTAACATGTTCAATAATAGTTATTTTTAACAATTCAGTGGATTATCATTAGATAACAAACATTATTTAAAATCTCTTAATCAAATAATACCATTTATTGTCTTACGTAATATCAACAAAATAATCTCTAGATGTTTAACTACCTATTTATGATAATTGTATAAAAAATAAATGTCACTAGTATTTTAAACATTTTCAATCAAACCCCCACTAAACCTTTTTTAAATATATACTAATAAAATAATTATTTTTTTCCTAATCATGATGAATATAAAAAATATATTAAAAAATAGCTTTATCTTAGTGTATCCCAGCTTTATCTCACAATTTAGTTCCCAAGAGTCACCGAGAGTTCCACATACTCGTAAGTATTATAGCTTTACCTGTAGATTAAATTACTAAGACGTTGCAGTTAGTCTACAAACCCGCAGGTGGACAAATAAATAATAAGACTCAGTTCACATAAGTAGTGAATACAGATATTTCAAAGAGGGTAGGCAGGGAAATTTAAGACAAGAGAACATTTTATTTTTGTATGTAGTTTTATTCAACTAGTAAAAGGGTATGTTAATGGAATTTACACGTTTGAAGATAATGAAATTAGTAAAACAACCACGCATACAGATATTTTGAAAAGGGTAGGTAGAGAAATTTAAGACAAGAATACATTTTATTTTTAATTTTATTTTTAATAGTTTTATTAAACTAATAAAAGTCGAATTTACTTTTCACAAATCGAAAATATTTTTTTTCTTACGAACTTATTATAATGTATATTGTATCCTACTGTCAGCTACTGTTTACTGTTGTCATCTAATGTCCACTATTGTCAAGTATTGTCTTGTTTTCTCCGAAATGCATGATGTCAAAATAATTCTCTGAATCAAACTCATGGAAATATCTTTTTGAAATAGGTATATAAAGTTATGTATACGTAAAGGTTAAATGTAATGCAGAACGTTTTTTGTAAGTTTCATAATTGTCATTATAGGATGAACGTGCCCTAAGTCGTATTAGTCGAATGAGAACTAAGTATCAGATTCTTTTCCACGGTTCATGGGAAAGTAGTGATTTGCTGTCGCAAACTATTTCTAACAGCAGAAGTTACTTTTGCTGACTTTATTAATTTTCAGGGATAGTAAACATTACACGGTTTTATAAATTTTAAAAACCTAACATTTTGTTCTAACATAATGTTTGCATATTAATTATTTATTAAAGACATTTTTAAATACGTAAGATACCAAAATTTACTAATATCTATCTATCTATATAATACAAGAAATTTATAAAAAAAATTGTTTTATTTTTTCACTGCAAAACATGTAACTTTTTAATTTTTAGGTTTCCCGTAAATACTTACTAGTAAATACATACTATTAAGTTTGGTACCTGTACAACCAATAAAATGTAGCAATATTATTATTTTTTTCCATGAGTTTGCGATCCCTGACAAATTTTGCTTACTACGGAGAAATTACAGGATAAATACCACAAATTAATTTCTTAAATTCATTCACTTTGTGTAAAGCTGTTCGTGCTTCCGAACCTTTCGCTCGTGCTTATCAAGTGTCGTTTAATTTCAAGAATACTGTGCTGTGGTGCTGTGCGCTAATTTCAACAAAACTTCATTTTATGCGGATCCCGTGCATCAGAATAATGTATGTAAGTTCGAATTAACTTAATTTTCAAAATACCTTCCTAATTTTATTTAAATGTTGAGTAAAGTGATTTAGTTTGATTTTCTTTTTTTAACCCTGTCATAACCGATATTTTCAATTTGTTTTTTTCTATTACAGGTCTGAATCAAACTACAAACGTACCAAACACGAGAAGGCTGAGACCGACTTCTTCGATTCAGAAGACGAGGGTGCAAGGTAAATATTTTACTCTACTTAAAGCAAATTAATGTTTTAGTTTATACGATATTTCCCTTTACCTTAATGTTTTTTTAGTTGTCTCTCTTATTTTCTAAACACCTTCATAAACCGTGATCACAAATTACTTATGTTGAAATTTTTTAAATTATAAATCGACTTTTCTAAGTTTAAAGACTAATATATATATATTTTTTTTTTTCTCAGTGCTAAGAAGAAAAACAAGCCAGGCCCGAAGCCCCGTGCTTCCAAAGCAGCTACCCCGTCACGCGCACCGTCCAAGTCGCAGTCAGAAGATCCGGCTAGCTGGCTGTCGGACAGCGAGGACGAGACACAAGCACGACAGAAGGCGCAGCAGACGCCGTCCATTTACTCAAAGCGCGTGGCTGATGGTACGATACGGAGAAAAGCGTTCCTTAGTGGTAGTTTAATTGCGGAGTTACGACTCTACAACTGCGCAGAAATAAAAGATCTCGAGGGATTGGATAGGTGCGAGAAAGCGTTCGTATGGCTCCGCTATCAGGGCGATCAACAAGATCCCGAGTTTTTATTATTGAAAAAGTTTATTAAGGGGGCTAAAGAAAAGTTTACTGAAGAAGGAACGTTTTACCAAGCAAAAAAGAAAAAGTAGGTAAAAGTTACACCTTGTTCGATTCGAAAATACTTTCTTACTAGATTTAATTTTTTATTTTCTGGATTTAAGATTTGCGTGGTAAAGCGTTCTTTTCTTTATTTTAATTTTATGGTTAAATATTATTACGTATGCGGGTATATTCTTATTTTAGTACATTTTATTTAGTAGTGTAGGTATTTTGTGTTAGGATTAGGATATATTACTTGTGCGTTGCTTATAATAGTCTTAAGGTTTTGGTCAATAAATCAATATTTTAATCGTTTTAAGTTTATAATTTACAGTCTAATTCTGTTAGATAGGTAACTAAAACAATCTTCACCCGCTTGTTCAGACAATTCTTATAATGACACATTCAATATTTTGTTCAGTTTGCGATATTTCGATTAAAAGTAAAGTGTTCTCTGCTCACCTTAAAAGTATTTTGCATAAAGATAATAGTTCAATCAATGAAAGTGATGGCATTGACAAAATTAGTAGCGCTTTCCGTGCACGTATTGCATCATATCGTGTACGAGGTGACGAAGCGAACCAACCGCTACCACCAAATGAATTTTTGTTTAATATTCGTAGACATGTACGCAAACTCCTTACTACTCGCGTACAAACTCATACAAACTTGAAAGTCAATTTTGAATTGTTCGCTGAATTTTCTTTACCCAAAATTCAAGACAAGGTTTCGATTAAATCTTTTGCCACAGAAAATATAATTTTGCATCGAAATTTCGACTTTAAAACCTTATATTATAAAGTTATTGAAAACATTAGTAGAAAAGTGGAAGAGTTTGAAGAAAAAGATAGTGGCTGGGCCTTTATTCGAAACCTTTACCTTGAAGTGAATATGAACAAATACAATCCGATGAGAGCTTCCAGCTTTATCGATTTGCCTAAAAATATAAAGAACAAACGTGCTTGCATTAATATTAGAAACGCTGACAACTTTTGTTTCCTATGGTCGATAATGGCTGCGTTATTTCCAGTTAAGAACAACGGTCACCGTACGTCTTCGTATCCACACTTTGAAACCGTTCTTAATACGAGAAACATGTCTTTCCCTGTAGGATTCTCAGATATAAAAGTATTTGAAAAAAATAATCCAAAGATAAGTGTGAATGTTTACGGTCTCAAAAATAATAAAAATATAGTAGGTCCCTTGTACAGAAGTGAATCTCGAAAAAAACATCACATTAATCTTCTGTTTTTAGAAGACAATAATCGTTCTCATTACTGTCTTATTAAAGATTTGCCTAAATTGCTTCGTCAACAAGTAACAAATCACCATGCAAAGTTATATTTTTGTGATGATTGCATTTTATTTTTTGATACTTTAAAAAAATTTAAATCTCATACTTGTGGGCAAGTGAAAACAATTCTGCCTGAGGCAGGAAGTTTTATTCAATTCAAAAACTATGAACGAATGCAGGATATGCCCTTCGTTATCTATGCTGACTTCGAATCTCTGCTGAAGCCCGTTGAAAACAATGCTGATAACACATCTAGTTGTACAACATCTTTACAGCAACACGTGCCAGCTGCTTTTGCTTATTATATAGTTTGTTCATATGATAGTTCACTTAACAGGTATGTTACTTATCGAGGACCAGATTGTGTTGCAAAGTTTTTACATTCACTTCAATCCGATGTTACGAAAATCTATGAAATATTACAAACCCCTGTGCCAATGACATTCACGGAAGAGGATTTGATTAATCATACTAACGCTGACTTATGTTTCCTTTGCGATAAAATACTATTTGACGATAAGGTTCGAGACCATTGCCATCTTACGGGACGTTATCGCGGAGCTGCTCATTCGTATTGTAATATCCGATTTCGCTTGCCTAAACTGATCCCAGTATTTTTCCACAACTTGTCAGGATACGACTGTCACTTATTTATAAGGGAATTAGGTGAGTTAGACGGTAAATTAAAGGTAATCGCGAAAAACAAAGAAAATTACATTTCATTTACAAATTTTTTTCAAGTCTATGAGGATAGAATACCTGTTCGCTTCGTAGATTCGTTTAAGTTTTTAGGTACTAGTTTAGAAAAACTTGTGTCTAATTTGAATTCAAATGATTTTATTCATTTAAAACGCTTTTTTCCCTCAAATGTACAATTTAATTTGGTGAAACGCAAAGGGGTGTATCCTTATGAGTATATGACTAGCTGGGAACTCTTTGAGGAAGTTAACCTACCACCACGTCATTGCTTTTACAGTACATTAACTAATGACATTATTTCTGAATCGGACCATGAACACGCACGAAATGTTTGGAATCAGTTTAAAATAAGGAATCTCGGAGAATACACCGATCTATACCTCAAGTCAGATGTATTATTACTTGCGGACGTATTTGAAAACTTTCGCAAAACGTGTAAAGTTAATTACAAGCTAGATCCCGCTTTTTACTTAACAGCTCCTAGTTTGAGTTTCGATGCTATGCTTTTAAAAACCGGAGTGCAATTAGAGCTTATTAATGATTTGGAAATTATAAGATTAATTCAAAAAGGTATTCGTGGTGGGATTTGTTTATGTTCCACTAGGCATTCAAAAGCAAATAATAAATATTTGCCTGAGTACAATAGCTCACAAAAAAACAATTATCTGATTTACATCGATTGCAACAATCTATACGGGTACGCTATGTGTGCTTATCTACCATATTCCGATTTCAAATTGCTCAACGAAGAAGAAATTAATCGTATAAATTTTTGCAATATTTCTTTAGATGGTGACTATGGTTACATATTGGAGGTTGACATAGAATACCCAGAACATTTACATGACCTTCATAACGATATACCATTTTGCGCACAAAAGTTTGCACCACCAGGTTCCAAAACTCAAAAATTAATACCAAATTTGTACGACAAGTTCCACTACGTAATTCATTTCGTTCATTTGCAGACTTGTTTGAAACACGGGTTGAAATTAGTGAAAGTGCATAAGGTGATTGAATTCAAACAAGGACCATATCTAAAAGAATATATAGACATGAATACAGAATTGCGTAAAAAAGCTAAATCTACGTTTGAGCAGGACTTTTTCAAATTATTAAATAATAGCATTTTTGGTAAAACTTTAGAGGACACAGAAAAACGAGTTGATATAAAATTAGTTAATCAGTGGACTGATACTAGGAACAAAACAAAAAAAAATATTACTGCAGAGCAACTAATCGCACGTCCTAATTTCCATAGTGTTTCAATTTTTACAGAGAATTTTGTAGCTATTCAAATGAAACCTGAAACTGTTACCTTAAATAAACCTATCTATATAGGTTTTGCGGTTCTCGAAATTTCTAAAAGTCACATGTTCGATTTCCATTACTCTGTCATGAAACCTTTTTATGGCGAAAGACTGAGATTGTGTTATACAGACACAGACAGTTTTCTTTATACTATAGAAACGGAAGATTTTTATAAAGATTTGAAAAGTCATTTTTTACAATATTTCGATACTAGTAATTATGATATAAACAATTGTTACAATATACCTTTATTGAATAAAAAGGTACCAGGTCTCTTTAAAGACGAATTGGGTGGGACCGTTATTTCGGAGTTTGTGGGGTTAAGGTCAAAGCTCTATTGCATTAAAACACAACAAGACGAATTAAAAAAAGCAAAAGGTGTACAAAAGAACGTTATAAAACATGTTCATTTTTCAGATTATAGCAAAGTTTTAATGGAGAATAAGCTGATTCGTAAGAAAAATATAATTTTCAAATCACTTAAACATAAAATATTTACACAAGAACAGAATAAGATTGCATTGTCAGCAAACGACGACAAGCGCATTATTTTGAAAGACCGCATTTCAACTGTTTCTTGGGGACACTGTGATACTTTATCCTAAAAATGACAACTGTAACGAAACTTTATAATTCACCATGGCCGAGAGCTACCTGACTGATTGTGTCATTTCAATGCGAGTGTATACACACGACAACGGTATTAATATAAAATCTGGACTTTGGGTTTTAAATGATTTCATGCCTCAACTTCATATTTTCAACGAGGAAGAAAGTCTATTTTTCTCTATTAATGAGTGGAATCTAGTGTGTGAGATGTTAAATAATGGTTATTCTTTTGGCACGGTGAAATTTACAGATAAAAAGGCAGCGTTACAAACTTTAACCGTGTTAATATATAGTGATAAACGTTGTTCTTTACAATTTGGTCATCTCGTAAGCGAAGCGATTTATCATTTTATTGACTGTATTAAATTGAGAGTATTCCAACTTGAAAACGAATATGTTGAAGCAATTAATTTTGTTAAAAAGGTAGAAAGCAATTTGGATTTTAACTGTTTGTCAGCTTTTCAAAATATAAATAATTATTTAATTTGTTTCGCCAACCCCCTTTCCTTAATCGAGCTAGAAATTGTAGCTACAGCCAGTGCATATTTTATAAGGATTTTGTAACAACTAAGTATGTTAGATAGTAAGTTAAGAAATAAGTATTAGTTTTAGGTACTAAGTTTAATGTATTGATTTTATTTTTATATCAATAAATGTAGCTAAACTAAATGTTTTATTTATTTTATTTAAATACAATTACCTACCATTATTTGACTAGAAATACAAAATAATGTACCTGCATACTAGTAATTTAACATGAACGTGTTTGAACATGTTCTAACAAATTCTGACATCTACTAACAATAACAATGAGGTGTTATGTTCTCTAGTTTTAAATTACTGGTAAGTAATACTAGCACAGCAAAAACGAATCGAAACGTGAGATGAAAAATTGAACAAGTTTCAACATGTTCAAATAAATATCAGGAACAAAGGAGGTGTTATATTACATGACTCCGTTTTATCTATTGTGTTGTTCATTTACGTTTAGTTCTTCAAGCAAAGCAGTGCATAGCTTTAAACATGAGTGAAAAAGTCGATCTCACATCCTTCTTGTGCGTGTATCGAGACGATAAGACTCCACGTTTTGGAGTTAAGGTGGAGTTATCTCAATTTGAAGACGATGAGAAAATTTGCCGTACAATTTTGAAGAGCAATTACATCGTGCACGATGAAGACGATCCGGTGCTCAGACAGTTGGTGCAGCTGCTTTATCACGTGTGCAAGGAGTTGGGAGAGCGATCGGAGTTTGGACTATAAGCTGGTAAGTATATAAATATATTTTGATTTTGTGTTGTCCGTTTCGAACCTCATAGTACAAGTTAATTAAAATCTTATTTTCTCTTTTCCAGAAACTGCAGTGCTACAGGAAACAACCTCTGTTGCAGCCTCTATAGTATTAAGTTAGTTCTACTATTTGTAATTTCTTAAGTTATTAAAATTGTTTAGATTGTAAATAAATAGTATCTACTTAGGAATAATTATACTTTTTTATTGTTTCATCGTATCAAATGATAGTAAATACAATAAAATATGCATTTTGACGTTATGTAACTATTAAGAGTAGTTTTGTTAAGATGAGTTAAAATAAATAAAAGGCTATTGTTTTATAAGTACGTAATTTATTAAACTTAAAAATAAAAACTAGTTAAAAAAATTAAATTGATCTATATTATTATCTTCATACCACTTTTTAATACATAATACATTTTTTAAAGAACATTCTTTTAAATGAATTATACAATTAAATTTTGTAATATCTTTGCAGTACTTATTATGAAGACTTGCAATATTAGGACAGCCTTTACTACCTATATCGATTATGTTACAATTTTCGCATATACATTTTATCCATTTTATTTTTTCTTCTCCTTTAACAATAATATTTTTGTTTTGTAAATGAGGTTTTATCACTCTTTCAAATTCCCTAAAGTCGATGTATCCTTCACTCCAATAAATACCACGGTTCTTTTCTAACCACAACACACGTTTCTTTTCTTCTTTTGTTAATTTGACATATGGATATGGAGGTTTTATTAAAAATACTTGAGTGTGTTCTTCAGTGGCAATAGCACATTCTTTAATAATGAATTCATTTTTTAAGTTTTTAAAACCTTGTACATCCACAATTATTGCATTCATGATATCTTTTTAACTATACTGCTCAAAGGTTTGTATTCTATCAAGCAATCGTTAAAAATAAGACAATATGCAGAAGTTTGATCAGGAATTTCAGTATCACACTCTATTTCAATGCGCACGTTGACAACAGGTCCTGTTTTTATGTTATCGTTTTGCCTGGAGCAGTCAATTACAAATAGAGGTGCTATATCTTTAAATTGTTGTACCGTTAGAAGCGGTTCTACTCTTTCACGACCGTAGTACGACTGCTGAAATCTCGCATACTGTTCATATAATAATGCAATTCTGTCTCCTACAAAACTAATGTCAAGACTTTCGTACGGAAAGTATGTAGAATTTAGATACACCTTTACATCTCGTAAGTAACAGTGATCAAATCTTGACATATCAGCACTTGCATTATTTTTCCGGTTAGTTTGCAATGCTAAGACTACAAACCGTGGCTTTTCAATTTGAGAAGATGTTTTAATAGACCAAGTATGCTTTGTTGTTTTAGGTAATAAAGGATACTCATATAAATCCCAATTTCTAAAGGCTAGTTGAATTGGGCGATCTTTATCCAACAAGCGCAGTAAATTGACTTTTTCCTTATCAGACACCTTGACATGTGGAACTCGCCATACAATTTTATTCATAACAATATCACTCACTACTTCACCGGTGTTAAGTTTCAGAGCATTTAAGTTGGTGTTACTGCGTAGAAGAATAAGTTCATGCTTACAGTTTATTATTACTTTCTTATAATCTTCAGCGAATCCTAGTATGTTACTTAGCGGAATAGATGCTGAAAAGTTTCCATGGTGAATATTTTTGTTACCCTCTATATCCCACCCCCATGCTTTAGACATCCGAGACTCGCTATCGTTCATTGACAGAATGGATTTCAAAGTTGTAGTAATACCTGCATTTTTAATTTTATCAATTTCAATCCCATTCAATTCGTATCGTATATCTTGAAAAAGATACATTAACGGATTGTTAGTAAAATGTACAGTATCAAGACTCTTCTGTGTATCACCTTTAACAACTCTAACAATGCCTTCTAAATAAAGAGTGCTGGCTGATGGTAAAACATATAAATCCTGCTGATTGATTGCAATCCGAATTTCATCATTTCTGTTAAAACTAGTAACATACGGTTTGTATGAATGAAACTCGATACCTTCAATTGAGTTATCATAGTTAGGTGTGCTAGTAAGATTTAATATGTTCATTTTAGTAGACCTAGTAATTGAAGAAATTTCCTGTTTTCTTTAGTTAACTTATGCTTCGTTTTTGATGTTTTCTTTTGGATAGCACAAACCGTACTGGGGTTTCTGAGTTGCGGTGGCAAGTATTTATTATTGTAATCAATCATTTCTTCTAAATTGGATATATAGTTGAACTTCTTCACCACGCAGATTAACCAAGTTATTGTTAGCGTCTAATATCCTTATGTTAATGCAACTAATATTTTTCTGGTTCACTGGATAGTAAATAATATTTTTTGGTATTTCAACAACTCTGTAACCAGGCGGCACGTTAGGAGCAAACTCGTGAATTATATGGCTCGGTTTCCCGTTAATAAATGATCCACTCACAATATCACATTCGATTCGTACGACTGTTGTAGACAAAATGTTGACTGGTAGCTGTGATGTGTGCAATATATTCGCTTTAAGAACTTTTTTCTCAAAACCTAGCAAATTACCCAGAGCATTAGGTTTACTGAAATCAATGTCTTTCGTACAAAAGATCGATAGTTTCAAAGTATTATTATTACATAACATGTCAAAAGATGTATCCTTTACATTACTTTTTAAAAATTCCTCGATATCTTGAAGTTCGTAAGTTCCTTCGGGTATCTCTATCACTTCGTTATTACCATAATAAAACTTGTTATTGTTGCTATCAATATTGGGAAATGAATTAAATGTGCAAAAATGTAATAAAGCACACTCATATTGACCTTGTAATTCTAAAGGAGGTGAGTAAATAGTTGATAATGTCGGTTGGTTACCGGTTATTGACAATGTGAAAGACATATTGCAAATGATGGAATTAAAAAACAGTTCCAGTATTTTATAAGGTTTCTTTATTTTTCCAAAAATCTCTTAAAAACTTTAGACAAAGATGACCACAGTTTACTGTATTATACGTTTGATGTTTTGTATAATTATAAAATATATTAAAACACTTGAGATATTCTAAGAACTCGAGCGGCGGCTTCAAATCACCAAAACTATCAAAATATTCGCAATAATCATTATATTTCACATAGGCTACCCAATGGGTTCCTTCGCTAGTAGACTCGTCTAGATTAATAATACCACACTCATTCTTTTTAGGCTTTTTCGGTAATGTGTCTCTCATAAAAACACCTCTAAAAAATGGTATATCTCTAGCATTCTCTAAAATATCATAATTTGTAAGAGCTCTCCTTGGTAGCCTTTTCTTCAGTTTTTTGAATTTGTTATGTATAATCCAGCCCCTTTCTTATAAGGTTTAACATATAAACCTTTTCCTATTGACATTGATTCCATAGCTCTATTATGTCGCTCAGTTTCTCGTAAACTTTGTTGGGCTGTTTTGTAATCATTTACAGTTTTCGCAATACCAGCAGCACCTCCAGCTAAGGCTCCTAAAGCAGATAGCCCAGCAAAAATTGGGATCAAGGGAAGGATGCCTCCGGTTTTAGGTAAAGGTATAACACGAGGCAACCTGACTTTATTTTCTTTAAGTAGTTTCTTTGCAGCACCGTACGCATATTTAATTGCAGACTTATTGTTACTTGGCTTTCGTTTTTTCAGATCAGAACGTATTTTAGAAATAATAGCTTTAAAAGTTTTGGATCCAGCACCTGATTTCACTTTAGCTTTCATAGCTTTCCCTACTAACCAGGAAGCAAGCCTTTCACCTTTTCCTGCATCTTTTGATTTGAGTCTTTGCTTGCTCATCTTCAATAATTCTAAGTCAGCTTTATGACGATTGTCTAGATCTGAGTAATTAGAATAAGCAATATCGTGGTGCTTACAAGCTTCGTCTAACCCGTTGACACCTTTGTCTCCTCTTAATAATCGTTTTTTTAATTTTGTGCCCGGACCACAATAGTTATATCCAGGTAAATGTAACTCAAAAGGTAAATTATTGATTAAACTATTAATAAGTCCTTCTCCTTTCATTACTATCAAATATATGATAACATTATCTATAGTACTTCCTTTATATCAATCCAACTATTTTCAGTAGTAGGAAGGCCTAACCATTTCACGAAGAGTTTATTTTTCTTTTTTCTTAGTACTTTTTCTATTAAGTAAACATTTGGATATGCTGTCTTTTGCAGTTCTTGTTCATAAAAAGACCCTAATATAGGTTGTTTCTTAAGGTCTACAATATTATACGTTATGGGAGATGTATTATTAACACTTCCCACTTGAAATAATTCTGTGGACCAATTAGGAGTATAGCCTTTGTCAAAACAACTTTTATGTTTGCTTATTCTTACATAATCACCGGAATTAAATTTAACTTTTTTAATAACATTTTTGTTTCTTTGCATGCAATTTAAATTTTGCAAGACCAATTTTTCTTTTAATTTATTAACATCTTTGGGTTTGAATTGTGTACTGCGATGTTTGCTGTTATTGTAAGTCTTCACAACTACATTGAGAGGTTCTCCCAACCATCTGTAACTACCATGTAAATTAAAATACCTAAAAAGCCAAGACTTTATTGTTCTGATAACTCTTTCAACAATAGAAGCTTTTTTAATAGAATATGTAGAGTAATGGTTAATTTTATGGAAATCCATAATTTTTTTGAAACTTTCATTATAAAATTCTGTTCCCATATCAGTTTGTAAATTATGAGGACATCTTTTAGATGTAGAAAGCACATGTTTAAATGCAAACATTACATCTAATTTATTTTTTGTTTTAATTGGTACAGTCCACACAAATTTTGAAAAACAGTCAATAACGACTAAGATGAATTTAAATCCTTTATTGAACTGTTTCAAATTTCGGAAATCTATTAAATCTGCTTGCCATAAATCATCAATCCCTTTAAGTATAACATGTCTTCTGTCAAAATTTCTTCTTGCTGCTTTATGAATTTCATTAACGATTTTTTGTTTTTCCATTTTTTAGTTTCAAAATTTCATCTATAGCCTCTTTTGTGTAAAATTCATGTAATAACTGAGTCTTGAAGTCAAGTAGCAAACGTTTTATAGCTGTTTCAATTAATTCTTCCACTCTTTTTTCACTACACAACTTATTATAAACTGTATCAACATATTCTTTATTTACAGCATCATCAGGTGAAGAAGGATATTTTACGCCTTTCAATCGTTTCAACTGTAAATCAAAATCTCCATCTTCGGTTGTTAACATTTTTTTATTAGAAAAATTAAAGATATCTGATAATCGTAACCTTTTATGTACATTATGACCGAATTTATCCACATTCATTTTAAACGACTATTATATGCGAGAATTTCAACTTAAATGAAAAAATGTGAAGACAACACAAACTTATTATGTAATTATACCTCCCTCTTTCAACTCCTCTAAGATAGATATAATTTCATTTTCAACTCCAGTGTTACCAGCATCATGAGAAGCAATCAAAAGTTTGAGTCTTTCCACCAATTCATTAGGATCATCCCAGTATACATAATCTGTATTCTTTTTCCATTTTTTTAGCAACGATAAACCTTTGCCTTTAGTACTGCTGCCTGTACTTACAGAATAATTACGTTGTTGTTTAAATAATGGTTTTATAATAAAATTATATTTGGAACCTTTATTACTGTTAATAGGTTTTTTGGCATCATATCCTCGTCTATGTGCATTTGTGTCTAATAACATCATTTTGTAATATGACTTGTCCTCTTGTGTGACTAACGATAAGTCGGGTTGCTTTTTCATGAGCAATTCTGATAATCCAGGAGTTATTTTATATTTACGACCTGCTATTACTATAAAACTATTGTTTTCAGCAATATAAACATTAGTTGCACCCATCTTGAGTTTTCCTCGATCATTCCTAATACCATAAGGAACATCTTTAAAACGTTCAGGAGACAATGACCAGTTAGATACATTTTGAGAAGCAGTTGTATCAATAACTGATTTATACGACTCATTGCTAGTATTAAAACTTTCATAATTTTTAAAATTGTTAATTTTAAAATCCTCATCTTCCTCTTCTTCCTCCTCTCCTTCCTCTTCTTCTTCCTCCCTCTCACTTTCAGTGTTGCTATAACTTTTTTCAGAATTTTTATCATTTTCACGATCGTTATTGTTTACAAGAGGAGGCTTATTTATGATCCTTCTCTTCTGTTGAACAATTTTATTTAAAGGGTCGGAGATCGGTTTAAAAATGGTTTTTAAAGCTCTTTCATTGTCCATTTCTATGTTTCTGATTTTGCTAACTTTTTTCTTGATAGCCTCTGCTGCATCAGCGACTTTTCTTTTCAAGTTGGTTTCCATTATAAATGAGCGTGTAAGGTTTCAATGTGAACTTTATAATAATGAGACAAATTACATTTTAAATGTGTTTAAATACTATTTGTTAATCAAAAACTATAAACGTATCAAATTTTTTTCTATAGCAACCTTTATTTTTTTCAGAGTTCTTGTCTATTACCAAGTAATTGTAAGGGTCACTCCATATTTTCGAACACATGTCTCGAAATTCAGTCCATGACATGTCCGTTGTTACATGTTCATTATAGACATGTTTCATATTTGTTTCATCCTGTTTAAATAGTATAATTAAATTTGCATTGTCTCTTATAAGTTGTTTCGGCACCTTACTGTAGGTTTGATTTAGATAAAAACAATCAACATTTCGATGTCTTCCCATTGCAAAGAAGTCTCTAATATTATTTTGATTTTCACAAGCCACATCATCAAATATTATGATGGAATCTGGTTTTGCTTTCCGGAGACTAATGACGTGTTCATTTTCTCCATATTTTGCAAATGTAACGTCTGGTACCTGATATAAGACATTTTCCAAAAAAACGTACTTAGATTGATGGAGAGTTTTAGCGTATAGGTAAACGTTTCTGTATCGCAATCCGTTTCTATGTAAAAGAAGTCCTACCATCAGATTAGTCTTTCCACAGTTGGATGGACCACAAATTATACAACGAATAGTATTTGGTAAGAGTTTCCCGTGACGGTATGTATGGGTTTTAAGATCAGGACAAATTTTCTCGACTTGTAAATTTAATGGTTGTTTCACAAATTTCATTATCTTCAAATTGAAGGAGACGCTTGATATTGAATGAGAATATTATGAAACCACAACTGTATATATATATATAGACACACATTGTGAAAGATCCCACCCCATATATTTTTATCCGTAATTACTGCGTAGAACCTTTGTACTGCTGTATAGAACCGTGTTTGCTATCATTTGATGAGGTAAATGTTGACAAATTAAGTTCACTTCATAATTGTATTATTGGGCTTTCTAATTAACTTTTTTTAAAACACCAGTTCACGAAACGGAGTGCGGAACGAAGTGGAGCAAACGGAGTGAAGTGAACTGGTTTTTGAAAAAAGTGAATTAGAATGCCCAATAATACCCTACTTAAATGCACACCCAACACAAGCAAATTAATGCTTACTGGGCTGGCCTCAAGTGAAAATGTAAAAATTACTTCTAGAAATAAATAAATTTTCATTTCATTTTTTTCATTTTTCATTAAATAATAAATATACGTACCAGCCCTTCCAATCACCAAAGTCATTTCTGGGGTATCATCCTCATTTTGCTCTCGAAAATAATTATAAATAAACAAATAAATAAACGCTACACACTCAAAGGCCCACACTAAGGTTTTCCCTTGTGTCGTGGGTCCCTTGAAACACACATAAAGAAAAATACAAACACCCATGACCCGAGAACAAACAAATAAATCTTTGACATGCTGCTGGGTAGTAATAACTAACATTACTTAAATACTTAAAAGCAGTAGGTACAGTTTTAAAGTACAGTGTGTAATAAATATGCCTATTGGGTTTCTTCATGGGACAGACTGTCAGCCGACTCACCCTGCACTAGGAATAAATCTGTATTGCAGTGGTAAGACATCTAGTCAGTTCACGAGAGGCAAGGTTATGGTACTTATAGTTGAGTTGTTGTACAACTGAATAGGTACTTCGCTAAAGGCTTAACCAATTGCCAGAACTAGTAAATAAAAGTGAATAGATAGATTCGCAAATATAGACCCATATGTGTTGCCACAATTCCGTCAATATCATGTAGCGCAGAACACTTCACTTTATATAAATGGCAATCAGCCATTTTGTGAAAAAATTGTGGATAAGAACTTTTTTGAGTGACACCCAGGTGACACCTTTAACACTCTCATGTTTTCAAAATAGTTCAATGATAATCAATGGAAAAGTAAAAGAAAAAATAATTTTTTTCAATGACTATTAACGTCTGACCTTTTTGGCGGGAGCTGTCAGGCAACTTGAAAGACTACTATAATTATTGAAATGTTATCTTTTTTGGTGACCCCAGTGTCATTACACGGTTACACATTACTCTCTCTGCTCTTTGTAGCTGACCCACGTGATGGAAAGTTTTGAATTTGAAAATTAAAATAATAGATATAGTGTGTCCAATTAAGAATAATACGTAACAGATTTTATGGACTTACCTACTTTACTCAGTGGTTCACCCAGAGCAATTTCGTTTTAAGTGAAGAGACATGTGTAAGAAAAGCGAATTCTCTTGCCTTCTTCATCGAATTGGGTTTTGTCAAAATCTTTTTGACAAACGCGTTGTTTCAACAATTGCTCTTCAGAGAGTTCAAGGAGTATAGGATGGAAAGACATATCCACAAACTTCTTAGATAACTGTTTCTCGGGAAACAAAAAAACCGTAGCGTTTCACCTGTTGCAGTGCAACCACCAACACAACACTTAAGCGTTTCCATGTTAAAGCAGGTTGCAAAAATAACCTAAGATGAAAAAATCGTCGACGGAGAAGGATTTGTGACAAGGATCTCAACTTCAAACTCAACATAAAATACACGAGCACTCAACTCGAGCTCGCAAGGGTTCATAGAATTACTCTTGAACGATATAATTGTATATTAAAATCACTGTTCGCCGACCATCGGCTGAAAGAAAAAATCTTCAGCCGATACCTTGTTGTGCCGACAGCTCAATTCGCCGAAAGGACGTTCTAAATATTATTTTTTTGCCGATGGCACGATTTGCAGATAAGCCGGTTCACTGAAAGCTCGACTGAGCGAATTAGCTATTTATCGATAGAAAGAATTGCAGAAAGCACTGTTCATATTTTAGTTTACTAATACTTACTACGCCATTTGTTGGAACATAAGTTTTAGTTTTTTTAGAATAAAAAGTAGCTCTTTTATTAATCTAGAGCAGCACATTCAATCAAAATCAGTCCGTTAGTTTTAGGCATAGAATAAATAAGGTGTAATTCACATTTGTTTGTTTAGATTTATTATAAAGTAGTCAAAAAAAAACTAATATAATTTGCAAAACAGATGTATTTATTGTTACCAAATGTTGTTGATAGTTTTGACACTCGAAAATATTTTTTTTCACATACCTACAAAATAAATAACAAAATTTTATATGGAATCAAAGCTAAATGGTAATAATACGGGTTACACATGGCAAAAGATGCTTATGACAATCATAAAATAAAATAAATATAAATGCATTTTAGTCATTTCCGCGACGAAAACTGATAATAAGTACTGCATTTATTTAGCAATGCACTTCAGTAAACGCCTGTGCGAACCATGAGAGCAATCATACATAATACCGTACTTGTACTTGCTCAGTGCCAAGACGCCATCATGGCAGTTTGAGGTTATCTTGACATACAGCATGACTTCACAAGATGGCGAATTAAAGGCGATAGCAGCGCCATTTCGCAGCTATTAGTACTAACAGTGTCATAGGCCTGACCAAATGATTTCAAATGAATGAAGCGACAAGTGCCAAAGTTCACGGCGCAGCACGGTGCAGGGATTCCTCGGAATGAATCTCAGTGTTGCCGATGTAAAAAATATAACGGCGGCTGTACACTCTCGCACGTCAGCGACCTGCCTCTGCCTCGAGTGCGTACGTTTACACTCTCATGTCCACCAGTACAGACCAGTACCATTGAGTCCTTTGTTTTGAAATATAACGCAAGTACGTGCAAGTATGAAGAGTTTTATTTCGATATGATACGAAGCGTTATTTTTTTTTACGAGAATTTTTGAAAATAGTTCGTAAAAATAATGAAGATATTTTTTTACAAAAAAAATGATGCCTGTTCATAATACTTTTTCATTTTGCTGTGATTCTACTCGTTTTATCACGTTATTTTCAAGATTATTCGTACCAAAATCTAAGTACCGTAGTCAGTTCGGCGCTACCCACGCTCACTTAGACGACTGCAGTTCCGTTGTTTATAGCTCGATTTTAACGTTTTTAGGTTCATTAGAATGCTGATAAGTGTAGCTATTTTTTTATAATAAGCTAAATTACCGTAATCCTAACGGTTTCTGTTCTTTTCACACAGTAAAATAAGTTAAATTTTACAAAATGTCGTTTTTTGAAAATATTTATTTTGTTACTAGGTTTACACTAATGCATCTTTAGAATAAAACAATGTATATTAAATTATCTTTCATTTGAGACCCTATTTAAGTAAATCTGCCCAGTAGTTATCTAAATATAGCGTAAATAAAATAGGACCGGCCGCTATCTTTGATACGTCATAGCTACCCCCTCCATACCCTTAGAAAGTGACTACCGCACTTTTTGTGTTCAGGAAAACATGCCAAATAAGTACATACCAGTACTTCGTATGGCGGAGGTGAGTCCCACGAAAATCGTTATTTGAAGACTTTCTTACGAATGGGTCCCGCTCTATTATCGAGAGTGTTCAATCACGAACATTTTGATGGCAAATTCAAGTTCCTGTGTGCATTTTACTATCGTTTTTACAGCTTAAAAGATACACAACATTGGTTATATTTTTTTCTATCGAACCAAAAGTGCTGAATCATGTGTTCAGCAAACTACTTATCTAGTTTATGTCCTGAATATTACCGTAGTATTTTTTTCTTCTATTTAATGCAGTGCGTCATGCTTATCTACGCATCATAAAATCGTAATTTAGATGCTGTAGTCGCCTTAATTCTCTCAGTTAAGAGTTTTTTTTATAATTTACTAAACTGCACTCACTCTTTGGGATACTGGAAGAATATCAGTGCTCATGTGCATAAGCGCTTGCAGCGTTTGCTGAGTCACTGTTGTCATACATCATGACAATTTTTACTTTTAAGTGTATTTCTTCATTTTCTTTGGTTTTCATATTTGTGTGATGTTTTGTATCAGTGAATAAAAGAAAGATTCAAAACATTCATTTAACATTCAACTTCACACTACAACATAACGGAAAAAAAACTAAAAAAAAAAATAGAACCAACTTCAAAAAAGCGAAAAATAAATACAATATCATTTGATGTGCTATGTAGTACCTACCTAGGCGGCCTATCAAACTTAATTTCCTTGGCACCGACTTCAAACAGCTCAAACAGCTCCAAGGTGTAAGCTACCTCTATACCAAATTTTATCAAAGTCTTTTGAGCGTGAAAGAGTAAGAAACATCCTTACATCCTCACAAACTTTCGCATTTATAATATTAGTAAGGATAGTAGGATTAAATATAAAGTTATGTCTAGAATCTCTAAAAATCTCTACAAGCTAACCTCTCACTCCCCCAGGCTGTAGAGATCGAGTTCCTAGTGACGTGGCACAACCCGCACGCGCGGCCCGACCAGCAAGTCCCGGGCGAGGACAACATCGCCACCTGGCGGTCCAAGCTCAGCATCGAGCGCACCTGGCGGGACCTGGCCAAGCTGGCCTGGTCCATCAGCCCCGTGCTGGCTGTCTTCTTACCCGAGAGGTACTTCTTCTTATTCAAATTCAAAATATCTTTATTTCACACAACATTCAGGATGTTACTTAATAAGTCAAAATTACATTAAATACGTACAAAGATGTTTCCTTTGTTTTGTCTTAATTATTAGTTATAAGTTGTATTTTGTTTTGTTGTTATTAGTTTGTCCATTTAACTGTGTATAAATAAAGCTCTTATCTATATATCTATCTAAACATACATTAAAGGATTTAAATACACACCCACAGACATTCGTTCTTTTTACCCTGCTAACTCTACGCCTAATCGCAAAGGTGCAGTCTTTCCCAGAGAAGAATAGGCAAGAAACTCTGCTCTTTTTAATCGCGTTAAAAAATTTCTTATTTTATAATTTTAACTAAATCTGAAATAACTCTTTATTCCCATGGCTGCTCTTATCAGCTCTTATACGTCCTATACATTCGTAACACGAAGGTGATTTAGGCCATAGTCCACCACGCTGGCCCAATGCGGGTTGGTGAACCGCTCGCATTTCGAAAACTAATTTTTTTGGACGTGCGGATTTCATCACGATGTTTTTCTTCACCGCTGATTCGTACATAAATCTGAAAAGACGAATTTAGTAATACAATGTTTCTTTGTGAACCTTATTGTTATTTATGGTGCGGTAGTAAATAAACTTTTTATTTATTTATTTATTACAAATCTACAGTACTTCTATTTTCTTACTGTGGTTCGGTAAACTTCGAATAAGTAAATTGATTTTCAAAAGACAAGAACGAGTCAGACACTGTTTGCCGAAAGGCGTTTAAAAAAAGTATGCTTTAAGTTTAGTCCAGCTGTAGTCACCCAGACTTAAAAATAGTGAAAATTAAGGATGTGAGACAGCCCACTAAACTGCACAATTTTCTTCAAGGAAAATGGTGTGATCAGTTAATGCCTTAGTATGGAAGTCAAATATAGGTTCCTTTGGGGAATCGCTTCAGTTTTCCGGAGAAAATTACCCCTAAGGTTTCGCTAACTAATCCAAAGTCACCCTATATAGTGCCTTCTTTTTCCCTTTTGACAGATTAAAACAGGACAGCATAATCCAGGAGATCCGTCGTAAGGTTCAAGCGCAGCCCACAGAAGTGTGCCACATCCCGCAGGCGCTCAAATACCTCGTCACCACTGAGACGCTACTTAACGACGCGCCAGAGGTAATTATGTCGTCAACATATGTGATTTTCCCTTTCCTATAGATAAACTATTCCGCTGTGTAATATGTGTGAACTAGAGGTTGCACAGGACTTCGTTCCCGTTAAAAATCCGTAAAATCCTTCCCCGTTCCTTGCCTTCGTTATACAAAGAAGCTTTGTGCCAAATTTCAGCTTTAGGTCCAAAGGTTTGGGATGGGCGTTGATGAGTCAGTGAGTTAGGACCTCCAATTTTATATATACAGGTATGCATTTAATTCTTAGGTAGGACATAGTTTTTTTTTAATTTGGGAAATGTTTTACTGGAATCCAGGATTGTATAATCAATTAATCAGGTAGGATGCTAAGGGCAGCATGAAACAGCGCTGACATTTCGTATATTCATTTAAAATCAAAATTATGGTAAGAAGTCGTTATAGGATGTTCAAAACTAAGGAGCACGACTGACTAACGCCACTTTTGCGTATCTCCTTTCCTCTCTGAGTCCCTCTCCCCTTATGTGTTCCTTTTCACACTGATAGACAGACAGCGGTCGGACGGGAATCGTCGACGACGCTATTGTACGTTAGCACTGCCCAAAATGCTCCTTACGACTTTTGAAGGCGTCTGTCGACTAAAGCAGAATAGTCCCCTAACCCGGGGGTTCCCAAACTTTTTCAGTCTGCGGCGCACTTAGGACTTCAGAATTTGGTCTCGGCGCCCTAACCTAGCTAGCCTTAACCTAGAAATGCAGTTGGTATAAATAGGTAGAGGTATAATGATGCTTGTTAGGATGATAGGCACAAAAATTTAAACATCCACAACATGAAGTTGAGTTTTTTATTTATTTATGAG
Source organism: Aproaerema taeniolella (assembly GCA_949987775.1). NCBI lineage: Eukaryota > Metazoa > Arthropoda > Insecta > Lepidoptera > Gelechiidae > Aproaerema > Aproaerema taeniolella. Next base: position 15,145,842 of record OX465263.1, on the reverse strand, counting down.
AATACCCAATTAAAACAAAAACAGCTACATAGTTAATTTGATAGGTTGAGTTTTGTGATCTCCACTCGTTCTTCAAAGCGTTGGAGTGTTTTTTATCCTTAAGATAGGTTGAGTTTTGTGATCTCCACTCGTTTTTCAAAGCGTTGGAGTGTTTTTTATCCTTAAGTTAAGGTTTCAAAGCAGAGTATGGTACAGAGGATCGCCTCACGGCGCCGCCCTTCTGTACTGTCTACGGCGCACCAGGGCGCCGCGGCGCACAGTTTGGGAACCCCTGCCCTAACCTATTCTCAAATAGGCTTTCGATGCATCCCTATGATCGGCGGTTGATTTCACCGACATAGGGTTCGCCCTGATAGAAGACTCCCCAGGAGGAAAACTAATCGCTATGTATGTGTGTCGGCAGCTGGTGCACATGATAACGTGGGCGCGTATAACCCCGGTGGAGGCGCTGTCGTACTTCAGCCGGCAGTTCCCCCCCCACCCGCTGTCCGCGCAGGCAGCCGTCGCCGCGCTCGGGGAGTACCCGCCCAGCGCCGTGCTGCAGTACATACCGCAGATAGTGCAGGCCAACAGACATGATACGGTCAGATATACATACACACACACACACACACACACACGCAGGCAGCCGTCGCCGCGCTCGGGGAGTACCCGCCCAGCGCCGTGCTGCAGTACATACCGCAGATAGTGCAGGCCAACAGACATGATACGGTCAGATATACATACACACACACACACACACACACGCAGGCAGCCGTCGCCGCGCTCGGGGAGTACCCGCCCAGCGCCGTGCTGCAGTACATACCGCAGATAGTGCAGGCCAACAGACATGATACGGTCAGATATACATACACACACACACACACACACACACGCAGGCAGCCGTCGCCGCGCTCGGGGAGTACCCGCCCAGCGCCGTGCTGCAGTACATACCGCAGATAGTGCAGGCCAACAGACATGATACGGTCAGATATACATACACACACACACACACACACACACGCAGGCAGCCGTCGCCGCGCTCGGGGAGTACCCGCCCAGCGCCGTGCTGCAGTACATACCGCAGATAGTGCAGGCCAACAGACATGATACGGTCAGATATACATACACACACACACACACACACACACGCAGGCAGCCGTCGCCGCGCTCGGGGAGTACCCGCCCAGCGCCGTGCTGCAGTACATACCGCAGATAGTGCAGGCCAACAGACATGATACGGTCAGATATACATACACACACACACACACACACACACGCAGGCAGCCGTCGCCGCGCTCGGGGAGTACCCGCCCAGCGCCGTGCTGCAGTACATACCGCAGATAGTGCAGGCCAACAGACATGATACGGTCAGATATACATACACACACACACACACACACACACGCAGGCAGCCGTCGCCGCGCTCGGGGAGTACCCGCCCAGCGCCGTGCTGCAGTACATACCGCAGATAGTGCAGGCCAACAGACATGATACGGTCAGATATACATACACACACACACACACACACACACACACGCAGGCAGCCGTCGCCGCGCTCGGGGAGTACCCGCCCAGCGCCGTGCTGCAGTACATACCGCAGATAGTGCAGGCCAACAGACATGATACGGTCAGATATACATACACACACACACACACACACACACGCAGGCAGCCGTCGCCGCGCTCGGGGAGTACCCGCCCAGCGCCGTGCTGCAGTACATACCGCAGATAGTGCAGGCCAACAGACATGATACGGTCAGATATACATACACACACACACACACACACACGCAGGCAGCCGTCGCCGCGCTCGGGGAGTACCCGCCCAGCGCCGTGCTGCAGTACATACCGCAGATAGTGCAGGCCAACAGACATGATACGGTCAGATATACATACACACACACACACACACACACACGCAGGCAGCCGTCGCCGCGCTCGGGGAGTACCCGCCCAGCGCCGTGCTGCAGTACATACCGCAGATAGTGCAGGCCAACAGACATGATACGGTCAGATATACATACACACACACACACACACACACGCAGGCAGCCGTCGCCGCGCTCGGGGAGTACCCGCCCAGCGCCGTGCTGCAGTACATACCGCAGATAGTGCAGGCCAACAGACATGATACGGTCAGATATACATACACACACACACACACACACACACGCAGGCAGCCGTCGCCGCGCTCGGGGAGTACCCGCCCAGCGCCGTGCTGCAGTACATACCGCAGATAGTGCAGGCCAACAGACATGATACGGTCAGATATACATACACACACACACACACACACACACGCAGGCAGCCGTCGCCGCGCTCGGGGAGTACCCGCCCAGCGCCGTGCTGCAGTACATACCGCAGATAGTGCAGGCCAACAGACATGATACGGTCAGATATACATACACACATTCACACTCAAACACACACACACAAACACACACCACCACCGAAACACAATCTCACCCCCCTCCCCACTCAGAAACACACACACACAAACACATCCCCTTCCCCACACAGAAACACACACACACACACAAACACATACACACACAAGCGCGCGCGCACAAATACAGGCATACACATGCACTCACACAACATAAATTGAACAGACTGATTTTGTTTTGTTAAAATTAATCAGTAAAATCATTAAAGAGCAGGTTCTCCTGAAATAGGTATTTCAATACTTACAAGGGAGCTAATAATGTTGTAAACTTTTTAATCATTGAAAATATCTAAAAGTTTATACTTTACTACATTGTTCTCTTCATTATTTTCGTTCTATCAACGTTTACTGACACCGTAAGAAAAAATTTGGCTGAAGATTAATAAGTCAAGTGCATATAACAGACATTGACGGCCGGTTTTGTCGACTGGTAGTGACGCTGCCTCTTGATCGGCGGGTCCTGGGTTCGAATCCCAGTGCAGTCGGTGCAAATATTTGTGTAAAAAGCAGATGTTTGTTCTCGGGTCATGGTTATTTGTGTCTGTCTTTGTGTGTTCCGAGGGACCCACGGCACAAGAGAAAATCTTAGTGTGGTCCTTTGAGTGTGTAGAATAAAAAAAAGTTATTTAAAGTTTAGTAATTTAAAAAAATATAAGGTTGAGTTAAAAAGAGCGACCCTCGGAGTTTCTTGTCTATTCTTCTCCTGAGGAAGACTGCACCTTTGCGAATAGGCGCAAAGTTAAAAATGCTAATTGATTCACTATTTTGACGTATTTTAGGCAGTGTTCTGTATGTTCTATGAAATAAAGCTTTTATTACTTTGACTTATTAGAACGTGTTTGTATATCCAGATGGGGTACGTAGCGGAGCTGATCAAGTCCCTATCTAAGAAGTCGCAGGTGGTGGCACACCAGCTCATCTGGAACATGCACACCAACATGTACACAGACGAGGAGATGCATCATAAGGACCGTAAGTTTACCATCTATAGGGTGAAATTGAAAACATTCGACAAACTTTGCGGGATGAATCTACCAATGATTACGAACAAGTTTTTCTATGGAACCAACTTTCCTACTAAAAAGTAAAAAGCTTTTTATCAATCTATCAAATACACACGTACACGCCCGCACACACATTCGTGCGTATGTGTCTTGAAATGGTTGTGTAAACGCTACTAATTTAGTACTTAGATGGTTATTCTGCCATCAGTTTCGCTTTTTGATGGTTTTATCGGTATAGCTGACATAAATCCATCTTTGATTGATTACACATTGTTTTATACTGATCTACTTATTTATATATTTATAGAATATTTTACTTTATAGTTTTTCTTGTAATTAGGACTGGATCACAGGCTAACCGCCTATAACGGCCACCAGTTTCTCACCAACACTGAGTTAATTTCTATTCACATACATAAATTGTAACATCGGATTGATGAGAGAAATAAAAATCTTTATTTATTTATTATTATTAGTTTTTACATAGAAATAATTATTTATTTCCCTAAAGAAGTGTCTGTTTAAGTTAGTAAACTCCCTTTTGTCGAACCAATTTGTTATTTTCGAAAGAGCTAAGTATTTGAAAAAAATTTTTTTAAACCTAATATCTCATTTCCACAGCGAATCTTTTCGAAGTACTAGAAGGCCTCACGAAGAGCATAATAGAGTCGCTGTCGGGGCCGGCGAAGGCGTTCTACGAGCGGGAGTTCAAGTTCTTCGAAGAGATAACCAACATCAGCGGCATCATCCGCCCCTACCCCAAGGGCGCCGAGCGGAAGCGGGCGTGCTTGGACGCGCTTAAGAATGTCAAGGTTTGTAAACACTAAGATATCATAATCATAAATAATAATAATTTTTCACGTTATTAAAACATATGAGTCACCGATTTCAATCCTAACAACAGTTCACACAAAATTGATAACTGGTATTTTTTGCAGACTACAATGCCTATTAGCAGATAATCTGAAACGAAAATGTCACTCATTTATTTAGATGATTTTCTGGTTTGTAGATTTTTTTTTAAAAGCCCTTAATCTTTTCAATAAAATTTATATGGGACCATTTCTGGAGTATACTCTTTCGAACAAAAAAAGAATTTGTCCATAATTGGCGGAGAAATCGGTGAACATACATAAAAAAAATCATACAGTCGAACATAGAACCTCCTCCTTTTTTGAAGTCGGTAATAATAAGACACAAAGAAAAGTTCAGACTGTAAAAACGGTACCCATTATTATCTCATCTACAGGAATCATCCCTCGCACACTTCACACCAGCCTGCGACTACTTAACATACATCGCCTCACATACATTCTTTTACTAAGGCAGTTATACGAGTATTAAACACGTGTAGAATAGTTAAGAAGTTTCTCTCTCTGGATATGTAAAAAATAAAACATAAAACTACTCTATCGTTTTGGCCGCAAAGTTTGTATGGATGTATGTATGAATGTTTGTTACTCTTTCGCACTCAAACAGCTGGACCAAGTTTGATAAAATTTGGTTTAGATTAGAGGTAGCTGAAAGATATGGATTCCACTACCTAGATTAATACGTAGGCTGCATAATTTTCCCAAATTCCCAATAACTAAATTAATAATTGTTTCAGGTTTTACCGGGATGTTACTTACCTTCGAATCCAGACTCAATGGTCATCGATATTGATTACAAAAGTGGTAAGAATTTTTTCTTAGTAAGGTTAGATTAAATGGCAGCCCCACAAAATGTTTGTCGCCAAAAAACATTTATTTAAATAAAAGCTTGTTTTATGCTGTCGATCCCGGCTGTTGTCGGTTGACTACAGTCGGTCGTTAAAACCAAGTCAGAGGTCGTTACGCGGTTTGAAAACTCTGTCACCAGGGTTAGCCAAGTTCGCCACACACTTGACTATACCTACACTATAAGAAGAAAAAATAATGCTTGTTTTAAGAAATGTTTTTTAACAAACAATTTAATTTATTAATCAGGTACTCCAATGCAGAGTGCCGCCAAGGCCCCGTACTTAGCAAGATTCCGAGTGCGCAAGTACGGAATAGCCGAAATGGAGGCCGTGGCCATGTCGATAGCCGCCGGGGAAGAACCTCCTGTGGTAAGTGGCACTATTTAACTCTTTCGCGATTTGAACACATAATAATACTAAAATGGGTCTAAATTCGCGCATGTACACTACTCAACAAAGTCTAGGGAACACGCATGATTTTTCATGCAACAGAGGCCTCTTTGAGAAGCTGTGAAAAGTATTTAAGACACGTATTTTTAATAAAATCTTTAGTGTGAGCAAGTTCTATACCCGAATTTAAAATTTCTATAAATGAACTTTATCTAGCTTGAAGTTTGTGAAAAAGAGACAAAAATGAAAATTAAATTTCACCATATCCATACTAAAAAGCAAAGAAAAACTGCGTTTTCATTTTAATTTTTCCCTCGTTTCCACAAATTTCAAGCTAAATAAAGTTCATTTATAGGGATTGAAAATCAGGTATAGAACTTGCTCACACTAAAGATTTTATTAAAAATACGTGTCTTAAATACTTTTCACAGCTTCTCAAAGAGGCCTCTGTTGTATGAAAAATCGTGCGTGTTCCCTAGACTTTGCTGAGTAGTGTATTATGTTTTAACCTTTGTTCCAAAGCGCTCGTAGCTCAGTGTCGCTCGCTGATCTCAACCGATCAATGAGGTAGGAGGAGGGCATGTTAAGCCGGCTTTCTTGGCTGTTGTCGATTGATTACAGTCGTTAAAACCAGGTCAGAGGCCATTTTGCGGTTTGAAAACTCTGACACCAGGGTTAGCCAAGTTCGCCACACACTTGACTATACCTACACGGTAAGAAAAAGAACCGAAAACTAATGAAATTAAAATATTGAAGTGCTGTCGACACTGCACCCATGCATCAAAACAGATATTTATTATGTCCGTTTTGTGACAGATTCTGTTTAGCGAAGCAGTGATCGCCAAGTCGGTAATGAGCCAGAGTTGACTATACCTACACGATAAGAAGAATAACCTTTGTTGCCGTTTCAACCTTTTTCCTTGGGGACCTTTGTTCCTTGAGGAAGTTGTTCAGTTTCATGGACTGATTTACCACCCGAGAGGTTGAAAGTGATTTACCTAAAGCCCTGTATACTTAAGTAGCAGTCATCTTTGTCATTTTTGATAGTTAGATAAAGAGACAATCAAAGTTACAATTAAGTATAGATCAAGCTATCATTATTTACAGGAAAGATATCCGCTAACAGAATCTGTTTCAATGCTCTCCAAGTCGTGGAGTATTTTCAAGCAATCATCTGTATACTATGAAAAGAATGTTAGTACTACCCTCATACATACATACACTCACGTTGAATAATACCTAACGGAGTAGGTAGAGCCTCAACGGTTTTAGAACCACTAGATGCCACGTTTGACACAATAGTGAAGGTTATCAGATGGAACAAGTAGTATAATGGTGAGAGGTGGTCAGCCTTTCGCCCATTATACAGCAAAACCCTTTTACAGACTTTTACTGTATACCTGGGAAGAGTAGATAGCTGGCACATTCTACGTTTTTCTTTCACTTCCAGTCCAGTATGGAAGGACTACCCTTGTTTATTATAAGCTAGCTTTCCGCTTGGGACTTCGTTCCCGTGGGAATTCGGGAAAATTATTAGCCTATGTTACTCAGGGATAATGCAGCATTCTAATGGGGAAATAATTTTTCAAATCGGTCCAGTAGTTTCGGAGCCCATTCAATGCAAACAAACAAACAATCAAATTCATCCTCTTTATAAATTTAGTATTTAAAGATGTGTTTTAGGCGTCAATCTGCTAATTAAAGGGTTGTTAGATAAAAATTCCGTAATATTGGTCTTTCGGCCATCGCACAGAAAATCCTTGAGTTTATTTACGGTTTCTTTCATTATGTTTGAGAATTGGTAAGCCCTGTTCAGCGTAAGAGGTAAATAATTTAACCGTGTGGTGATCGGTTGAGTTGAGAATAACATCACCCCATCTCTTTCCGTGGGTGTCGTAAGAGGCGACTAAGGAAAATGAGACCTGCCTCCGAGTAATCCACACCAGGCAACGACACTACATTTTTTTCAGAATCTGAGGTGTCGTCCTATGGTCTCATGCGGTGTAGTAGGCTCTGTAATGTAAAGGTCCGTCTGGTTCGCGACCACCCTCCTACCGAAGTCCGACGCCAAACAGCTTGCTGTGTTCCGTCGGTGCGTGGGAGTACCAGTGCCTTTATAGGCATTTTCTGGGTTAACTCGCTCCATCGTCAATCTCATCTTTGACCTTATGGTCAGATTGAGGTCAAGAGTTAACCCATCTGATAGTAAAAAAAAAAGTTAATTTATACAAAACAAACCTTTTATTTTTAAGCAATATCTACATTAAGTCCTTCCTCGTTATTGTATATGACACCATAAGTCATTTTCTCACTCGAACCATCTTCAGTAGTTTCGTTTTTATTTTTGTAATGTTTTCCTTTTTTATCGAGTTTGTTTTCAGAAGATTCATTTTCCGCTTCACTGTTTTCACTCTCGCGTTCTTTTTTTTTTATTTCGATTTTCTTTTCTTTCCGTATTTTTTGTATTTCATCGTCAACTTTCTGTATTATTTCATCATAATCATCATTCATATAATCACTGTCGTAGTCATCGTCAAGGCTTTTGTCTCTATTTGCATATTTTTTCCTCCTAGTTTTACGGTCTTGATTGTTCTTTAGACTTTTTCTATTTTGGTATTGCTTGTTATTTTCTATTTTACTATCAATTTTATGAATGAAATGATTTTTCCTTTTTCTGGTTTTGTCGTCAAACGTTAATTCAACATTGCTGTATTCTTTTTTATCTTTTTCATCGTCACCATCAGCATAGTACACTATCTCTTCATCTTCGCTAACATTCTGTTTAGTGTTCTTATTACTTGCTTTTATCTTTTCATCACGATCTCTTTTGATATTATTAGCGTCATATTCGTTATGTTGATAAGACGAGTCATCAGTATATTCAGTGATATTTATAATGTTCTCTATGATTACATCATTATTCAATGTTTCACTTGTTTCATTATCATTCTTATTTTCTTCTGATATTTGATTATTTTCGTCTTCTTCTGTGTCTTCCATGTCTATGTTCATTTCGTTACTGTGCATAACTACTTTTAGTTTTGCCAAATCTCTTCCTGGAAAAAAATTCATTTCATTTATGAAGTAAGTTTTTTGACAGAGCAGAACTTTATGACTTTTGTCGGGTATATGTAAAAGAGAAGGCAATATTACTGCACACACTACACAGATACGTGCGATATGAATTGGGGGTTAGTTGCAATCTAGCTAACAGAGCTGTCGCACGCGTGACTCGTTTGGAAGTATAGTAGAGATGATATCTCCGTGGGCTCAAGATGAGCAAGCCCAGTGAGATCTCCAGTGGGCAAGCCCTGACTGGTGCTCTCACAGTGTAGTTTCACAGTGGCGCGACTCGCGACTTTGTCGCAGGTCGTACTAGGCCAGTTGGGCAATCTTTTCTCACAAGTCTCAATGTGCAAATGCATGTTACTTGTGCAGGATTGCCATCTTGTATTATATCCTAGGTAGTCAGCTCCTTTGATATTTAAATCAAAGTGGAGAAGATCTTAACGTCAGAGAGCAAGACCCATATTACAGACTAGCTTTTATTTATGAGAACAAATACATATTAGTCATTTTCAAATTCTAATTAAATATATGATAGCTCAGTTGGGAATGAACCAGACTTGTAACCGGAAGGTTGCAGGCTCAAATCCTGATGCGGGTCTAAACTACTAAATTTGTCTTTTCGGATTTATTTACGGATTTCTCATTAATTATCACTAGCTCAGCGGTGAAGAAAAACATCGTGATGAAACCGGCACGTCAAAGAAAATTCGTAACTATAGCCTAAATCTAATTCGGGTTACGAAGGGAGGTCCGTGCCCCTCGGTGGGGGCGTACAAGGGCTGATAAAAGAAAAAATAATTAAATAGATAGTTTGTTTTGTCAATACAGTCCACGCTTATTAACGTATTACTTGCCTAATCCCACGTCGTCGGCCTCAAATTTTTCGCCGTCGGAATCTGTCACAAAAAAGTAATTGTGCGGATAAAACAGTAATAAATCTATCAAAACTTTGAGTCTTGCAAACATCGCTCCTTTAGAATTGTAGGGAGGCAAGTCAAAATTCAAGTGATCACTAAGATAATAATCAAAAACAAGAAATTATGCAGCGTGGGCAGAGGTTGGGAGTGTAAGGCAGATATATTCTTTATCTTTATTCTACTACAAAAAGCCTGCTTTTATATTCACACGGTGAAATTGAATGTGCTTTTTATTAGACTTAATACGAACATAGCTCGATTTGAGTTCGTTCTTGACCAAAATTTAGCTATGAAGCAAGATGTTGTCGAGGATATAAGAAACTCACCTAGAAGATGCCTATTCACTTGAACTTTGAAGATATTTGGGTTATATAAGCCCGGAAATACAGACGCAAGTAGGATCTTGTCGAGATCCCTCTGATTCGTACTGAGCGCTATTCTTCATCTTTTATATTGCGCACTGCCAAGGAGTGGAATTCCCTGCCGGCGTCTGTATTTCCGAGTTCATACAACCCAAACATCTTTAAAGTGCGAGTGAATAGGCTTCTTCTGGGTGAGCTCGCTACATCCTCGACCACATTTTTGCCCTAAGCTAGATTGTGGTCAAGAGCGAACCCATTTTTAATAAATAAATTAAAAAAAAAGAATTCCGTTCCTTAACGGTGCGCAATATGAATTAAGATGAAGAGAAGTGCTCAGTACGGATCCGAGGAATCTCAAAAAGGGGCGGGTGGTACCCCGCGGTGCGTCTGGATGTCCGGTAGAAGGGAGGGGGAGGGGAAAATAAACTCGTAGCGTCCCCCGTAAGTAAATCTTTAAAAAAATACATGGGCAGGGTACTTAACGTTTATGAGCTAGCCAAGGATGGCAAACCTTAATGGATTGCCGTGCCATTTTTAAAAGAAATATTGAATGAGACCATAGACGTACCATCAAAAAATTAAACGTAAACAATAGCGCTTACTGCTCACCACGCCTACTCATTCCGTAGCGTAGGCTCATTTAAGTTCGTTAGTTAAACTGCATAGTGAATTTTGTTAATTTGTCTACTACTCGTAGTATAGTAATTATTCTATTATCTATGCTTTGTCAATCGGTGGCGTGCCTAAAATATTTTGTCGCGTGCTATTGATGGCTTTGACTAGCATAGAGCAGAAATGTCCTTAATTTACAAAATGTATGCCGTTAGTTTACGAAGGTTATATTTTTTAATTTATAGTTTTAATTTGACATATTGTAAACCTAACTTTACATTACTACAATTTTTACGATTCTCACGGAAACAAATTTTATTTAGGTGTTGAAATGAAGATGTCTTGATATAAATGGAAAGGTTGCTAATCTATGAGTTAAAGCATATTTCTGTTTTGATAGTATTATTACGAATTAAATAAACATCTTACCATAAACCTCTACAGAGGTATCCCAGCCGTCATCTGTAGAAACCTGAAAAACGTCTTTTCAATTCTTTTTCTTTAACGTCACACATTGCA